>BJBW01003251.1:7622-143257 GCA_004320125.1 Scolopax mira | reverse complement strand
TAGAAGTTGCAGCTTGAAAGTTGTAGGTAGATGTTTTTGTTGCATGGCACTTATGTAGAAGGCTTTGAGGAACTGCTGTTGAAGTGACTTGAAGTTCTGGAGGATACAAGGCAGAAACTTTTGACCAAGAGCTGGATTATAGTGATTGCCTTTCTCTGAGTGTGCGTGCGCTCTTTTCCTGTCTACCACCTTAATCACTATTTATCTGTTCTGTTCTATTACGCAGTCCTACGCTTGCTCTCTGCAGCCATTCACATGTAAAACTTTGTGGTCCCTACAGTATTGCCAGTGTGACAAGATCTGTCTAAAATAATGAAATTGATAACTAATTGTAGGTCGTTTGGGTTTTGTGGGTTTTATAAGTTTTGGTGGTGGTTTTTTTGTTGTGGTTTTTTTTTTTTTTTTTTAGTAAATGCTGTAGGAGCATAAATGAGGGTGATCAAAGGTGAAGTTCTGAAAAAAAAGTAATACTATTGTCAAGTTGTTGATTCGTGTTACTTTGCCATTTTTCCTTAGAACTCCCGACCAGAGACGACAAATGATGACGATGAAGCACTGGATGAGGAAACGAAGAGAAGAGATCAGATAATTAAAGGGGCCATTGAAGTCTTAATTCGAGAATATTCCAGCGAGCTCAATGCCCCCTCCCAGGAAACTGACTCTCACCCCAGGAAGAAGAAAAAGGAAAAGAAGGAGGACGTATGTGTTTTGATTTTGGACAAAACAGATTTTTTTTTTTCTTCAACTCACCTTTATATAATGGCCAAACCTTGTGCAAATACTTTAAACCTAAACTTCTGATGAGAAAACAAATCAACAAGCATTGATGGCAGCTGCAGTTTTCATTTTTTGTTTTTTTAAGCTGAAAGCTAGTCAGTTATAGACACCACCCCTTCAGGGTGGTTTAGGCATCTAAGCACCTAGACTTCTTGGAACAACAGGTTTGCATCTGGGCAGGATTGAACCGACCTTTTATCCCTCTTTAGATGGAAATACCGAATGTAGTGCAGCTTAATCTGTATGTTCATGTAGGTTTTTTTCAGATGAGAACTTAAAAAAACAACTGCAAAGAGTTCTGCATACCATCTTACTTCCATTGAAAGATGCCAGGGCTCTTTTATAACGGCAGGAATTTGCTCTGGTAGTTTTTGACAAAATTCTTCTTTTCTCTACTTATAGTATGCATTCTTGTAGTGTTCCTTGATCCAACTGGTTGCAGCTGTCTCTCCAGATGCGGAAGTGCTTCATTAGTTGTTTATATGTATACCTCACAAACCTTGGAAGGATCCTTCAGGGTTGAAAGGCATATTGTAATCTTCCTGCCTTACAAAATCACTTTTACACGCACGTGTCAATTTGGCTGGATTTGATCAGCTGGTTTTCATATATTGTGTAATGCAAAAATACCCCTGTGAAGCAGGAATGAATGTTCTGGTTTAGACCTGCTTCTGTGGATGACCTTTTTATGGAATAAAACAAACTGGAGAAGAGGGAATAAGAATGAGCAAACTCAGACTTAGCTTTTCCAGCCAAGTTTCTAACCACAGGAAAGCGGGCTTTCATACCTACTATTCTGGACCTAATATGAAAGAGATTGGAAAATTGTTTGACCAAGATTTTTACCCACTTATGTCTTCTGCAAAGAAACTATTCCAAGGCAATAATACAGTTTCAAATGCTTGTGGGGTTTAAGTGTGGTGCGAGAAGCATCTCCCTCAGGGAGTGAGTGTATCTTCCCCACAACGTTGTTAGCCATGGCTGACCTGAGGTATAAGAGCTGAGCTGAGAATTTGTTTTTCTTTCCTCTCCCTCCCTTTGGGAGAAGACGCTTTATTGGATAAGATTTTACAAATGAGTCACTGTTTAATGCTATCAGCTGTATTTTTTTGTTGCAAGCATTGTTACAATGTGTATTATCCTGTGGGTACATTCTTATATACATATATATATGTCCATGAATAATGCCAGGCAGTTAAGCATTGTAAGATGCCATGGCAGTCATGGAAGAGCTGGGTGCTGAGTATGTCCCTGGAACAGAGGGATAATCTACTAGCTTTGTGTGATACAGAATTTGACCAATCTGAGCTAGTCAAGTAAACAAATGAGCTCTTTTTAAAATACATAGCACGTCTGGGGTAAAATTACACCCTATCATTCCTTCCATCGTGGGGAAGGAGTAAAAGAAACTTGAAAGTTGCCATTTTTGGCCTATGTGGATAGAGGTGGGAGTGAAGAGATGGTCCTAGCTATCTTGTTACTACCTTCTCCTTAAGGGAGAGGGGAGAGAAGGACTGTGGAGGGTGGGGGGAAAGGGAAGATGGATGCAGATATATATGGGGGGGAGGTGGCGGGGCAACTTGCCAGCTTTGGGGCTGGTGTTCCCTGGAGGGCTTGGTGTGAAGAAGACTCCTGCTCATGTTAGCAGCAGAGTCTGTCATTAGTTCTTCTGGATGAAGGCATGACTGATGTGGGGGAATTGAAAATGTGTGTGGGGAACTGAGAGTGAGTGGAACCTGGTTTTCAATTTCAAGCATGGGGGAACCTCGCTAATTCGCACTAACTGTTAGTTAGGAGGTGCAATCTACCAAATTTTGCGAATTAGCGAGTAAATAAAATCAAGACGTACCCACCACAAATATACTGATCATTTATATTGGCAAGTGTAGCTTAGTCTTGTTTATGATGCTACCATAGCATGCTAATTAATATCCTACAGTATACTTCTAATTCAGTGAAGTCTTACTAATATGAGACCTCACTATGTATTTTAAGTAGTCCAGAGAAGGGAGAATTAGCGAGGTTCTTCTGTAATTTTGTTAAATCAAAGAAATGAGATCACAGCAATACAATATGGCTTTATAGTACAAACATACGAAACATTGTTTTCCAGAGTAGTGTGCAATCTATTTTTAAAAAAAAAAATCTCCGTGGATTTTTCCGCAGATTTTCCGCAGATTTCCAGTGGCCCCACTGATACCTTATCCACTCATCACCAAGGTTCGTTTACATTGTAGGCTTTGACAATGACTATGTTTACTACTAGTTGCCAGATTTGTGACTCTTGTCCATCTGATTATTTTTTTATTATTATTTTTTTTCACTCATTAACATCAGACTGTCAGGTTTGGTACTGCAGAAGGACTTTATTTATCTCTTGCAAGACTGGTTGAAAACTTCTAACCTTCGGCTTTTCTCTTGTTCTCCTATGTTTGTACAGATGGCTCTTAATGCTTTTCCTCCTGTCCCCCTTGTTTTTTAGGAGGATATAAATGCTATAGAAATGGAGGAAGACAAAAGAGACCTGATATCAAGAGAGATCAGTAAATTCAGAGACACACACAAGGTAGTATTCTTGTTTTTGCACTTCATACAAATTAGGCTTTTTCGAAATCCAAAAAACCACTATTATAAAATTTAGCATTACATTGCAATATCACTTAAAATGATGTTTATATTAGGTTTTATATACATATAGTTCTTTACAAGTCAAAAAAAAAAAAAAGACAACTACCACGTTAAAGTGGCCCTTGACATCTTTATGCTAAGACTTTGATTGCTACTGAGTATTTTGCAGTCTTCTCACTTTAACATGAATAAAGGCAACTTAAGTTTCTACACATACATTAAGTCAAGATATTTATAACTAAAGGCTAAACGGGGCTGCAGTGTAAGACATACACTTGAGTGTGTTTCTGTAGGTAGATTTGTAACATAATCCAAGATATTATGAAGAGTTGAAACTTGAATTAAATTTAAGTCTTTTATTTTAATAGTTCTAATTTAAGAGTGGGGGAAGATTAAAACTAGGTCAGTGGTTACCAGACTTACCAAACTTTAGATGCATGGAAGAACTGTAAATTCCCATAAAGCTAATCTATTCATTGACCCCCACCATTATGATAGAGATCATATGGTGACTAATGCAAGATGAAACTCACAGCTTGGAAAGTAACATGGAATAGGATGTAAGTATGAGCTTCTGTTTTTTATTATACTTATGGATGCCCCCTCAGAAAAATATGCAAAGGGGTAACTGGCTTGGAAATGTTTGTGCACATCAAGTCCCACCTCAGGGTTCCCACTTACAGAAGTTTCCGTTAATGCTAGTGCATCTGTGAATGTTTCTGCTTTGGAAAGTGATACTTGTGGATAGTAAAACACAACTATGCATGTAATGTTCTTTTTTTAATGTTTAGTTTAAAGTTGGTATTATTTTTTCCCCAACAAGACTGGAATGGTCCTTGGCCTAGAGATGGCTCCTCTTTCGAGCACACGCTTTTATTTCCAAATACCCCCAAACCCCATGCTAAAGAAAATGTTGAAGGTACAGCAAGGTGAAGTATGCCCGTGTTATTCAGCTTTACCACATGCAGTCACTGGGGGTGGTACCATGTTTTCACACAACTGTATCAATGTAAACACAAGTGACTACACGTTGTTGGATGTACACGTATTCAGTTTTTCTCTTGACGGAAGTTGTTGGAGCTAAAAAACCTGGGGAAAAATTCTAGAAGAAATCGTCTGGAGAAGCTCAGCAATTGGATGTGAAACCGGTCAGTGGTGAATCTTTAGTAGAATTGTGTTCAATTCCGAGCCCCAAGTCGTCACTGGTACTAAGATGCAAACAAGTAATAACTTGTTAAAAAAACAAAACAAAACAAAACCAACAACAAAACAAAAAAAAATCAACAAAACAAACAAACAAAAATCATGCTTCGTTGTTTCAGAAGCTGTTGGGCATTTTATCTGCCTTTAATCTGTTTTATTGGGGGGGGGCTATTTTGGCTTCCTTAACATGAAAAATCAAGTGAAAGTAGTCATTCTATATATTGGATATGTTTAAAAGGGGCTGTTGAATCTTTAGCAGCTGGCTAGTGAGCACAGTGAACCTTTGCATGTTTTTGGTATGAGTTTATAAAAAAAATAACCACAGCTGTGAGGGTATCAGCATTGCAGGGGGCGTCCATTTACAGCACGGACGAGTCTGAAGAGAGCTCAAGGTAAGATTTATAATTCTTCTACCTGTTCATTTCTGTTCATTATTTCAATATATCTGATACTGTTTCCATCCCATTACCCTTTCAGATCCTCTTATTTAGACTGATAGAAGCTGATGAGGTCAGATTTTGATTACAAAATAGACCAATTTATTTTTTCAATTGTTTTTTAAGAAAGCGGAGCTACAAAAATACACCAAGATGTGTGTATTTGTATAAGTGTGAATATATTTTAAAAATCCCAACCAAACAAAAAGAAACACACTCTCTTGAGAAATCATTTTCTCACCACAAACAAAGTTTTTGAGAGTGGCAAAAAAGCAGGAGTTCAACCAAAGAAATTTGTATTGGAACATCTAAGATAAGCTGTAAGTATCAACCACTTCAGTATGTAAAGTTTTCTTTAAAAGTAGTTGAAATTTGAGGTAAGTTGGATTTTTAAAAGTTGACAACCTAGTTTAAGATCTGACCGTATTGAGGTGTAACACTGTAAAACCCCTATAAAATACAATCCTTTAGAAATTGTTTTTCAGCCCAGTGTATATTGTAGAATATAAGTTTTGGATTTTTTTCATATCGGTTTTCTACCAATTCCTACCATTTTTAGTCCCTTTTTCCTTTTGTGATTTCAATGTATCCAACATTGGTCTGCCTGTATTGTACTATCAATGCAGCTTAGTTTCACTGGATACATTAATCACTAGTGAATTAGCTTTATTTCTGTAATCCTTTGTCGGTTCTCTGGTCCCTGTGCCTGTGGCAGAAGAACACTTATCAGGTAAGATTGCTTTTTAAAGTTGTCTTAAATGCTTTGTTTGAAAGAAAAGAAAAAAAAAAACCAGAGAAAATGCTGTTTTATTATTCCAGTTTTTAATTTCATTTCAGTGATGGTAAACGTGGAGCCAAAGGGGATAAACCTGTTTATTCTGCTCAATATTTGTTCAAAAAAGTGGTATTCTGGCATCCATCAGGTTGAAATTTGGTATATTTGGTTGTTATTTGGTATATTTGTGAACCGTGTACTTGCTCTTCCTCCCAGAAACATAGCTTATAGGCAAGGTTAATCCAGTGTTGGCGGCCCATGTCCTAGCACAGCATCTGTAAGTTAACACATAACAATTGCTTCCAAGGATGGATTTATCTATCATTCTGTTGATGTATTTTCTATTGTCTTATAGGAATTCTGGTCATATGAACTGTTTCTAATTGAAAAACAAAAAAAAAGTGGCAATTTTGTACAATTTTTAGTAAAACTGTAGCAGGTAACCCTTTAGTTTCTGTGTTTCAAAAGAGCTATTTCCAACCTTTTTTTTTTTTTAACTCTCTCCATCTTGCAGTGGTGGAAATTAAGGATTCCATTCTGCAGAGCCCAGTTCTTACCAATGAACTGTTAGAACTTTTTTAGGGAGGGAAAAGGGGAAAGGTTGCAGCTCCCTTCACTGTTTAACCAAATGCACCACGTGTAAGTGGATAAATTTCTTTACCCAAGTTTTCATATAGGACGGTTTTGATCTACCAAGACTTTTTGGGAAACAACTCACCATCCCCGTTCCACTGAAATATATTTTCCTAGTTGAACAGAACTAATTTTATCAGCTAGAAGGTCACTTTGCTTGTACCCAAGTGGCTTGTAGGGCCAATGGAATTTGTGGCCCACCTGCATCATGACTGGCAGTGCACTCTGTTTGTGCAGTTTAGTCATCTTACAATACGAGGCCAGCCCTGCTCTGCTAAGGTTGGAGATTGCTGGTCTGTGTAGATCTATGCTTTTGCACGAAACTTAGTCTTGTGATTGCTGCATTTTGATTTCATATTTATGAGTTCCAAAAAAAAAAATACCCACCAAACCCTATTTAATATTTTAAAAATCAGTGGCGGTTTTGGTATTTCCATTACCAGCCTTGTGTGTCGCGCCGGGAATATCCAGTTCCTGTAACTACCAAATTAACTATGAAAGTTCTCTTGTTGGTTTTTAGAAACTGGAGGAGGAAAAAGGCAAAAAGGAGAAAGAAAGACAGGAAATTGAAAAAGAACGCAGAGAAAGAGAAAGGGAACGGGAACGTGAACGAGAAAGGAGGGAGCGTGAAAGAGAGAGGGAGCGTGAACGAGAGAAGGAGAAGGAACGGGAGCGTGAACGGGAGCGGGATAGGGATCGGGACCGAACTAAGGACCGGGACAGAGACCGCGAACGGGACCGAGACCGGGACCGAGATCGGGAAAGGAGTTCAGATCGCAACAAGGATCGGAGCAGATCCAGGTGAATGCACTCGAGTTGCTATGGATTCCAGTTTCTCCGAGAGCTGTTTACCAAGTGCTTATAATTCAGCAGAGCAGCCGCCATTTAGAAGAGAATGGTCCAGCAGTGAAAACAGGAAGTCAACATCTTAGAAGATCTCGTATTCAGAGAAATTGGAAAAACATTTTATTCTCTCCACAGTATAGCAATATAAGGACTGCAATATGCAATTAGCAGTCACCCAACCGTGACTTAAGCATAACGATTTTATCTCAAATCTCTTTTCTGTTTTTATGGATAGCTTTATTCCCACTTGTTCTCTTACGTCTGCAGTATCTTGTAGCTTAAGTAGGTTTTATCTTTTCCTCTGGTATGTGTGTGTTTGTGGGTTGTTTGGTTTTAGTTTTAATAAAAGCAAGGGGATTCCTCTTTCAGTCTTTAACTGTAAATAATCATGTCAGGCTCCATATGCTGCTTTTTTTCCTCTTCATGATAAGAAAAAATAGCTTTTTCATTTTAAATCTTCTTGTCATTAGGGTTCAAGTTGTCTGTCAGCCATGTAAACGTGAAGGATTTATTACGCATGCTCTTTATCTGTGGGGGTTTTAGCTATCACTTATTTACAAAGAACTGCTAACACAATCTGATAAGAATTGCCATGTTCTCACGCTTAGTTTCTGTAGATAAGATATCACTATCTAATGGTTATGCTCAAA
Organism: Scolopax mira; assembly: GCA_004320125.1. Classification (NCBI taxonomy): domain Eukaryota; kingdom Metazoa; phylum Chordata; class Aves; order Charadriiformes; family Scolopacidae; genus Scolopax; species Scolopax mira. The sequence continues at coordinate 135,308 of BJBW01003251.1, read as the reverse complement.
CAGCTACTTTTAGGTAAATGGGATTTTGACTATATTAGAAGCCCATAGATTTATGACCATTGCTATATTAGCTAATCATCTTGTACAATTGCAGAAGAAAAATAACTTGCAAGATGCTATAAATTGTGCATTTGATTGAGTAGAGAGGAAGGCTTTGTATTTAACTTTTGGATTTTTTTTCCTTCTTTCAGAGAAAAAAGCAGAGACAGAGAAAGAGAACGGGAACGGGAAAGAGAACGAGAACGAGAGAGGGAAAGAGAACGAGAGAGGGAACGGGAGAGAGAACGTGAGCGGGAACGAGAACGGGAGAAAGATAAGAAGAGAGACCGAGAAGAAGATGAAGAAGATGCCTACGAACGCCGAAAACTAGAGAGGAAACTGAGGGAAAAAGAAGCGGCATATCAAGAGGTAGGTTGGGACTTTTAAGATTCCTTAAGGGAAAAAAAATTGTTCCTGAGGGGTGCTAATAAGTCCTCTGGTATAAAATACATCATTCCTCTTCCCTCTTATTTTCCTAAATACATTTTACATCCTTTGACTATGAATTTTGGCGTAGAATACATAAGTCAGTGTCAAAACAATAAGACTTCTTATTCTGTCATTTATATTGGAAATAAATATTTTGCTTAATTTTAATGCAGTTGGTTTTAAACAATAATCCAAACTATCTTCAAAGTAGTACCGCTGTTCTTAATATTCTTGAGATTGGAGCATGTGTTTTTTTTCTTGTGTTGTAGCGTCTTAAAAACTGGGAAATCAGAGAACGTAAGAAAAGTCGAGAATATGAGAAAGAGGCTGAAAGGGAAGAAGAAAGGAGGAGGGAAATGGTAAGGCTTCTAGTTTTATTTATAATTTTCCCCCTATCTTTATGTCCCATTTAGATTGGAACATTCTACTCTGCTCTTTATGGCCAGTGAGAGAGCTGTCATTTTGTGTAAACACCATGTATATTTTATATTAAAAAAAAAAAGTTAATAGACTTGAAACAGAAGATAAGTAAGTGGGAGTACTATTAGGATTCTGGAAAAGAGACCCTCGTGGCTTGGTCTTGTGAAAATAAAAGAATGAGAAGTGGTTGCAAAATTCTGTGGTTTGATTGTCATGCACTATTACATCTGTAACCTACATTTGTGTCAGATTTGTAGCAAAATTTGCTGTATGTTCTGTGTCATGCAGGTGGAAATAGACAGGCCTTTTTACTTCCAACCTACTCATGCCTGAAACTTCTATAGTGTATAATATAATATTCTATAGTGTATCTAAGCACTTTGTAAATTTCTATTTTTAATTCATTAGTTGTGAAATTATCAATTATCACAGTAATGCTTGGAAATTTTGTCCAAAAAACCACCTTTGGAAGAGTGATATTTCTGTAATGCTGTAGTTTTGCGCTAAAGTGTAAAGAAGTTATTGTAAATTATAGTGGTGTTATTTCGCTTCATAATCCTGTCAAAGTCGGAGAGAATATGCGACTGGGAAATGCTTCAAAGCTAAATATGCAGAGAGACACAGGAAAGGAAAAAAAATAATAGAAAATGCATTGTTTTACGTGGAATCTAATTTTCCTCCCTAAATCCTTGAGAGGGGAAAACAATGTTTGAGAGTGATTCTCCTGAATCCTGGATATGGATGTTGTAGAGAGTATTGCTGCATTTTGTGCTGAATTTACAACCGTAATCATAATTTGTTTCTCAAAGTCATTAGTGCAGAAATATCTCACTGTTGTTTTTTTAAAAAGCGCTGTTCTTGAAACAAGAGAGTACTAATAAAATACACTTAAGCTGCAATGTGATAATATCCAATATCCAGATTTCGGGATTTAAAGAACAGAACTTTGATTCTCTTCTTCTATGAAGCTAAATAAAATAACAGGGGATATATATTTTAAAACCCTTTGAAATGCTAATAGCAGAACAGTAGTCTGCAAATCAGAGATGTGATCCCAATGGACCTAAAGGATGTACTATCTGCTATTGAATATGTGATAGCAAGTTGATAGATCCCGGGAAGATGATGTAATTCCAAAACATTTCCTTTTTCTGTCTGGAAAATTCTGTATTTTTTAGTTTGAAGCATAGCAGATGTTAACTTACTAATAATATTACCAAATTTTAAACTCTCAGAAAGAAAACCAGAAACCCTTTTATAACACTACTTGTATTTCAATTTTTTCCAGGCAAAAGAAGCCAAACGGTTAAAAGAATTCTTAGAAGATTATGATGATGACAGAGATGATCCAAAATACTACAGGTATGTCTTCCCTAACAACAAAATCTTCATTGTTAGTTTTAACGAGTTGTGGGGTTTGTTGGCAAAGACTTACAGAGTTTATAGTTGAGTCATTATGGGTGATGTAAGGGTCCTGTAATTATCTAAATTATTTCAGTTTTGTTTGATAAGTGCCAGAGGGAAGAGGGAAACTCCCGATTGCTATTGTTAATGCTTGGGAGTAGCTTCTCCTTCCTATCATGTAACTTGTGGGTGAGGCAGAGGAGAGGTCAGTGTAATGCCAAAATAAGGTGATGGGGCAGAGAGAAGGGATCAAGCATGCCTCTAAAAAAATTCAAGGAAGCTCTAAGCTCTACAAAGTAGCAGCTTGTTAACTTTGTAAAAGACAGGGAAGATCCTTCAGCATGGGACTAACTAAAATTTACATCTAACTCATTTAGCAAAACTGGTTCTTGTCAAGTAAAAAGTTATAATTAGATTATTTTTCTAAGAAGATCGGTGGTCACATTTTCTACATCTATTTAATGTGATGGGGTAAATCTTCTATAGTAATGCAGGAAACTGGTCTTAGATTCTTCTGTTACAAAAATAGAGGACACCAGATGCTGTCATAAATTTTATTTTAATTTAGTGGAACATACATCTGTGTCATATATTTCTTGTGTTGTGGTACAAGGGTGTACAGGGGTACATTGGAATGTTCTTTGAAGTACAAAATCTGTATCTTTTGTAGGGGTAGTGCACTTCAGAAGAGGCTACGAGACAGGGAGAAGGAGATGGAAGCAGATGAACGGGATAGGAAAAGGGAAAAGGAAGAATTAGAAGAAATTAGGCAGCGCCTTCTTGCAGAAGGACACCCAGATCCAGATGCAGAGCTCCAGAGGGTAAGTAGCTGTTGGTCTGACAAGAAAAAAAGCTCTTGGTATTTTAGTGATACTGGGCAAAATTGTGTAAGAGATCTGATAGTAACTATTTGCTCTGTTCAGTTTTTCTTAAAAAGAAGTCCAGATAAGTAGTAAGAACACTGGAAACAAAAAATAACTTTGCAGATCTATGGTTGGATGTAATATTTGGATTGATCAGTATTTCTCACTATAATGGCAATAGTTGCATGTATTTATTCTTGACTGAGAGAGATTTCTTTAGGAAACAGAGGATCTTTATGTTCTTTCCAAACAGTGCTGGTTCTGAGAAAGCTTCTTTTCTTGCTAATTGTGTGTTTCATTGCAGATGGAGCAGGAGGCTGAGCGGCGTAGACAGCCACAAATAAAACAAGAGCCAGAGTCTGAGGAGGAAGAGGAAGAAAAGGCAGAAAAAGAGGAAAAAAGAGAAGAGCCAGAGGAAGAGGAGGAGGAGCCTGAACAAAAGCCCTGCCTTAAACCAACTTTACGACCTATCAGTTCTGCCCCATCTGTTTCTTCTGCTAGTGGAAACGCAACCCCTAACACACCTGGTGATGAATCTCCCTGTGGCATTATTATCCCTCATGAAAATTCACCTGATCAGCAGCAACCGGAGGAGCATCGGCCCAAAATAGGACTTAGCCTCAAATTGGGCAAGTTTACGTTTTATTTTAATGTTCCATGTGGTATCAGAATGACAAAAAAAATGCCAGTCTTCCAAATATATCCTATGTTTGACATAATTATATCAAGTCCTTGTTATTCAGATGCTGTGCTAGATTTCTTCTATCTATCCAGAAGATATCTTTTACAAATCTCTCCTCTTCCAAAATCTGGAGGGGAAAGGGAGAGGGAAGTTTTTGGTGTCCTCAAGAGTTAATTTTTTAGGAATGCTCTGAGCCGGAATTAGTTATTTCCACTTGCTTTTTCAACATTCCCTTAACTCTATTAGAACTCATTGCTACATTTCATTGGTGTAAAAGTATATGTTAGGTCTAAGTCCTTATGTTTATTCATTAAAGACCCTCTTAAAAGAAGAAAACTGAAAATTAGATTATTGGGTTTTTTTCCTCTTAGAGTAGTACAGTGAATTGTTGAAAATTGTGAATGGGACTGTAGAGTTCCTTAGTACTTTAGCAATTTACCAATGTTTTTAAAAAAACTTGCTCTGAGCAGCAAAACTAAGGATATTGGTATTCCAGAAGGTTTGTGCATTTATTACTTTATTATACTCCCCAATTAAGTTATACTGGGGCTGTATTTGAGCTCACAGTGTTAGATCTTGAATGGAGAGAGGCTGGAGAGTATTAGGCTAACTGGTTAATGCTTTCCCTACATTAACTACCTTTTTCCCTACATTCCCTACCTTTCACTACTGTGCTCTTCCTCTGCTAAGGTGTGAACTCATGCTCTAGCCCTCCCTCAGTGAGGGTGCTAATATTTATCAGGGCAGAGAAAGAAGACCCTATTTTTCAAAAATCTTGAACAAAGTTAGTTTGAGATCTTTACCTCTTTTGCCGTTTTTGTAAGACAGTTTGGGAGTTTTAAAATGCTGGTGCTAGGCATTTATATCACATACAAACAGATACTCCTCAAGAAATGTGTGAAGAGCAAACTAGCTTCAGTTTCAGTTTATGAGTATGTTGTTCTGTGTTTTGGGTTATAGGTGCCTGCAATAGCCCTAATCAGCCCAATGCTGTGAAAAGGAAGAAGCTCGCTGTGGATAGTGTTTTCAATAAATTTGATGATGAAGACAGTGATGATGTGCCCCGGAAAAGGAAACTTGTCCCCCTGGATTATGGAGAAGAAGATAAAAGTAGTATCAAAGGCAGTGTCAACACAGAAGAAAAACGCAAACACATTAAGAGTCTTATTGAGAAGATTCCAACAGCAAAACCAGAGCTCTTTGCTTATCCTCTTGACTGGTCCATTGTAGATTCAGTAAGTTGTTTTATTTTAACCATTCACCAAAAAACCCATAATTTTTTTCCAAACAAACCTTGGAATTTAATCGAAAAACAATGTTTCTGGGACTCCAATGGAGTTGGAGTGTCATCACCAGATGGAATCAAACTCGAGAGCTGTATTTCTTTTCGATGTATAATACTTCTGAAGTATTCCTGCTTATTTTTGCTTGATCTCTCCTGAATTGTTGCTACAAATTATCTAGCAGTTTCATGGAAGGGGGAGAAAAGGTCCTGTAAAAACGTGCATCTTTTGCTAAATAGTTTTTGGGTCTTCTCGCTGCCTGTCTGGCAGTATTGTTTCAAGATAGTAAAGTTTATGGAACTTAAAGGTTTTGTTTTGCTTTTTTTCCAGACACTAATGGAACGTCGAATTAGACCATGGATCAACAAGAAAATAATAGAATATATTGGCGAAGAAGAAGCCACGCTAGTTGACTTTGTTTGTTCTAAGGTTAATATCTTCCGCTTCCTTGGTGAAAGCTGGGGTTTGCTCCCTATTTAAGCTGCAGCAATGACTGCAGTATCTGTATTTGAAAGCAATCTCTTCTCAGCTTCTCTGTAACCTATGATACTGGTCAACAGAGACAGCTGGTGTACTTGGAATCAATACATACCTTAATGCTTTAGAGGTTGCCTCCTTTACTTTTTACACACAATATGCACATGCCTTTTGCTCTCTGTTATCTGTTACATACACGTGTGGAACTGGATTGAAAAAACGAGCAGTTGACAAGAGCAGCTGATTTAATTGATAGTTTTACCATTAGATTTCAGAATAAGCATCTTACTGGCCATTAACACTTTTAACTCAAAAATAGGATTTGTGTGAATTCAGGGGAAAAAAAAAAAGACAGTAACCTGGTGACTTTACATTTTTGGATTAACTAGATTAACTCCTTAAAAAGCTTTTTAGATGCTGTTGCTTTAGTGGTAAGCAAATGCTAACATTTTAGAGTTAGTGTTAAAAGTCATTCTGCCAAAGCTTTTGGCCGTTGAGTGACTTATTAATGGCTTGTCTTGGTTTATCTTTTAGGGCTACTGTATGAGAGGCAAAGCAAGTGACAGTTTTGTTGCACTAGTGGTTAGTAGAAAATTAAAAGCAAAAGTTGAATATTTGATAAGCTTAATTTTTATATATATATATATAAGAAAATTTTCTAGTATTGAAAGACAACTTGCTTGGTTCTCAAAAAACAAATAATTATCAGGCAGATGAAAAATTTGGTTATGAAGGGTGCTACAGGGAGAATTTTCCCTTTGTCTTCCTTCTATTAGGAATTCGCTGTTGAAGAAAGGGGATCTTATTCCTTAAATTATTTGGACATGCAAGAATAGCCAGCAAATACAAGACATGTCGAATCTCTGGAACTTCCTGGAACTTGTTCCTCAGTACCTAGTCATAAACTAGCACTCACTATGATGGAATCTGATGTAGTTTAGTACTAATTTTTGCCCTGCCTCATACTGGGAATGAAATAGGTTTTGCATCTGCAAAGCATTCGGAATCCTTGAGAAGTAACTACTTTTTGTCCAAAGATGTTTGTATGGTTTACTCTGAGTTCTCAATCTAAAAACATTTGTTTCTTTCAGGTTATGGCTCACAGCTCACCACAGAGCATACTGGATGATGTTGCCATGGTAAGCAGAACTTGTGTAACTGATAAACCTTCTACATTATACTGAACTAATAGGAGTCCATAACAGAAATATTTGGAGCTCATAGGACACACGTAGAAAACGTTCTTAGATCTGAAAGCTGTTTTTATTAAACAGATTGTTCTAGCACAGACGTGATTTTGCCAGTTATTAACCTCTAGTTAGAAATTACTGATACCGGTTCAGAATTTCTCAGTATTCAGAAATGTGGAACAAAGATTCTGTCCCTAACAGTAGAGAGGTGAGAATCAACAAGAACAGAATCAAATAAGAAATATAAATATTTATTCCTTCTCAATCTTGAAACTAGATTTTTATAACTAGTGGTTTATCGTGTCTATTCCTAATTAATGAGCAAATGGTGATATTTTTTTTCCCTGGTGTTAGAAGAGAGAAACTGTCTGAAATAATGCTACTGTGTCACCATATTTTCATAAACTCAAAGGTGAATAAAAACTAATTGTTCCAAGGAAACTTGGAGGCAAAGTTGGTAGGAGCCAGATTCATAGCAGAAATTCGTAGTGTGTTCTTGGTGTGACTCGTGAGTGACCTGGGAAACTTCCTGAGACATGTCATGCATGCTAAAAGCTTCCACGGATTCAAGAAAAGCCTGAATAATAAGCTCAAGAAAGAGAAATCCATCAAGGGATTCCTTAATATTTAATGAAGTTCCAAGCTGAATATAAGCAGAGAGTATGACAAAATTAAGAGAAAATACTACTTGTGTATGTCCTGTTCTGAGGTTTTTCCCAAGCTTGCCATTTCACTGCCTCTTCCCAAGCCACTTTTGGAGAGTGAGATACTAGTACTTTTATCTCTTAGTCCTCAAGAGCTGCGTTATACAAGTATATAATGAGAGCCCAGTCAAGCCAGGTGGTAAATGCAGGATGGACAAATTCACTGAAGTTTTATCCAGTGCCTCACTCAAAGATTTAATTTTGATTACACCAATTACACCGCTTCCACTTTGCAGCTCTGATGTGTCTAGAACTTTATAACTGAAACACCTAACCTAAAAATAATCTGTGTGTTTCTTACAGGTACTAGATGAAGAAGCTGAAGTTTTCATAGTCAAAATGTGGAGGTTGTTGATATACGAGACAGAAGCGAAGAAGATTGGTCTAGTGAAATAAAGCACTCTCCTTGCTTCTAGGGTTCCATTTCAATTTTGGGCTTTTTTTTTTTCTCCATCATTCAAAGACTTTGAATTTTCTCTGTTCTCAGAGATTTGAGACCTGTATTTTTTTATGTAGAAAAATGTGAATTTTTTTTGTCCTCTGCTCTGAGGCCCCGTTTACCTTTATCAGTTAGTTATCTGAATCCTGCATAGGTTCTCTTTATAATTCACAAGGTACAATTACTGGTATGTTTTATAAGCTGCAGCTACTGTACATGCTCTCTGGTAATTTTGTTATGTTACTCTGATTCTTGTAAATATTAAGAAAAAAAGCCCCTGTTTTGCAAAACATTTGCACTTAATGTGGAACTATGTCAGTTACAGATGAAGACATGATTTTACTGCAAATTTCTGAGCGCTTTTTTTTTTTTTTGCATACTCTCCCTCTTTTTATTTAAGGAATGATCAAAATGCAATTTAAAAATAGGTGGCTTGAGCTGCTTTCACAGAAAAGCCTTGTGTGTTCATTTGGTCCCCTCATCTGATTCTGGAAATGGAGTTCCCTCAGACTTCTCATTCTGATGCGAGTGGGCAGTAGTCTTCGTACTTTGTTGCCCATTTAGAGTTGTTAATGAAGCTGAGAACTTAATCTCTGCTGCTTTCATCAAAAGTGCAAATTGCGGGAATTTTTTTATTCTTTGCTCAGTTAAAACAAGAACAGGACCTCAATTCAGTAAGTGCTATTTAATGATTTTTTTTTTTAAATGTGGGATAGCTTCCGCTCAATTTCATTTTAGCCCTTCCCTATTATTCCTTCTGTCTCCAAAATAATCAGATGGATTTTTTTAAAAAGAAATTATTTTTTTAAATTTTTTTTTTTTTTTAGTATTTAGGGGAAAAAAATACCTGTTTGGATGTAACCAACCATACCAGTTGACAAAAACTATGTCCTAAGTTTTCAAACAAATCTGAAGTCTTATTTTTATCCATACTGTTAAACAAGCCCTGACTTTTGTTTTCTACTGTAAGCAGTCTGTTGTCCACAAAAGAGGGTGATATTTTCCTGCCACATTTGTATGGGTTTTTATAAATAGGCTGATATGGTATAAATGATGAGATGTACTGTAAACTGCATTTTTTATTTCATACCTGGGTAAGATGGCAAATCGATAATGTGCTATGAGCTGTTTTGATTGCAGGAGGACTGTGTTCCAGGGAGCAAACTGTCTCAAAAACATTTTTAATTTTTAAACACAATTCTTAATAGCAAACAAATTAAAGGTGTTCCAGTATCTCTATATTGTATTTAACTGAAGGATACAGGTTGACCTGTTCAGAAAACATAACTGTGACCTTGAGTTACTAGTTCTTTGTATCTGGAGAGGACACTTGAAAACACTGTTCTTAACAAACGGGATCGTGTAAAGGTTCCACCATGTAAATATTTCCGATATTAAAAATGTATATATTTGATTTAAGGGCTGACATTCTTTTGGAGTCTTGTGCAGCATGCAATTATATTTAACACTGACTTCTGAATCAGCAAGTTTTCACAAATTAGGGATGGGTTGTTTTTTCTTTTCTTAAACTACCTCCTGTTCTTTCAGGTGACCAAAAGCCTGCAAATGCAGATATGATCCCAATATGTTCTTTCTCATCCCTAAAGTACACACCACAAAATGCTCTTTTTTAACTTGAAGCATAATGCTCAGATGTTACTTTTATGTTGTGGTTGAGTTTGTGTGAGAATATTTTGTTTTACATACTTACATGCTGCAACCTTCCTCTTTTTTTTTTCCTGCAACTTGATGTTACCCTAAAAATACTTCCTCATTCTCCCCATACAGTTTTGCATCAGCATTTACCAAGATTTCTCCAAATTCTAAATAAATTCCAAAACTTGCTCTGTTTGTAGTAAATACAAAGAGGAAGAAGAGTGAACTTCTTGAGTGCTCTTTGTCCTGCTAATACAGCATTCTCGCTGTCAGTAGTAGTAGTTAAACAAGCCAAATGCATTGTAATGGCACCATGTAGCAGGTTGCCTGGCCTCCCTGTTGAAATTCTTCAGTGAAAGCTCGAGTTGTGAAACTTCAGCTTACTTTCTTCTGCCCTAAAGTAAAGCTGTATATTTAGCTATTACGCTATTTATGCATTGGATGTAAGCTTTGTTCTCTTCCTTTCCTAAGAAGAATGAAGGCATCTGGGTGAGAGAGACATCTAGAATTTAAGCTGGAGTGTTAAATATCCAGGTAAAAAAATATCAGAAGCTGTTTTGACTTATTAAAAATAATAATAATAATTTTGCAGAAGTGGAGGTTTTCTTCAGTGGTGGAAGGAGGAAGGAATTTCTGACTTGGCTTATGCAAGTACTTCAACAAATTTTCCACTTTCAGAATGCAAAATACGCTTTATAAAGTCCCTTCTAGTGTTTACCTCTTACTCAAATTAGTGTAATTACTTCTCTGTAACAACAATATATTTTGTGTGTGATGCTGGGGGGTAGAACACAAAACTAGGTACTGCTGAGGGGTCCTTAACAAAGGAAAGTAACTTTATTAACTTTTTCTTTCAACACACAGCAACAGAATTATTTCATGATAAACTTGGAAAATTTGGGGTAGAGAAAGCCTTTTTGACCAACATGACAATATTCTACTCCCTGAATGTACAATTTAATGAACTGTGTGTTATGTTAGTGAATGTACAGATCAGGAGTATAGCGAGAATGAGATCCATTAGCAATGTGTGTGTGTTGAGTACAGGGTGCCATGGTATGATCTATTCTGGGATGGAAAGGTACTTCAGAAGTTACACATTGTGCGTAGAAGGGGGGGAAGTATCAGTATCTATTGCAACAGAACTAGCAATAGTAGTTGTTAATCTGGATTTTACCATGGGTCAAGGCTTTACACCTTAACCTAACACATGGCCTTTTGTTTCCTGATAATCGTTCTGTGTGACTGCCATTCACTGTTATTTGGAATATGTGAGTACAAATTAGAAGGAATCATTGTTTTCGTTAGTGCCCAGTGAAAAGAAGTGAGAAACCCTGAATGGGTGAGATTCCATTACCAAGAATTATATATTTTTATATTACCATTAATTTTATAGGAGAGGGTTTTTTTGGTCTTTGAATATTTAACTTGTTCACATACTGATTTATTTGGTCTTTCTATTTTAATAAAATGCTTGGACCTGATTATCTTAAAGGTCTTTTTGAACATAAATGATTCTATGATTATGTCGTTTTGGACATTTCCTTCCTCCCTTCCTCTAAACAGGAGCCTGAACAGAAAATAGCCATCTAATTAGATGCTTGTGGCTCTAAATCTGGGCAGGGGGAAGGCCCCAAACAGATTAGTTTTTTATTTAATTCCTATTTCTTACTACTAACGCTTTCCTGTTACTGAGAGGGAAGCATTAGACCTTTCATGCTTTTACTGAATGGAGTTGCTGCGTAGCTCCTTGCAGGAGTAGAATTTTAAAAAGGGGATGCTCTTAAAAATGTTGACTTTTATTTTAGTTAATGGTTAGCCATCACTTTTGGTGAAAACCAGCTACTTTTAAATGCACTTTGTATGCATATGACTTGCCAACATTCAGTATTTGTATCAAAATGCTTATGTAAAACAATTTTTATGTATGATACTCTTGTTTCACTTCATTTTCCCATAGATCTTCCTGTAGAGTAGTTGAGTAGTGAAATATTAGTTGACAGGCTGCGAGAGCTGGGGTTGTTCTGCCTGGAGAAGAGAAGGCTCCAGAGAGACCTTATAACAGCCTTTCAATATCTGAGGGGAGCTACAGGAGAGCTGGAGAGGGACTCTGTAAGGAAGGGTAGTGACAGGACAAGGGGCAATGGTTTTAAAGTGGAAGAGGGAAAATGTAGATTGGGTATCAGGAAGAAATTCTTTCCTGCGAGAGTGGTGAGACACTGGAACAGGTTGCCCAGGGAAGCTGTGGCTGCCCCATCCCTGGAGGTGTTCAAGGCCAGGCTGGATGAGGCTTGGAGCAACCTCATCTGGTGGGAGGTGTCCCTGCCCAGGGCTTGGCATTCGATGATCTTGAAGGTCCCTTCCCACCTGAACCATTCCATGATTCATTCTGTATACAACATAGCTTAAATATGCAGTTACATAGTGTCTATGAAAGACATTTACTTACATGTTATAATTCTAAATAGAAAAGAATGACAGCATTTCCTATATGCAAGTAACCTGATTAGGTTATGCATTTTTAAAAGGGAATTGTGGATTACTCTTCAAATCTCTCATGGAGAGCGAGGCAAGTTCCTTCCTTCCTTCCACAACTGAGTCATGGCTCTACTAGAGGCTGCTTCAAAAGACGCCACATTGACTTTAATTTTTAACGTTGCTTTTATTTTGAAATGCAAGGATCCCTTCAAGTGATGTTAGTAATGCCTTTTTGTGGGACCACTTTAAAACAGGGTATTTTATTTACATATATCTATATATGCTTATATATGACCTGAATTCAGCACAAAACCAGAAGTGCATTGTCTCTTAACATCCGTCTCCCGGGCGTTAAACCGGAGGAGCCCCCTTTCCTGGATGAAGGCTCAGGGCGAGCTGTCTCTTTTGTTCAGAATTCGGATGGAGCCGCCGCGGGCGGGCCCTCTCCTCAGCCGCCACCGGCGGAAGTGAGGTGGCGGCGAGGGGCGGGGCGCGGGCCGGAAGCGAGCGGGGCCGGGCTGCGGGGCGGCGGCGTTGACGGAGCCCGCGGCGGGGGCGCCGGGCAGGTCCGTTTGTCAGCGGCCGCGCGTGGGGGGCAGGAGCGGGCGTCAGGGGTGAGGCGGACACCGGGCTGGGCAGCGTGTGGGGCGCGGGGCGGGAGCGCTGCACCACCCGGAGCTGAGGGCGCCCAGCAGGCCGGGTGGCGGGGAGCCGGCAGGGCCGGCGGCCTTGGGGGCGGACGGGTCCGGTGCGTGTGGCACCCCTGCGCCACACGGTCGCGGGCCGGGGCGGGGACCCCCGTCCGCTCCTCCGATCGGGAGGAGTGGGGCTGAGCTGGGCGGGGTAGAGGAGAGCGGGGCTGCGGCGGACCCGGGGAGGTGGTGGGATCTGTCGGGAGCCCGACCCTCGCCCCCCCCCCCCCCCCCCCCCCCCCCCCCTCAGGGCCGCGGCCTTTCTTTGGGGCCTGGGACCCCCTGCCGGTTCGCCGGCCGCCTGGCTGCGGCCCGGGAAGGGCTGAGGGCGAGCGCCGCGGGGCCTCTGGTGGTCCTTGAGGAAAGCGGTGGGTGCCTGTTGTCGGAAAGGCCGGGCCGTGTTTGCTGTGGCTGGCGGACTCTCGCTTCTCCTTCTCTTCTAAGTCGAGAAAACGTTACAAAGCTGACTCGTGCGTTGCCTCTGCTTATAAGGCTAAATGTAGATGAGTGACAACTGCAGTTGTAACTCCTGTTGTTCTCACTAAGGAAAGTCAGAAAGCAAGGAAGAACTCTTTTAGGCAGGCTGTTTTAACATTAACAGCATCACTAGAGAAAATTCTTCTGGTGACTCCCTTTTCAGGTAAAGCGAGTAACAGTTTAACGTGTGTCTGTTTATGTGCAGTTCACTTCCAGGTTTCATTCATTGGTAGTTAAATTTCAGACTTGGGAGCGTGCATTTATTTAAAAATAGAAAATAAAGTTGTTTGGGAAGATATCCTGAAAGCATTTTATGAGCTCTTGAGTTTTCAAAAGGGATTGTTTTAGCAAATTGTAAGTTTTGAGGCCTGTTAGACTCTGTCATTCAGGCTTTGATGCAACTCTGCTGTCAGTTACTCCTCACCATCTTCAGTTTCTCTTTGCTCCTCATTAGCTGGTATTTTTGTTTGGTGAGTTTATGGTGTTTTTTCTTTACTAGTCTTTAAATTGGATTTTGTGGGTTGGTGTTTTGGGGTGGTGTTTGTTGGTTGGTTTTGGTTTTTTTTTTTTTGCCCCTTCCTCTAATTTAGTTAGAATTTTGGCATACTACAATGTGAAAGATCTCATTCTGATACTATATATTTGGATATGAATATTCACCTTTTTCCTCTGTGGTGGCCCTGTCAATGGTAATTTTTACCAATAGCAGCCTTAAAACAACATTGCTTATATTCTGTACGAATTACAGCAAAAGCTTCGAAAGTAAAAGCAACATAATGCCTGTTTATTTTAATCTGATCTTACTTTTCACTATGATTTAAATTAGATGTGCTTTATTTTTAATTACAAACGTGGAAGAGAGCCATTCTGGTGAATGCTACATTGTCTTTTTTTCTCCCAAACAGTTTGCATGCTCCCACTAGGCTGGTTAAATCTGTGTTGCTTCCTGATGGCTCTTCAGTGTTAACCAGATCCCCACTGAAGCTAGTAAGCACTGTGCCCTAGTCATTTGTATTTATTTGTAAGTAGAGAAACAGCTTCTGCATTTTAATATGCATGAAAATAGGCTTAATTCCCTCTTCAAGCCAGATGCTTAAAAGTGAGAAGCTTTGCTTTGTGATGTCTTCCCTTGTACAAGTTTTTTCAGATCCCTCTATTCATCAGTTGAATGTACTAAAGCCGTAAAAAAAAATTTTGTTTTCTTGTCCTGGATTTTTTTTTCCCTTCCATTTTAGTAAGTGAAATCTACTCTAAAGAGGACTGATGAGTGCTGGAGTTGGTACAAGGTAGGAGCCACTTGGGATGGAAGTGAGGACTGGTGCTCCACCCTTCAGGTGGTGGTTTGTTCACTTCCTTATCTTTTGTGTAACCAAACCAGTGATTTATCTAGACTTAGTCATTGTTTCTTGAAATTATGTTTTTTTCGGAATCTTATATAGTTACGCCACCCTTCTTCCTCTTTCCCCTGTATTGCTTTATCCTCCTTTTTTATGGAGCACATGGTTTATTTATGTTTGCTTAGGAAAATGTTAGTACGTGACTTTCTATGGAAGAACATGTGAAGCTGTTACAAGCATCCGGCACATTTATGTATGTTTAGCTGATACTTACTAGTACTTTACTAGATAGAAAACTTACTAGTAGGGGAAATGAATGCACGTTCTTGAGGCTCAGCTGAAATACTCTTTTGTGTAGCTCTAGGTCACTCTTAAGGCATTACAGTATTAAAAATATATCCAGATTTTAGGCGATCAAGCGTAATTCGTTTGTCCTTCCTTGAAGATTCTCCTTGAGTTTATCAGCAATCCAAAACTGAACAACTTGGAGCAATTGTACTCTGCTGAGATAAAAACATGCAAGTTGTGCTCTGAGCAAGCGTCCAGTGCTTCTTATTTATTGCACATGAAGGAATGAAGAACTGTTTTGAATGATTAGTTTGATGCTGGCTTACTTCCGTGGCTGATGAACTAATTTGATATAACGCCTAGAACACTCTTATTTTTATGCTGGAAAATCCCTGTTGTGCTACGGTTCAGTATTATGGTGTAGATAGAAAACATTATCTTTGGTCTCTGTGAACTCTGAAAATTGGGGTAGGGAGGGGATAGAGAACTTGGTCATATAAGCATAAAGGCTTTTTACAATCTTTTTCCTTTCAGCATCTCAAGAGGAAAGATCTGTTTTGTGTAGAAATAAGCGATTTCCAGAGGACAGCCCCAATGACAGAACTATCTGCGCATTTGCCCCAGTTTCAGCATGGGCAGCTGACAGAAAACTTCCCTGATAACCACCTCAGCAACACCGTATGTACAAATAATTTTATTACCTGGTAGCAGTTAAATCAGGATGAATAATGAGTGTGGATGAAAACACAGTTCAGAACCCTAGAAATCTGTTTGCTGGGAGTAGTTTTCTCTGTCTCGACTGTTGTGGTGATAAGCTGTGCTGAAAGAAATATTCTGTAAAATATCTGATGCTCTGAACTAATTTTTATATCCCAGTAAGACCTCTCCCAGTTTAAAGTGCTGTTGGAGTGACGAAGCCCTCGAGAAAAATAAAAAAAAAAAAAAAAGGGATGGGACACTCCCACATCAAATGTTGACCTTTAGAGGATTTAGCGACCTCTTGATCTACCCTGGCTGTTGTCTGCTTGGTTCACTCTCAGTTGCAGAGTTAATTTTAGTCTAGGTAGAGCCTGAAGTCTTGGTTTTGTTGTTGCAGTTGCAGTAGGGCTACTTCTATGCAGGAAGAGCAGTGCTGTCTGACATTTGAATAATTGTTAAGGGGATCTCGGAGTTCTTCAGGTTTTGGAGGGGAGGGAGAACTCAAACCATAAAGTTTTATGTGATTGCTTTGAAAGACCTAAGCACATAATTGTTGCTAAAACTGTACTGTGCGTGTTTGGGTAAAACTAAGCTTAGATGATCTGCTTGGGTGTGGTGCTCAGGCTCTTGGGTTTGTCATGCTCAGTTCTTTGTTCCTGCTATAGCTCTGGAATATCTGGTTTCCTTGTGACACAGAAATGCTCTTGTGAGGCTGGGCCACTTGTAGCCAAGTTTATGGCAGAGATTCAAGAGAATATTTTGATCCCTGCTCTAACTCTTCCGTACAATTCAACATTTTAAGTAGAATTTTGACAAATCCTTGTCTTTATCTCAAATCAGCATCCTGCTATATCAGTAAAAACACAAAACATTTGAAACTTCATTTTTAAATTAAGAAGTCAGTCTGACTTAAGACTTACTCATTAAAGAAAGTGTTAATAAAAATGGAAAAGTGGAAAGTTTCCACTTTCCTACTACATCCTTTGTGCTTTTACTTCAGAGGGAATGAAACAGGTTTCTTTTCACCTTAGGCAGGTGAGAGATTAACTCCTATTGAACACTTCTGCCAGATTAAAAAGGCAGAGCTCAATGATAAGCTGTGGGCTCTGCATCTTTACAGATAACTTGGTGATGCCCCTTCCCAGCAACAGGGGATGGATTTCTCCCTGACAAGACTGTACTGTTGAGTAACTACTACTTGTGCTTTTTCTTTTCATGTTAAAGTGTAACTCTACATGTAGTTTTAATATTTAGTTGTAATGATTTTTCTCTCCTGCACATATCTGCTTTGGTTTTGTACATACATACAAAAATCCTTTCCTGCATAAGCATATCTAGCTTCTGTGGCTAACAGTCAGCAGGGGAAATCACTGAGTGCTGGAATTTGCCATCTCTTCTTCCAGTCACACACCAAGAGTTCAGCCCAGTCTTCAGTATCTGTCCCAGTATAATGACCTTTAAACATAAATGGTGTGTGTGAGAACTGAGGCACAGTCTGTGCCCACTGTCAGGCAAGGGGGTCTGCTCCTGATACAGAAAACTGGATTTCATAAATAAAAACTTTATATCAAATATGCTAGTTCTTTATTTCTTGATTCAGGGGCATTGCTCTGGGTTTGCTATTAACTATTGTCCTGATAGGGGGGAAAAAAATACTCTCATTTGCTTTTGATATTGTTTATTCAGCTGAAAGCGCGTAGTTAGTAACTTACGTTTGCTTACGGTGTTATAACAGGTGTTACTGACTTTTTAGCTTCAGAATTTTCACTTTTAACTATGTCTGAGGAAAGTGAAGAGTCTGTTCCTTTGCTTCCACTTCAGCAAGAGTCCATGGCCTCTGCTGTGTTTAATACTGATCAGGTAGGATATGAGTGCACTTTGTTCTTTTAACAACAGTGGGGAATGCGCATGTCACATTTACCTACACTTCAGTAGCCTGAAAGGACAACTTTTTTCTAGTTTCAACAGAGAATGAGAGAATGCCTCTTGATTCTGATCTGGTTTTTGTGCACTGTGTTTTAATATGTAAAGGCATTTTGTGATTGTGTCTTTGTTCCTAACTAGTGGAGGGAATAAAATGGCGTATATTGGTCTAATTTCTTGAATTTTTTCTCTTTCTGTTTAATTTTGCAATTTTTGTAGTGGCATGCTAGTTAATCAGGCTTTTCCCTTGGCTGCTTTTGCGTTCGCTTTGCGAAGCTGTAGATTTTTATTTTACTTTTTATATTTCTTTGCCTAAGTTGAGGGTAAACTCTCCCTTGTGCAGCCTGCTGTTACTGCAGAGACAGAGTAACTTGTTCTGTAGGTTTGCAGAAACTTAAATACTAGGTCTGCTTTACTTGTTCCTACCCTCTAATCATCTCCAGTGTAGTGTTACATGTGATCTTAGATGATTTATTTAGACAGGTAAGCTTATTGTTGAATTGCTGTAGAGTGAGAGAAATAGAGTATTTTCACTATCAGAGTGAAAAATGGGACATTTGAGTTACAGTGTGTACAGAAAGAGGTTTCATTGCAGCCAGCATTTCAGAACAATTAAACATAGTATCTTTATTTGCATTCTCACATATTCCTGTTTCTATCTGACTTTTTTATAATTGTATGTGAGGATTTTACACAAAATGCTGTGTGGTTTATAATGAATCTTTCATTTAGTAAGAAATTATATTAAACCCAAATTCTTTTTCAGGACATACTTTAATGATACTAAATTCAAATTAATTTTAAACCTTAATTCTAACAGTCTGGTTGCCTGCTAGTTTTAATTGCTTAATTAAGACAATTTTAGATATTTCCCCCCCTTTCCTTTTTGAAAAATAAAGGAAATTTTCTTAGACAGTTCTTGAAACCCTGCTGAACAGGGTCCTGAGGATACCACAAAGAAGAGTGTACAGGCAAAGCATTTGCTACTTTTTTATATTGTTACTTTGAAATGTTTTGTAAAAGCAAACTTTTCCTGAGTTGGGGAAGTTGTAAAGCTTCAAGCAAAGTTTTAGCAGTGTCAGTGTTTGCAGTTCAAAGTCCAGGAACTTGTACTCTTTAATCGCTTAAGTGCTTTTGAAAACCCCACGATGAGTTCTTGAGTGTGTACTTTACCTCTTATCTTTTCTGAGGGTGGGGCTGGAAAAATTCTCTATAAATAATCTACTAAATTACTATTGATTTATCAAAAAACTGCAGTGAATTGATGAGATCAAAGTCAGTGGTATGTTTGGAAATGCTATTAAGAACCAGTAATAAGACTTTAACATTGCATATCTAAGGGAAAAATTACCTGTGTAAGAGTACTTAAGTGGAAATACATTAGGTTATTTTCAATGCTCTGTCTTATGTCTAGAGCAATTTTACTAAAATTGAGTGATATTTTAAAGGTATTGCAAAAGTTATCTTCCTGCATTTTATTGTCCATTTTAATCTAAAGTTGTTTTAGTAGACCTGAACTGAGCTGTTTGTAAATGAAGCAGTTCTGAAGAAATGAGATACAAAGAGTTTTGATTCCTTACAAAATGTATTACATCTCTTTTATGTTAAACCTCTTGAGTGGAGGGTTTGGGAACGGTACAGCATTGACTTTGAACATAGTAATACCATTTAAAAAAAAAAAAAAAAACCAAAAAGAGTAGACTGTAGAAACTGTTGCATTTTAGGGCTTGTTTATCATGATTGGTGAACATAAAATGGTTTCATTCCTTTGTAGTCCAGAACAGCACTCCAGAAAGGCAGCTCACTCTGCTCTTGTGTTCTCTGCGTGTGCCTACAATATATAAAAGGTTGAATGCCCTCTGCTGATGGGGCTTCTTGAAGTGGGGGCAAAAGGTTTGTGACAACAGGAGGAGTGCAGGCCTGATCGTCTACTTATAGGTGGTATTCCCAGCTAGTGTTTTTGCTTGTGGTTTATCTTGAAAGTATACCTCTGTCCTTGCCTTTGGATTATACCCTTGATGTTTCCTGTAACGGTATCATGAAGGGTAGAAGGCTCTTTTGGATTTGTCAACCAGCATGGTGGAATTTCTTCAATGTCAGTGACAGGATCTGGCAGTAGCATGCCCGGGAAAGGAGAGACAGAATCTGCACGCTTAGCTCATCGTGCTAAAACTCTGGGATCAAATCTCAGTATAAAGACTGAGTATTACCTTAGTTTGATCACCGTTTCTGTGTCATTCTTCTCACTAAAAATGTGGGAACACAATACCTCATGAAACTCCATTTTAATATGTATTCTAGTTAGTGTGCTGTAGTGGGACTAATGTGGTAGGGGTCATAGACATTTTCTTGAGACTTTCATGGAGTTAGATTCATAAATGTCTGTTTGCCATTATTTCTAGGAACAAATACAGTTAATTCTTGTCAAGCCATGAGTAATCTACTGTCATGCACCCTTGTGTCAACTGTAGTTCGGACCAAGGGAAAAAGCTGTCTGTCTTTATCCAGCTTTCTAATTTATGTTTAAAGGAAAGGTGACGTAGACTGTTAGATGCAATCAGCCCTACTTTCAGCTACTGCTGTTTTTAATATAAATGCTTCTAACATAAGTCTGTGCTCCCATTCTTTCGATAAATTATGTGATGCAATTCATCGCTTCTGTTAAGACCTTGCTGTGGCAAGTGGTTTTGACAGTAAATATTGCCTTACAAGTTTCCCCCTCAAGTTAGCTTAGTGTAGAAGAAGATGATGATTGTGGATAGTTGCTGAGGAAACTTTTTTTTTTAAATGTGTTGCAGAATGACAACAGTGAAAGACGTCGCCATGACAATACTGAGCGCAGAAGAAATGACAATACTGAATCTGAGACCAATGGGCAGCCACAAAACAACATTCAGCAAGTGGTGGAACAAGATGAAGAAGAAGATGAGGAGCTGACACTGAAATATGGGGCCAAACATGTGATTATGTTGTTTGTACCTGTCACACTTTGCATGGTGGTCGTTGTTGCAACTATCAAGTCTGTCAGCTTCTATACGCGCAAGGATGGACAGCTGTATGTATCAATTTTTTCCCCTTTTAAATGGACTTGTTTAGATAATTTTATTTAATCTTTATCTCTTCAAGAGCTTAATTCAAGTAGTAAACCCCTTTTTGCCTCTGCCAACCTGAAGATAGTTTTTTTTTTATTCCTTTCAGAAACCAGACTCCTGTATCTGTGGTACTAGTGACATTTGTTGTCTGTCTGTTGACCAGTTGGGATAATGTCTTGGTTGTTACTGCTTGATTCAAACCCTAGACCTCATTTTTAATACTTCATTGTGCCCTTTGGTATTTATAAAATAAACTCAGTCCTGAGCCAAAGCCATTTCAGTTGTACTCTGCTAGCATACAAATACTTTGGAAAATTTAAAAAAAAATCCTTCTCATTTAAATGAAGTAACATATATGCCAAGTTCTGGTTTGCATATCCTGTTTGATAAAGAAATTCAAATGCAAGAGAAAGATAGCTTTATGTGATTAGCTTCTGTTGCAGTTTTGCAGTTTTTCTGCAGTTTCTGCGGTGTTGCAGGAACTTTCCTGGCAGGTTTCCTGTATAGAATTTTTTTTTTTTTTTTTTGCGAAATATTAATGTTTAAAAAAAATACCCCAATTTCATTGAAAAGTGATTTGAGAGAAAGGAGACAATGGAAGAACACTGAGCCTGTCAGAACCTGCAGCAACTCAGTCTAAATGTTCCACTGTAAAATCATTTGGACAAAATTAATCAAAGTGTTTTGGCTTTGAAATATTTGTATAATATAAGCATGTCATAAAATATTTCAATAAAACACAAAGTCCTTTTTCACTATCAAAGTTGTTGATCAAGGAATTATTTTTCTTGAGGTTTTATTTATGGAGTTTTCTTCCTCCCCAGGTTGTCATATTTCTTTCCATGTTGTTTTGTGGAAGTCACTGGGGAACCTTTCGTAGTAACTCCGCTAGATGGTGTGCTCATACAGGTCTGGCTGCAGTAATAGTCAAATGATTCTTAGTGTGTGAGTAGTTGTATCAAACGAGGTGGAGTTCTGGTTTTTTGTTTAACAAAATGGAAAGCAGTAGTAATCTAAGAATGTAGGAAAGGCAAGTTTTCTAAGAATTTTTTTTTTTTTTAATTAAAGTTTGCCTAATATGATACTAAAATAACTGCCTTTTAAATTTTGCCTAAGTAAAAAATAGCTGTTGCTTTTGCAGCTCTGAATTGAAAGATTACTGCAATTTCATTTGATGTTGGCCTCGCGTATCAGAAACATCTGTGCATTCAGTGGCATTTCAGTTGACTCTTTGTTGTTGTAGCATCTACACTCCTTTCACAGAAGAGACAGAGACAGTAGGACAGAGAGCCCTGAATTCTATTCTCAACGCGGCTATCATGATCAGCGTTATCATTGTCATGACCATACTCCTGGTTGTGCTTTACAAATACAGGTGCTACAAGGTGAGTATGAATATAATTGACTTGAGTAATTGTGCTAGCTTTATTTATTAGTTATTGAGATTATTGAGAATGGAACAAAAGGAAGAGTTATTGAAGATGAGTGAGCAAAAGTAGCAGAACTGGTGAATCAGTGTTTCAATTTTGTGGCTTTGACAGGGAGGCAGAGGCCTGGTGCTCACACTGCTGGCTGTTTTGTCAGTTTGAATTAGGGTGGCATTGCTTCCTATTCTTCTGAAACATACCAGGTACTGAAATCTTCCTGCAGTCAAAAACTACAAAGTACTGACGTAGTTCTACAATTTGAAATCTGTTCAGGATTTCAGGGGCTTTTCAAGGGCTCTCTGTTCCCCACCCTTTCTCAGGACTGAGGTCTCCCAACACAGGGATGTTTGCATGACTGCACGTGCCAGGGGATATCCCTATCTATAGCAAACACAGAGACTCTAAGGCTGTCTTGTAAAAGACTTCAGACATGTAATGATTCAATCTACGCAAGTTCAAGTTTATCATAAATAATTGCAATGTCACCTGCCTGGGAGGAGTTACTTGTGGAAATTCCTGGTTGTCTTTTGGTATTAATGACCCATTTAATTAGACTTGGCCTAATAGAACTTCCCAGCATGCAGCCAGAATGTTGAATCTGTTTCATAGTTGTAACAAAGCTTTGCTCCACTTTATTTTGTTTTCAAGAGAGAAAAATTGTTTTGGTTTTCATGGCTCTGGGAAGATACTTTACAAGGTATCTGTGGAGTGACTGGGGAAATGATTTTTGCCTGAATCTGTGCACAGCTTGGAATAATGTTTTTTAAAGTATGGACTTTCTCCTTTATCACAATGTGGTGTTAAATCTGAACCACAAAGCTTTATTTTTCAACTTTCAATTGTTTATTCTAATGAAGTCAAACAACTGATGTACTCCATCTAGGTTCCTTGGCAGCCAGTTAGTTCCCCTCTGGTGCTGAAGGCATCAACTGGTTTTCATTAAGTTTTTCACCATTTTTCAAAACTTGCCGAGATTTTAAAAAATGCTTATGAAATATTTAGCATTGGACTAAATGTACTAAATTGCTAACTAATAGCTAGGTTCTTATTCTGTTAGGAAATCCTGGTTGCCTCATGTAAACGTGATTCCTTTAATCTGTGTGCATATGAGCTTTACCTTTAACTTCTGCAAAATATTTAAAAACCTATAACTTAATATGCATTCTACTACACATGTTTCAGAAGAAGAGAAATATGTAACATGATTTTTAACCAGTTGCTGAATAGCTAATTTAACCAGTTAATTTTCCACTAAGTGTGTCTATTCAAAGCAATATTTCTTACGCAGCTTGAATTTCTAGGTTATAGCTTCTGACTGGTTATTTACTTGGAATGTTATGTCTGGTTTTATATGTAAGATTCTGTGCTGGGAATTTGAGAAAAATATGTTTCATTCTCAGTTCAGAGATTACCAAAGTTACAGGGATCTTCAATCTTAATTTTTAATTTTGCACAGTAATATACAAGAGTGGTACACGCTTTCGGCAGTGTAAAGTCTGAACACCTGTCATTTCCAGATTTAAATCTATGTGTGCCCCCACTGAGTACAACCCTAAACTGGTTTTTGATAAGTCATTGGGCTCTCATATAAAAATTAAGGATTATGCCTACACATGATTGATAGAGAATATAGAAATCATTATATACTCATTCATCGATGACTTGCTAATTCTGAATTCCAATAGATAAGCACTGAAGCTTTTCCTGTGCTCCAACTTTAACTCTATAACTATATTCTGAAAATTATTTGGAATCAGAGCAGGCTATTCAACATGCAGAAATCAATCATGTTTTCTGTGTGTTAATGCTGGATACTTTTGCTATCTTATACTGCTACTGTTATCAAAATATATAAATATATATTTATATATATACACACATAAACAGTATTTTTCATTGTATAGAACCTCTATTGAAAGACCACAAAGCACTTAAAATTCACAGGTGTAAATTGAAATACAATAAGGTGTATAGACTACATATGAATTTAGCAACAACCAAAGTGAGAGATAGAGATATCTGCATATTGTTTTCTTGCTTTAATCAAAAAGGAAAATAAACTTTAAAGCATTTTAAAGTAGATATTAATTTTAAAATAACAAATCTAAAAAAATATCAGTATTGATGTCTTTATTTTTTCCAGGTGATCCATGGCTGGCTTATCATTTCTTCTCTTTTGCTGCTTTTCTTTTTCTCATTCATCTACTTGGGGTAAGTGAACTAAAGCATTCATTTTTCACGTATCACTTTTGTATGTATTTATTTTAGAACTAGCCCTTGAATCTTAAGAAGGATGACAGTAAGATATTGCAATGATTTTTTTAGTTTTATATAGATTCACAGAGTATACATAGAAGAGAGAGGTGTTTATGGGTTTATAGTACCACCTGTGACTTGTTGACATTTGTCTTATTTTGCTTTCATGTATTGAGTGTCTTAATTGGTTTATAGTATTTGGGATGACAGTGACATGTTGCATCCAAAAAGAAAGCTTTTTAATTTAGTGTCTCTGGCAAAGAATAAAATAGAATAACCCTCTGTATCTTACTTTGAAGTTAGCAGAGCACCATTCCACATGTGGCAGGTAAGTAGAGAGAGATCTGTTTGCTTGCCTTTAAAGGCAAATCCATTGTAACCTCACAAGTTCTTATTATTCTGATTTTTAAGTTCATAAGCATAATTAAAACAACTGGCTTTGCAGTAATGTCTTTTCCTGTCAATCTCTGCTTTGACTGTGAAGGAAATAGAACATTAACAAAAAATTACAGAGAAGTGGAAGAGTTGGTATGTGAAACTAACACTGGTAATATTTGCCCCTTTGTGAAGTACAGTTAAGTACTAGTTGGAAATAGAATTTGACATTTGTGCACACTACATTGAATATGAAATATTCTGAAGCTTGCATCTGTAACTTATTTCCATTGTGTTAAGCTATATTCTTTTTCATTTTTATTTTTCTTTTAGTGAGGTTTTTAAGACATATAACGTTGCCATGGACTACATTACAGTAGCACTCATGATCTGGAACTTTGGTGTTGTGGGAATGATTTGTATCCACTGGAAGGGTCCGCTCCGGCTCCAGCAGGCGTATCTCATTATGATAAGTGCTCTCATGGCCTTGGTGTTCATTAAGTACCTTCCTGAGTGGACTGCGTGGCTTATCCTGGCTGTCATTTCAGTGTATGGTAAGGTTTGGGACAATGCATAGAAACAGGTATCACAGTGGGAATTTCTTCTATTCCCTGACTTTCTTATTTGTCTGACGAGACCTTAAAAAAAGAAAAAGTGTGCATCATCCAAAGTAGTGGATAAGGTGATTACTTTCTAGACACTGTGGGGACGAGAATTGAGATAAGAGATAAGAGGAGATAAGAAATCAATGTTACCATTCTGGTCATTTCTATAATGATGGAGAGCTTTTGGTTTCTCATTTTCCCCAAGAATGTATGTTCAGAATTTAGGAGCTTCTTGTTTGTGTGTGGTCACCTACAGGTCGCCAACCTACAAACTGTTCAAATTTGGGGACAAATACAGAAACGGTACCCTGATCCATGCCTGATAATACAATGAGAAGGAAGCAAGGAAGGATTAAAGGCAGTTTTCATTGCTCAAAGTCATTTTACATTTAGGAGGATATCTCGATTATCTAAAATGAAACTAAAATTAATTTGAATTATTGCATATTACACTTTTTCAGAATGACTAAGAGATGCCTAGTTGTCTTTTCATGAAACTTTAGAGGGCACTGAGCACTTTTGTAAGAAGATTAGTCTCTATCCCAGATGCTAATTTAGTTTCCAGGCAAGACTAAAATTCAGTTAATTAGACATATTTAAAACATTACAGCTAAGTGTATCTATGAAGATGTGCTCATAATTTGAATTATTTTTCAAAGCATAAAAGTACTCTGAAATTCACTGATAATGATAAATGATTCACTGATAAAGACTGAGAATCTGTCTAGTTGAAGAAGTGCAGAGTTAAGGAGATTTGATTAGCTCTGGTAGGTCAGTGCACTCCTTAGGGGTCCCCTTCCTTCAGAGGGAGGAAAAATGTCCCTTGTGTGTATGCTTATGGATCATAAGGTACATTAAGAAAACCTTCCCATCCTCCTTCCCTACTTCCACCCTTCATATGACAGGAACAAATCTGAGTATTCCAAGCATTCAGCCTTCATTCAGTGACTGCAAAATTAATTTACTCTTCAGGTCATATTCCAAGACCATAATGTGGCTGTTTTGAGTGAAGGGGAGGTAAGTTTCAAAGCCTGTGACCCCACACTAAGAATTCTTTACTCAAGTGGCACCAGGAAGGGTGCATTTAGCACAGGTGCAGAAATCCTGCTCTGTGCAACATACAGCTCCTGACCAGTGAGGTGTTCTTTTGGTGTCAGATCTTGTGTCAAATAAATTTAAAGACATGCAGTGAGTGAACAACTGCTAAAGGTAGTAGCAAGGTCAATATGTAAATGTTGCAGCTTTCTGTCCTAAAATATGCAGGACAAGGGAAAAGTAGCTGAGGTTGTTTGTGGAGTTGCAAATTTCATTAATAGTAGCTTTTGTGAACTGTGTGCTTTAAACTTGTAAGTGAACGTACAGACACAGATACATTTGCACAGTGTGTTATGTGAGGAACATCACATTTTTAGAATTTATATACATATTACAGCAATATGTAAAATAGGTCATATAACTGAGAATATTAAAAAATATTCCTGTAGGATACTGACTTATGACCAATGGCTTTCTCAGAAGTTTGTGTTCAGGGAGGCATTTTGTCTTATTGCCGAGTCTCTGCAAATGTTATAGAAAAACCTTCTTATACGTATGTTTGCAGTGATGTAAGATCTGTTCCCACTTCCTTTCAGATCTGGTTGCTGTCCTATGTCCTAAAGGTCCTCTTCGTATGCTCGTTGAGACGGCTCAAGAGAGAAATGAAACTCTCTTCCCAGCACTTATTTATTCCTGTAAGTACGTCTTTTTTTTTAAATACTTTAAATTTACAATCACCAGCCCAGCTGAAATTATTTTTCTCATTTTTCTGTGTTTTAACATGATGCTTTTTGGCTGGAATTCTTAGTCTGTTCACTTAAGTCTCACTTGAAGGCCGGGCTGGATGGGACTTTGAGCAACCTGGTCTAGTGGGAGGTGTCATTGCCCATGGCAGGGGGGTTGGAACCCAATGGTCCTTAAGGTCCCTCCCAACTCAAACCATTCTATGATGCTATGAACTTTGATGCAGATACTGCCTCTGAATTGAGGTCTGTTGATATCAGTCTTAATAGACCTTTATACTTGCAGATTAAAGAACCGATTAATGGAAAAACGTAAAGAAATCGTTGTTTCAGATTTTCAGAGTGGACCTCATATATAGAAGTAATTTCTCTGGCAACAGCTGTTGCCTTTTTTTCCTTTTTATTTTTTTTTCCTTCAAACATCTAGTAAGGATAAAACTTTTATTTACCAAATTCTGTAAATGCATGTTGTATCTGGTACTGGCTGTGTTCCAGATATTACTGTGCTTTTATGAGAGCAAAATTGTCTGTTGCTACAGATAGTTGTATCAAAAAAAAAAAAAGGAGAATGGATTGATGCCAACGCTAGCTCAGAAGTGCATACATCTGAGGATATCATTAGCTGTGCCATTTTGTTTGATGTTTTTTTGTTTTAAATAGCAACAATGATATGGCTAGTAAACATGGCTGAGGAAGATCCAGAAGCCCAACGGAAAGCTTCCAAAAATTCCACTTATGATAAACAAGGTGAGTTTTTCCTTGACAAATATTTATAGTTGTCATTGTATTGGAATACATGTTTATGGATAGTTGGTTTTTAGCTTTTTTGTGTCCTGGTTGCTGTAGAAAAGTGAAAGCATGGAGGCCTTATTAGAAATGATGAATCTGTCAGGACTTCAAAACTGCGCTTATTATGCAGTTAATGTTCTTGCATTCATTTTCCTGGCATCCAGGATGTTGGTGGTGAAATAACTCAATAGACAACTATTGACTGAGCTCAATTACTTGTCAAAATGGGATCATATAGTGTGATGCTAACTCATTTATATTTGTATTAAATAGAAATGTATCTAGCGCTCTTGGCTATGCAGCTAGTGTTTCAAAACATGCAGTTAGTTTACATATATTAGTAAAACAGAGCAGAGTTTCTGAACTTAACATGCTTGAAGGGGTGTATGTATATGTAACTTTCAATAGATTTTCTATTTTACTGCAAAATTAAGCTGTCAATGTTGACTAAAGAAGCTAATGAAATATTAGATGAGAGTTTATTCCTTAAACTGTGATCTTTAAATTGGATCACCACAGAATTTCCACTGTGTTATGTTGAGTTACTCCTGAATACTAGGACTCGATTGCAACATGTAGATGCTGTGCCTGCAGAGTGCACATTGATTCCTGATTGTTTAAATAAGTATTAAAATCCTAAGAGAGAATGTCTTGTAATGGTATATGCCCATACTAGATGTTGCTAAATATTGGGGTATTATGGAATACCTTTTTTTCTTTTTTCCTCATTGTTCTAATGATCTTACACGTGGAGAGATTGTCATGTTTTAGAAGGCACATTTTTGAACGAGGTCTTAAATACCTTTCTTTCTTGGAGCTCCGACAAACCAGACTCAGAATGAAGATGCCGAAGCAGATGATGGTGGCTTCAGTCAGGAATGGCAGCAACAAAGGGACAATAGAATAGGACCTATTGAATCAACACCTGAATCACGTGCTGCTGTACAGGCTCTACCCAGTAACTCTCAAACAAGCGAAGACCCTGAAGAACGTGAGTACGGTGTACTGTGGCTGAAAGACTTAGTAAATCTGAAGCATCTTAGTCATCCTGCCTACAGGGATATAGTATGCTGTGAGCTAATAGCAAGCTGAAGAGCATGATCAATGCTGACATGCCTCATAGAAATAGAGAGGCTGAAATGAATGCAGAATGCCATGGGCTTGCTTATATTTTCTCCAGCATCTTGCTGAGTTGCAGGACCTTTGGAGAGCACATGACATCCATACTCGGATATCTGTTTTAGCAGACTCGTCATTTCCAGTTGGAGTTTAAGCTGCTATTAGATTTGCAAAGCTCTAAATAAATTAGGGTCTGTCTGTCTAATAAACTGCTCTTCCCCTGTCATGCTGCCATATTTAGCAGGTGCAACTGATTCTCGGATGCTCCCCCATTTAAACATATGGAGACTTCCACTTTAAGAACAATTTTAGAATTTGCTTTGTCCCAGAAATTGCAAATTCAGAGTGTTGTAAATCCATTTCTAGAGCTTAGAAATATAACATTAAGATGCAAACATTTTAGCGAATGGGCTATTTTAGTTAGTTAATTGGTTAACTAAAGCTCTTGTTTGGACAGATGAGTAATTTTCTCCTTCCTGTATTTCTCCAGTGAATAGTAGTGACAGATGTGCAGTGATCCAGTCAGACTTGTCAGCCAGCATCAGGCTACTTAGGTGGAGTAGCTTATTAGAAATTTGGAGAGTTCCTTTGTATGGAAGGAGTTATCTAGCAGTTACCTTTGCTTATTGTTCTGTCACACTGAAAGCAAGCATCCAAGTTTTGTTTCAGCAGTTAAAGAGTGTCTTAGTTCTTAAAAGCTTTTAATGAGTGCACTGTTGTAAACCATATATTATAGGCCTACTGAAAAAAAAGAGTAGGGTTGCCTTTTTTTCTTTTCTCCTTTTTCTTTCTTTTTTTTCTTTTTTCCTTTTTTTTTTTTCTTCCCAGTGATCAACCAGGTATTCAATCAAACTCTGTTTTGATGCTCTCAGTTCCTGTTAAAACTCAAAAGTGAGTTTTGGGCTGGACTGTGATCAGGTGACAAAGTAAGCAGTAGGCCAAATGAAAACAACTGGGGACCTGGTGTTGGCCTCTCTGACTTAATATCTTGGACTAAAAGCTCAGAAAGTGAACTGATGTTTAAGAAATCTTCATTATTTTGTTTACAGAAATAATTGTGTATTGTGCTGCTAGAGTTGTTGCTAAGGTGGTAATTACTATTTAAAAGAATAAGATATAACTTCATGAGTTTTCCTAAACCTCATGTCTTGGACTAAATATATGCTGGTTTTACGTCTCTGTGATATGTTCTATAATTATGCACAAATGATTTTTCTAACTACCTCAATAAGAATCCTGTAGGAAAATTGGGAGGGTGGTGAAATATTTTGCTGGAATAGGTTTGGACAAAGTGGCAAATAAAACATCATCCACAAGGGACTTACTTGTTTTCCCCCATTTGCCCAGCTTAAAGGAATTTTACGTCAATATTCTGTTGAATATGGCATTATAATCAAGTGGACATCCCCTCAGCAAATATAATTGCAAATATTTGAGTTTGTATATATTGCATTTGTGTGTACAGGAGACTAAGGATATAGAAAAATTCTAATTACAGGATGAATTAATTGAGTGGTGCAATGTTCCAAAGCCATCTTATGTCACAAGAGTTTATCACTTGAGTCAGGAAAGTAAAATGTTCTTATGAGCAAGTCTTGTTGATACTAAATTTAAATCTGTATTATTCTCTGAAAATAACTGCTATGTAATATTAGTAGACTGTCTGATACATAATGTTGCCATATATTCACTTTTGCAGGAGGAGTAAAGCTAGGTTTAGGAGACTTCATTTTCTACAGTGTCCTTGTTGGCAAAGCCTCTGCAACAGCAAGCGGGGACTGGAATACAACTTTAGCGTGTTTTGTAGCCATATTAATTGTGAGTATAATGTAATATTATAATAGCTATAGTTTCTATTGTTCATCAGGGATAAAGTCATAACTTTTTTTTTCCTTTGGAATTAATTTATTTGGTGTCCAGACTGAAAACTGATGAGGGCTCTAGCTGTGATCTTCATTGGCTGCACATCTGTCACATTAAGCCTTTAGCTTTGGAAGGCACGAACTGTATCTTGTATTTCTGTGGGATTCATATATGTTTTTATATATAAATCTTTTGCTTGTCAGAGTTCCCTAATTTCTCCCTATGTTTTTTGTTGTTTTTTTTCTTCCCCTCAGGGTTTGTGCCTTACACTTCTGCTTCTTGCGATCTTTAAGAAGGCCTTACCAGCTCTTCCAATCTCCATAACTTTTGGGCTAGTTTTTTACTTTGCTACAGATAACTTGGTGCAACCCTTTATGGACCAGTTAGCATTCCATCAGTTTTATATCTAGCACACTTGATGCTGGTATTCCATGGATATTTGTAGCAAATCTGTGAGGAGGAAAAATGTTTTTCCCTCAGTTCTCAAGTGAGACTGAAGTTTAATACTCAAGATTCCAAGCCTGAATCATTACAACTTCCTCCGATAGTGGTTTGTTGGTTGTTTTTTTTCCTGTGACAACTGCTGCACTGGGCACCGTATGAATTTTCCTGAGTGAAAAGTGGCTCCTTCCTGATGGCCGGCCTAAGCCGGGTGCTGTTCTATCAGAGGTGATCTGATATACATATCTCTGGTAAGGACCACCTGTAAGAAAAGTGCTAACGCTACCACCAGCAATGTGATCTCTTACCACAGGTTGATTATTTTCACAGCGTTAAGGGTGCTCAGGACTTCCTTGATGTTAACAAAGGAAGCTGACAAATCACATGGAACTTGCCCCTGTAACCGCTTGAAGAGAAAGAACCCAATTCAGACTTCTTCAGAAGAGATGTGTTTTGACAGTGGAGTCCTGACTCTGTGTAATGAGACAAGACTTTGTAGCAATTCGACAAAGGGAGAAAGTACTGTCACTCTAAGAGTGCTCCACCACTTCATAGCCTCTGTGCCTGAGTGCGCTTCATTTAGTACATTTAAAAGCTTTTTTTCCCCCCCCACTGGAAATAGAGCCTCTTCTCAATTTTAATACTTTGTATCCTCAAGCATGGAGTGCACCTTCTGTACACCTGCTCCAGTTGATGTAGCTACTTACACTTGGACTGAATTATTTGGCATTAATTGATCGTAAGGTCC
The DNA here is from genome assembly GCA_004320125.1 of Scolopax mira. NCBI lineage: Eukaryota > Metazoa > Chordata > Aves > Charadriiformes > Scolopacidae > Scolopax > Scolopax mira. Next base: position 103,335 of record BJBW01003251.1, on the reverse strand, counting down.
TAATTTGGATCTTAGTTTCTAAAAGATTAATAAACTACATTAAAAAGCCATTTCAGGACTTTTACTCTTCATGGTCTTGCAAATCATTTTGCTAGAACACCATTTCAAACCCTGTGTTTCAGAATAGTCGCTAACAGCACAGACTGCACTGTTGGTATATGTTCCTTCGATTGAAATTCTTATGAAACAAGTAGACATTTGCAGCAATCCCAAATGGAGTATAGCTTGCCAGATCTAGAGGCCAAAGTGCTATTTAGTAGCACTTCTAATGCATCACTCAATTTTTTCTTCATCAAAAATGTGGTTTACACTTCTGTTGACCTGAAGTATTGGTCACTCAACCATCTAACACCTCAGGTTGGGCAGGGATTATTTTTTTTTTTCATGCAGTATCTTTATTGGTGAGGATACTTCAGTTAGGCAAAACATTACTGGGTGTTACCAAGGAGCAAAACTTGTGGCCCTCTTCACTTTAATTACTTCTCCTGTGAGGAACTGAAGACTAGAGAAATGAAAGACAACTTAAAATCACTGTAAAGAAGATACAAGATCTTGAACTTCTTGCAAGAAAAAGAATAGATTCAAACCTTAAAACTGCTAAACTCTGTTTTCTTCTTCATTTGAAAGAGCTCATTTATGAATAATTGCTTGGAAATGGGACTTGTGTGAGATAAAGTCGCTTTTGCCGTAGGCTCTTACTCTGTACAAGTCTGATGTTTTTCATGAGGGAAGCATAGGGAGTGGGTACTATTGACAGGCATTCCATTTTACTTGCATCTTGGTATTGGATTCCTTGCCAAGTAGAACAACTGTCAAAATCCTGATGCAAGCTCCTTTTACCTTTTTTCTGGGGCTTTGTTTCAGTGCCTATAGATTCAAAAGAATGAGACATCTCAAATGCTCACCAACCATCGCCCAAATAAGGGAAGAAAGGCTGTCATGTTATAAATCTGCTTTAAAACCAAGAAAGGCTTACATCAATTGTCATTGGAAACGTCTTTCTCTTTTCCAGTACGACTTGCTAACTGAAGTGTTAGCATTTACATTTTCGTAAAATATATTGTCTTGTCTCCTCTAAAGTATTTTTATTCATCTCATTTGTGTGCTGATTCATTGTGGATTGCATTAATAAACTAACCATATCAAAATTGCTTACACTGACTTTTCAAGTCAAACTTGCTTGTGTTTTCTAGCTTAAATTACTATTCCATATTTTGCTGCAATGAAGCCTGACTTAAAACAGGTTGGTTGTGTTGGTGTTTTGTGTTTTTTTTAACAAGACTTTGAGTTGGTTTTATGCTATTGTATCTTGTCTCTTTCCTGAGCATTATATCTAAAAAAATTCCCTTGTGTGTTTTATTGTGCATCCTAACTATTGTTTCACTGCATGGAACAGGTTTGCTAAGAGTTGGCATCAGTAGCATCTGTTTGCATATCTGAGCTGACTCTCAGTTAAGAGTTGTTGCTTAAATGCAGCAGTCATCTTTATTGGGTTTTTTTGGGGGGGCTTAAATATGCACCATGGGAGCAGTAGCTCCATAAGAGTTGTTTTAAAATCTATAGAAATGCACAAAAGCCTTTCCACATACTTGAATGGGTGTTAGATGTACAACCCAAGGAAGAGCTCAGAATTTTCAAACACTACATTGCCGGTCTTCCACTCCCCAGAGCTGCTTCTGCTGTCCTGAACTTGTAATTTCTGAGCTAGTGTGGAGTTACAGTGGTGGACTGTATAAAATTTATATTCACAGAGACTGTTCAAGTTTATGTATTTGAATATCAAAATAAATTCAGAAGGGGAATTGCTTTTCAGGCCCAGGCCAACATATGTTAAAGTCTTGCATACACCTTCAAAAACCAGGTGAAAATTTCTAGGTTTGCCCTCTTATGCCAAGGTTAATAAAAGTTCATGGTATCTTATATTCCAAATGAGATCTTGCAGCTAAAGATGTCTCAGTACTTGGGTACATAAGGTTCAGTTGAGAGTAGTTTTTGTTTACATTTGGGTTACTACATAAGCGTGAAGGTTGTGTAACTCTTCTCTCCTTTGTCTTAAAACACCAATCTAATTTGAGATCGTAAGGCATTTCAGCTTGGTACAACTGAAAGATTGATACGTAGTCTGCATTTTTGAGAGAGTTTTTGTTATTATGAAATTAATATATTAATGACAGCGTTTTAGACTGTAGCTCTGAAAGAGCTATTTTGTAACCCTAGTTTCATCTCTTTTGTGCACAAGCAAACTGACTGGAAACTGTTGTGTGATTGTTTCAATATTCATATTTTGAAACTCGGTATCATGACAGCTTTCTCTCCCCTTTCAGCTTACATCAATAATTAGTCTCCTCCTTTGGCTAAGCTTCAAATAAATAACAAAATGTAATAATGTAATACAGAACGTAATACTGAGTTACAGATTTGCCTAAACCCCATCCATTTCTCCTTTTTTTTTTTTTCTTCCTTCTCTTGGGGATTTAATTCAGAGCAAAAAAAAGAAAGATCCCTGGAAGCGAGTTTTTCAGCAGAGGTGTGTGATGCTGTTGTATCTAAATATGGCTATTATGATGGCACTCAAATTGAAATGTCTTCTGTGTGAGGTGAGTCTTGCAGGTACACATGTGATATTATAACACATTCAGAATAGTTCTGAGTGGGCAGATAATGACTTCTTTGAGCCAAATAATAAGGGCTGTACTCTGCTAAAAATGGCTAATCTCCTCAACATACAAAGCAGACTGACTATTTCAGGCATAGGAGACTGGTGCTTCTTGGATATATAGATATATGTCTGTACCTGTAGAGATGTAGATATATATTATATGTACTCTGGGCCTATAGATGACAACTGTTCTGCCATTAGTGCAGTCAAGAATATGCAGAAGTATGTTTTGGGTGGACGGTACTGTATGACGAAACTTCTCAAAATGCTTTATTTATAAAAAAAAAAAATACTTTTGGCAATGATGCTGTTGAAACGAGTTTAATAGACTGTGGAACACGTCTGCACTGTGATCACATCTCAGTGGTAACTTGGTCATTGGGAACGCTGAAACGTGAACTAGAATGGAGTTCTTTTACACTCAAAGTATTTGCTGTTTTCTTTTTTACAAACACTGGTTTGTACATAATCTGAATTGAATGTGAATGTTTTTTAAAGACCTTTCCGGTTCTTGATAAAATACGTTTTTTGATAGATTATTGCAAATTTTCCTGTATTTGTCTAATTATTAAAATAAAAGTTGCATGAATCCTGTCTTATCTTGCCTTTACTATATTATTTTAAAGCCATCACTTAAAGCTGTTGGAGGGATAGATGCTGTAGGGTTTTTTATTCAGCATTTAATGAGTAAGATTCTTGTCTTAAGACACTTCAGTAGTTGCTTTATTTCCCATCAGAACAGCTTCAAAGTGATTTCTGTAGAAGTACTTTCTTCTAAAAGCTACATTTTGTGTTCATTTTGTGTTAGAGTCGGTCAAAGCCTGTTGCAAAAGCACCTATAATTAAGGCATGAAAAAACTATGAGATTATACTGAAGTACCAGCTGGCACAATGAAGACCAGTGTTACGCAGGAAAAATACATAGGATGCTCAGAAAGAGAACACTATGAACAGTGGTGTGCTTTGTTATTTTGGTGTTGATTTCCTATGAATAATTTGAAAAAGAGCTTTTCCCTAGTGGTATTTTTTTCTTGTTGTTTTGGAGAAGCATTCACTGCAAAGTTCAAGTTTTGTCTGAGTTGATTGACTGCTGTTGAAGATGTATCTTTGGGGAATTGTCTTGTCTCTGCATGGAAGGCCCACATGGAAAACGTAAAGAGAGGTCCATCCTGACAAGTAGGAACTCAGGCAGACTTGGTATGAGGCCTGCGTGGATGAGCAAGGAGCTCCTAACTGAACCCAAACAGGAAGTGGAGAAGAGATGGAAGTAGGGGCAGATGATCCAAAAGAGGCATAGAGTTGCTTTCTGATCTTGCAGGGATAGGGTTAGGAAAGCTAAGGCCCCTCTGGAGTTAAATCTGGCAAGGGATGTGACGGGCAAGAAGAAAGGGGAAAAAAGGTGGGCCTGCCCTGCTGAATTAGGCAGGCAAACTTGTGACAAATGACATGGAGAAGGCTGAGGTACATGTTGCTGTCCTTGCCTCAGTCTTTATTGATAAGACTGTCCTTAAGAAATCCCATACCCCTGAGACCAGAAGGAAAGTCTGGAACAAGGTAAACGTTAACTTGGAGGAAGAGGCCATGTTAGGGAGTGCGTAAACCAGCTGGATGTACTTAGTTCTATGAGGCCTGACAGGTTGCACCCATGAGTGCTGAGGGACCTGGCTGATGTCATTGTGAGGCCACTCTCGGTTGTCTTTGAATGGTCATGTCAGTTGAGAGAGGTTCCTGTAGAGCGGAAGAGATTTCACTCCTATCCTCAAGAAGGGCAGGAAAGAAGAATTGGTGAGCTACAGGCCGGTCAGCCTCACCTCAGAACCTGGGAAGCTAGCACAGAAAATCATCCTGGAAAGCACTTCCAAATACATGAAGGACAAGAGGGTGATTTGGACTAGTTAGCATGGATTTATGAAGGAGAAGTCATGCTTGACTAATCTCATTGTCTTCTACAATGAGGTGACTGGGTTGCTGAATGAGGAGAGAGCAGTTGATGTTGTTTACTTTAACTTTGGAAAGTTTTTCACACCATCTCGCATAACATTGTCATAGACAAGCAGACACAGTATGTGTTAAGTAAGTGGATAGTGAGATGGACTGAAAACTGTCACAATGCTTAGGCCCAAAGGGTTGTGACCAGCAGCACAAAATCCAATTGGAGGCCAGTCACTGGTAGTGTACCACAGGGCTCAATACTGGGGCCAGTACTCTTCAACTTCTTTAATGGTCTGGATGATGGAATGGAGTGCACCCTCAGCGAGTTTGCAGATGATACAAAAATGGAAGGAGTGGCTGATAGACCAGATGACTGCAGCCATTAAGAGGAACCTCAACAGGCTGGAGAACTGAGCAGAAGGGAAACTCAAGAAGTTTAATAAAGGGAAACACAATGCCCTACATCTGGGGAGGAGTAACCTCAGGCATCAGTGCATGTTAGGGTTTGATCAGCCAGAAAGCAGCTCTGCAGAGAAGGACTTTTGGATCCTCGTGGACAGCAAGCTGACCATGAGCCAGCAGTGCACCCTTACAGCAAAGAAGGTCAGCAGCATCTTGGGCTGCATCAGCTGGAGTGTTTCCAGAAGGTTAAGGGAGGTGATCTTTCTGTTCTGCTCAGCACTGGTGAGGCCACATGTGGAGTGCTGTCTCCAATTCTGGGCTGCCCAGTACAAGAAAGATGGGACAACTGGAGCGAGTCCAGTGCAGGGACAAAAAACTGTACCAAAATATCTGGTTTTCTTAATTCTGATGTAGTTCTGAGGTGTGATATGATGAAATGTTTTAGGAATAGAAATAGTTTTTGGAAACCTCCTCTAAAAGTGGGATTTGAGACCTAATTTGACTTCCATCTTAGTAATATTTTATCTTATTGGTGGTAAATACTGAACTTGGAGATAGGATTCTAATATGCTAATTTAATTACCTGTTTGTTTTCTTACTTCATTCCATTTTTAATGTAATCTTTTGGGGACAGGTAAATAAGTTTCTTTCATTGACAGCATCAGATTTCATGGAGAATTTGGCTTGGACTATAGCAGTAGCTGATAGGGATTTTTAAATTGCTGAGAAATCTCAACTATAGGTATGTTTAAGGACAAATTCTGGTCTGTAAAAGTTAGGAATTTGTGAACTCTGTAGCAAAAAGAACTAGCCTTTATTGACAGGAGCTAACACAACTGGGGTTTCGATAAGAAAACAATCAATTGCTTCCTGAGTTTTACGATCTGAATTTGGTTCTCTCCTTTTCAAAGCTCCATTTTCTGCAGGAAGGTGATTTCAGCTTGGCATCAAGAGATGCTGATGGATAGTACCAATGTAACTGGATTAGATTGGCCTTTTCTTTGTTTTGAAATATGCTTTTAAATCTAACCTGACTGGAGTAACGAATAGACTTCTGTGTTTGCATTAATTTTTTTATTTTAGTAGTTTTAGATTAAGGGTTTTCCACTTTGATCTGAGTAGTGCTCCTTGTCAGAATTAGGCATTGTACTTCTTACTGGTTTTGTTGTACAAGTCAGCGTGAATGTACTTGGAAAATGCCTCAGAGCACAGCTGGATGTTCATTGAATGTAGTAGCTATATATTTGATTGAGTCAATGGTTTATTTAGCCATCCTCAACAATAAAATGCTAGTCACTGATACAAAACCATACTCAAATGAAAAATGTCCTGCTACCATGTATTTATTGGCAAACTTATGCCCTGGCTACAAATTTAACCGGTACTGTTTGGTAGTGAACTGTGTGACAAATTCTATTTCTGTTTGTTACCTATGAGGAAGGAATTAATTCAGACTTAGACGCAAGAGAATACCTGTGGGTGTCAAGGGGGAGATTTGTAGGACCGAAAATGGCTGGTCGCTGGCAGGGCAGAGCAGCCCCGGGGCTGGTTAGTCCTGGTGTGTCCTGTTTCAGTGAGGGGCTTCTTGTGGTCTGGGGGCAAGAAACAAGCCCTGCCTGGGAGCAGGAGCGAGAGCAGCGTCTGTCCCGCTGGCTGCAGCCAGCTCCAGGCAACAATCACCTCTCAGGCTGTAATCGCAGCCACATGGCAGCACTGTGCCTCTTTTACTGCTTCCTATTCTTAGTGCTCGTAACAAGGGATTAAAGAGCATGACAAAAATACGCGCTTCAAAAAGGTAGACTGTTATAAAATATGATTTCCTTTTGAAGGACTGTATTTAGTACATGATGAATCCTGTAGGGGAGGCGTGTACGCATTTCCAGTCACTGCTAAGGTTTTGCAACTATTTTAAGAACAGCAGAACCTGGCTGTTGTCATAGTAGCAATAAACCTTTTAATCCCACTTCCTGTGGAGATGAAGCTGTTGTGTACTTAATCTGCTTAAAGATCATCAGGGCTGTTTATGTGTCAGGGAACGAGGGATACAGCACTGAGAAAGATGCTACTTGTAGCTCCCAGGAAGTTTAGTGCTTTTTGTCTACTTTGACAATGTTTAACTGGGATTTGCTGAGACAGACAAGCTAGTGGGAGGGAAGCTGGCCTTCATTTATACCAGTGTTTTGACATTGACAGCTTCTTGTCGTAGTTAAATGAAACTGTTTCTGGGTAGTTCTGGGCAAGAGCTTGCCACTATCATGGACCTCCCGTAGTTTAAAAGCATCCTTTGTGAGAAGGTCCTTTCATCTGCAGTGCTTCCATTCGTTAAGAGTCTGTGAGGCTTCTCAAACAGCCTTGGGTCCTATTTATATATCGCTGTAAGGTCTGTAGTCCCTGGAAACTTAATGCCATTAAGAATTCCTTGAAGTATTTGGATAATGCAGGGTGACTTTTTCTTCAATGTGCAATAAGTAGTCAAGAGAAACCCACAGAAAACTGACAGGTTCTTCAACTGGTTTTTTTGAGATCAGTTTAACTCGGCAGGGAGAATTTTGAATGCCACGTCGAAATAATCATTATAATAGAATTTGGCATCCTGAACCAAAAATGATGTGAAAGCCGTTCTAGAACTAAGAGAAACCTTCCTTCTCACCAGACCAAATTTCTCAGTAATTACTGACATCTGTGCCATTGCCAGTTTATTTGGTGTAGTCCCATTACAGAACTGGGTTACATAACCCCACGTCCCGCAAATAAGCAATGTGCATCTTTCCTTTGAACTGCTATTTCGATTCGTATGTGCTGAATAATAGCAACAGTCTGGGGACTTTTATTTGTTTGTTTTCCTGAAGTCTGCGTGTTCTGGCTACAGGGACACTCAGTCTTTATGACAAATCACACAACAGAGTAAATGAAAGAATGTTTCCAATGTTAGTTAGTTAGTTAGTTAGTTGCACATTTTTAAAATATAATTATTTGATTGCCCCTCTGTGACGTTTTGATCATGGGTAATTGACTTCTTGTTTCTTTCCCTCCTTTCCAGCAGCCCTTAGTGCAACATGTCATGGAAAGATGAGTTAGACAAACCATTGACTATTATTCTGTTCCTCTGTCTGTGGATGAGTTCTTGGTATTAGAAGGAAACTGGCCAGTTACTGTGAAAATTCTGCAACACTCTCTGGGGCTGAAATGCTGTAGCAGTTTTAGGAGTTTTGAATAACTACCTACCCCTTTGGTGACTTTTAGTTGATGCCTGGTGCTACCACTAAACCTTTTCATCAGGGTGCCTTGCTCACAGAGTTACCTAGACCACCATCTTAAGTCCTGTGCATTTGCCCTTGCAGGCTTTGGAGATGCTGGCTGACCCCGACCCATACTAAGGGATGGGGAAAGGTGGTTCCTTCCTCTTTCCCCTTTCTTTTTACAGTGTGGGCTTCAGGTACTGTGGGGAGGGGGCAGTGAACATCCTCCAGATGGGGCACAAGCCAAGGAGCTTGGTGTGGTGATGAAATCCCCTCAGCCTGTCCCATGTGGTCCCCAGGAGGTGTCCAGTATGGGATCTTTACCAGAAGACTGGTTAGATGGGATGGAGGATGTCTTCCTGGCAGAACTGTTTGTGTTAGTGTTTGGATGGGCTTTGGAAACTTTCCAGTTTGACACCCTGAACAAAAACAAAGTTAATGTCTTAAAGCAGCTTCTGTTTTGAAACATTCTTAACGTTTAAAAATAGTAATTCAGATTTTGCACTATTTTGTTAATTCTGAAGGTTTCAACACTTTGTCCCATGGTAAAGGTGGTAGTAGAGGGTTTTTTTTCCAGTTTATATAAGCAACTGCTCACTATTTGTGCTACCCAGTTGATTTCTTAGGAAGAAGAAATCAACCCAGTTTGGGGACAACTCTGTTAAAGGTATAAATTTTTCTTTACTGATCTCTATTATGCTACGTTAATTCTTAAATGTTTTGATCTGACTGATGACTAGATGGAGGCTGCATGGAAAGAAGTCCCTCTGTATCAATTAATACCACTGTAGGCACTTAAAATATTGAGGCATATTATTTTTGTCAAGGATTTTGAACGTAATTTTGGGTGGATATCTTTTTGGTGCAGTATCTTAGATAAAAACCTGTAAATTGTGTAGTTTTATGTCCAGCTCAACTCACGTTCTGCCAAATTGCCTAAGAAATGATTAATATTTATGATAGTAGCTAAAATTAAATTTCATGTTTTAATAAGAAAGCAGATTTTATCAATAGTCTCTTGAGCTCTGCAGGGTGAGATCATCATTGTGTCAATGTCTTACACAGCGCTGAGTGTTTTGACACGCATAGTAATGGTATTTGTCTTTTATTAGAAGCAAATTGAACAGCTGGGTACAAACGTCTCCCACTGTCTGTTATGGGAATGGTCGGTGCCTCCAGGTGCTGCTTGGTTTTTAGTGTGTGGTTTTGTTTTTTTTTCAAATGGTTTTACTATAATTATAGAGATGAGAGCTCTTTATGCTTAATCTTGTAATGAGTTTGCGTAATGCATTTACCCAAGTGGACTTCCTAGATGGTGAGGCACAGAGCTTGCGCATGCTCTGGCTATTAGACATGCTGCGGGGGATAAACCAGGGATAAGTGAAAATACTGCAAGAAAAAACAGCGTGGAGAGCTCTAACTATTCCTAGAGTTAGTGACACACTATGTATTAAAAAAAATAATCAGTTGTTAAAATAGGGACCATTGCTTGCTAGGGGTAATAGCCTGGAATCAGTTACTATGAGACAGTAAAGTGCTGTCTCCCACTGCCATCCTGTGAACGTTGCACCGGGCATTGATGTCTGTAGCTGGTGAAACTAGGAATAGATACCATAATATAAGAATGTGCCTGAGAAGGTGAGGCATGGGGTTTGTATCTCTACTTCTTATTCCACAGAGTTTATACCAAATGGTTTTCTTTGTCAGCCTGAGAAGTTACTTAAAAGGCATTCTTGTTGGGGTTTTTTATTCCCTAGGCTAGTGAATCGTCCCTCTTGTGTTGCTAGGAAAACCCCAGAGAGAGAGAGTGAGGTACCTTACAGATTTATTCCACAAATGTTCCCAGGACCCCTTTGAAATAAGCTAGAAACTGGAATGCCTGAGGTCTGCTTTCACACAGATACTTAAGAGTATGATTTTGTGACTCCTCCTGCACATGACAGGAAACCTGCATTTCTGGCTTGTGTGTGCCTCTGGGTGAGAGGAACGGTTGGTTCTCTGGCTCGGAGACCTGTGAAGAAGACACAAGTATGTCTCACAGGAACCATGCTCAGCTTGGCAGCCTCATCCTGTCATATGCTAAAACCAGCATAGTTGAAAATGGCATTGCAGTCAGATGTGGTGGCTCCCAGCCCTTATGGGAAAGCACCAGAAGTTTCACTTCCACCGGTGCTGCTTTCTAGAATTTTCCTGCCATCCACAAAAGCAGGAGAGGGTGTTCCCAGTGGTTGCTCCCCTGTTTTGTTCTCAATTAGCTCTGCCTTTCCTGCTTTCATGTATCTCAAATCCATGGGCATGAGGGAAAGGTGGAATAAAGATCATGCAGGAGGAGGCTGACAGATTTACCAATGGTGTCTGTCAGCCTAGTGCCTACTGAAGTGAGAGGTTTAACACCAAGTTTTCCTCATTTAATATGGCTATGAAATGACCAGACAGGCACTGTTGGCTGAGTGCAGAGAAATCACTGGTGTTTTCAAAATGATGACCCCATTCAGGCCCTTAATAATTACAGAAGTGTTCTTCCAGATGAGCTGCCTTCCCTAGAATGTGCAGAGGACCTGGGCATGACAGCAGAACAGTCCTAGAAATATCTTGCCATGGAGTTTTCAATCCTTCTTTCTAAGCCTGGTTCTTAGAGTCCGCGTTTTTTGAAATCAGCATCTTCTCTGGATGCTTGTCTAAGTTTCAACCTTTTTTTTGGGCCTCTTTATAAGAAGATGTCCAGACCAAAACATTACATTTCACCTCCAGTGGGGTGGAAAGAGGGAGGGAGGGAGAAGCTGAAGGTACACGATGCCCCTGTGGTGCAGTGTCTCTGTGTAATATGGCCTACCAGTGCTTTATTATCTCCCCCTGCTATGCTGTGCCATCAATTTCCACCTAACATGCTATTTCCCTGACACTCCTAACTCTGCTGCTTGCTGTGTGTCCCTGTGCACTGAATTGTTGTGGTTTGAATTCTTTTTCTCAGGTATGCTGTTCTGCATTTTTCCCAGATGAATTCACTCTTGTTGGTGTTTGCCTCTGCCTCCAGTTCTTCTGCAAGAGTAGAGTCCACCATTGACTAAAGGTAACAAACTGCAGTTCACGTTAGAGTCTCATTGCTGTGTTTCTGTAGCTCTAGTGATTTTTAGCACCATTCTCCCACTGCAATTTTCATAAGCATGTTTTTAATTCCTGCTACTTCATCAAAGAACATTTTGACTCAAACCAACTCTAGTAATGATTCCCATCTTTCTTTGTTAGAAACTCCTCTCATGCTACTCCTTGTTTTCATTTTACATTGTTATTTCAGTAGTGTCTCTTACTCGGTTTCTGTTGCCAAGATTCTGTCTGTATCCAAGGCAACTTAAATAATTTTGAGAACAAGATAGCGAGAGGTGATGTATCAATTACTAATATCCAAGTAAATGACCTCCCTGGCACTCCCTTTATGCATCAGTGTAATTCTGCCTGATTTAAAATGTTTCGGTGCAGCGTGTACAGTTGTGGAGACAGGGAAGATTCCTCACTAATGAAGACCTGCTGTTTTGTAATGCTGCAACGTGTTCCAGCCTATTCCAGTGCCATGTGCATCACGTGGGCTCCGGGCTGACAGCCAGTGCAAATGTTTCTTCAAGGACTTTAGGACATATTCTAATTATGTTTAGATTCTCCCGCTCTCTTTTCATCTGAAGGATGTCACTCTTTCTGCTCATTTTAAAGCGCAGTGCAAAGCGCTCCATCTGCCAGCGTGAGAGGGGCCCGCTGGTGCACTTGTGTGAGCAGCAGTAGGATGGTTGGCTTTGTGAGTGACTCTTTAACCTCCAGCTGTGAGGAGTCCCAGGCTTTTGAACGCTGTCAGAGCTTGGCCACTGTCCAGACGTGTTTTCATCCAGTGCTGGGGGAGATGTAAAATTGCCTGGAAGAAAGAACTTCATTTCTCTGAGCCTAGCAGGGGAAAAGGGGCAATGAGTTGTGGGATGAAGCGTCTGAAACTCTCCATAGCTTAAAAAAAAAACAAACCCAGCAATGTTTTGTGGAGGAAAAATGTCTTTATGGGAATGATGTGTGTGCGAACACGTGTATTCTCTCTCAACCTGGTACTGAATGTGTATGATGGACCATAGGATCTTACCTAGGTGTCATTTTTAAGGGAACTGGAGTTGGAAACCAGCATGCAGGAATAAATGCCATTATGCAATACTGTGCACTGGAACGTAATTCTGCAAGATGAATGCAAAGGGGACAGACCCATGTCTGTGTGTGACACAGGGCTAATGAGATCATATGTTTTTGTGGGTGCATACAACAGGCTGAGGGATTTTGAAAGGGTGCAGGCTTGGCCAGGAGGAAATGTTCCTGATGTGGGGAGGAAGGAGAGACACTCTTTCCTGTCCTTACTTACAAGTTAACCAAGGGCAAGCCTGTGTTTTCTCTGACGTGGTCTATACCCTCTGACCAGACAATCACTGCTAAATTGCACAGGTCCTTTCCTGGAGAGCCACATGCAAAAACATAATAGTTTCAGCCAAATTAATTTCTCAAGGGTCATATTGTTACATCAGATCCCTGGCTAATTAATGATTCTTATTGTCTAGGCAAGTGCATTAATTAACTGGATACATAAGAAAGTCTGGGTCAAACTTCAGAAAGTCGGCCAGACTCTCTCAATCCCTTGTGGCTGCTGGGATCATCCTGCTGCCTGGTGTGACCTGAGTAATCACTGTATTGCCAGGCTGGCATGTCCCAGCCCGGATTCTCACCGGTTCATGGTAACGTTCAGTTCAAGACCCTGTTGTGGGTGTCATGTGTGTCCAGGAAGAAGTTTTTGTGTGTTCAGGCCGCACCTGGCAGTGCCTTGGGAGTAGCTTGGGAACCCCTTCGGTAGGTCATTTGGCATGTAACTTCTGGGGCCAATGTTACTGATGGAGCTGAAGTGACTTCAGGAAGGGAATGGAACCAGGGTTTAAAATGTCTAACCTGCACACCACTAACAAAACACAAGCCACCTTCAAGTGGTACATGTCCCACTAACTGTGGTTGCTACCCATTGTAATAACATTGTAAACTCCTTCAACAGAAGATGGGGTACAGGCTGTTGTGGAGTTAGTTGTTGGGTAGACCTTCTCCTGAAAAAAAGAACATTTATGTTTTGTTCCTTCCACCTTGCCTAAACATAAGATTAGGAGAGAGGAAGAAAAATTGAGACTAATTCTCTTCTTTGCCTGCACTTGGCTTATATTGCTGTAAGCTTGCTCACCTCAGTGTATGTAAGACGAAAGTCAAGCTGTGCTCTGGGGACTGGGTGTGCAAAACTGGAGTAGGCGTCTGGCTTGAAGAGGTTTCTTTGTACTTTAATGGGCACTGTAAGGGATTCCCAAAAGAATTATTCAGATGAAAGCTGTTTTTCTACAGGCAGGCTGCATAGAGGCTCATTATTACTCTGGCTTTTGCTGCACAGCACATATGTTACTGCGGGGTTGTCAGCCTTTCAGTAGATTTCTACAGCGCAATAAAAATAAGTAGATTAACCAAGCAAAGAAGATTAGAGACACTTTGGGGAAGGAAAAGGAAGGGAGGAGGATGAGCAGGAGGGAGTATAAAAAGAGACCACAGGACTGTGAGTGTCAGGCTTCCTGGTGCATGTTACACAGGGTGGCTTTCTTTGTCCCTTTTGGGTTTGGGTTAGGCAGACTGACTAGAACCGATCCTGACGCCATGTCCAAAGAGAAACTGGAATCACTCGTCAAGAACATGGAGATCATGCTCTCTGAGGTAGAGCAGCTGAAGATCCACTGCACCAAGCAGACAGAGGAGGTGAACCAGGTGGTACAGGAACTCCGTCGGGAGAACAGGGAGCTGACAGAGAAGTATGAGCACATCTGTCAGGACCTGAAGGAGGCCAAGGAGGCCATTGCCCAGCTGCAGGACACCAAGTTTGCTTTTGAGGCAAAGGAGCGGCAAGCACAGAAGCTCAACCGGCAGTTGTGAAGCAGCAGGAAAGTGAAGCAAGAGATTTCTTAACCTGATCTAAGAGCAAACAGAAACCATGGACCGCCGCAACCAAAAATCCCTGGATCAGATTTTAAAGCTACCCTTTCCCTTCTTCCTCAGACTAAACCTGTGTGCTGGAAAAAACGTCTCTTTGTGGAGGCAAGATCTCAGGCGCAGCTGGAATTCTGCCCCAGAAGGCTCCTTTGTTAATGACTAAATACCTCATTATTCTGGGAGGGAAATCTCATTCCAGAGTCCCTGGTCGGAGATCTGAGCCATAGACGTACAGCAACCACTGCCAGGATCTGGGCACCTTCTCATGCCCTGTGAGGGTTGCACAAGGACAGAGCCCGGGAATAGAACTGTCTCTGCCTTGAGCCACTGGAGAGAGGGGTGCCACGAGAGTCTGCTGAGACGGAGAGAAGGATGATTGTCTTGACAGCCGCTGTTGCTCTGTTTCCTTGCTAACTTCTCTCTGTTGCACAGCGAGGCTGTCCTCAGTAGGGTGTCAGCTTCTTTGCTGCCTGACGCTGGAAGACATCAGCAAGAGCTTCTGTCGTGCCTCATGCTTCCAAGGACTTGCTGTCAAGGACGTGTTGGTCCAGAGGATCTTTTAATGCTATTACAGTCGGTGTTGTCCTCTTCCAATTCCAAAGTGAAGTATAAGAACTGGAAAGGTTTCTGTCTCAATTTCCATTTCAATAGCATTAAATCCTAATGACTCCATGTTTAGTATGCTAGAGTTAAGCCTCTGCTGAATATAACGCTGTTTTAACCAAAGTGCTATGTTTTGGCACTGGTTTTACTTTTCTTAAGCAGAAGTAACGTGTATAAACGGACCGGGAATTAGGAGGGATAAATGTATGTGGGGCATGGGGCTGAGATTTGCTTGTCAGAGGTTTTGCTTTCAACTTTTGTCTCTTCTCCTGTCTCTCCTAAGTGGTATTTGGGGTAGTCAGTGCCAAGCCCAGCTAAGAGCAGGTGACTTTTGACTCCACAATGAATAGTGGGAGATTTCTGGGGGGAGTGTAGAGACATTGCTGAGAGAAAAAGCTGGAATGTTTAAATGGAAAAAAAGCCTGAATGTTAAGATGGAGAGTAGCTGGAATGGTTCCAGGTGAATCTTTTTTCATGTTGCCTGTGGTGTAGCCAGCTTCCTTCTTCCCTGCTGTATTGTTATCTCTGCCTGGCAAGCCTCCCCTCCCTCCTCTCCTTCCCCCTAAGTAAGGGCTGATGTTTAGGAGAAGCAGAGAAGCTGTTTCCATCCCTGAGGGACTTGGGGTTTGCATGGCATCAGGAGCCCGGGCACACTGTGTGGGGGCAGAGGGGACTAATCACACTGGGAGCAGGGAGTCAGCCCAGGGGGAAGAGGAAACATGGAAAGCTTTGCTTTCCTCATGGAGATTCAGGCAGGGGCAGAACAGTTCAGCAAGACCTTCTCTTAGGACTCACTCCAGCACTGGTGAAAATCATTGTAGTTTTGTCATTGATTCTAAAAATACTGAGATCGGGCCTAGAATTAGCTAGTTATTGTTCCTTCCCTGCCCTCTTCTCTGCCACAGCAGTCTAGGCCTGATGTAAAGCCTTTGGAAATTAAAATGTTCCTGTTAATTGGACTGAGCTCTGGGCCAGACCTTCTGAGCAGAGGGCTGTGGTTTGGGTGGCAAACAAAGCACTGGGACATCCATGGGGAACAATTTTTTCTGTGAAGGCTGCGAAGGCTGAACTTTTTCTGTGGGAGCTGTGACAACATGTTTTGTTAAATCTGTGTGATCTAGATATTTTTTTTTTTGCTATTTTGGGTGGAGCAGATTGGAGTATGTGGAAAACATTTGGGAGATCAGAGATTGTCCTTTATGTTTTCAAATGTAATCTGAATACAAATGACCAGCCTTGACCCTTTGCTCCTTGCTCACCAGTGACAGCTTGGGGAGTATAAAAAATCAACATTAATCACTATATTTGTTTGTATATGAGCTAGAAATGTTTTCTCTTGAAATTAATTCTCTAGCCCAAATCTGCTTACCACCTGTGATTTCTTATACTTTTTATATATCATTAAAATGTAAAACCAACAATAAAAGGAAAACAAACAGCTGAATGAGCGTCTGTTCTGGATAAGGCATTGCCTCATTTAATGCATGTATAAGTTATTTTTTAAGTGTGTGTGTGTGTATGCTTGCTAAATATGTTTATTCCTCTTTAAATCCTGTGCAGCAAGGAATGGACTAATGAAGACCCTCCAGATCTCTCTGTGTTCCCAGGTTAATCTCTCTAAAGGAGATTCTCTATGTGGCTGCCAAGTTCACCCTACGCAGTACTTAAAACCATGATACAGAAAAAGAAAATGGGATTGCGGTGTCCTTATGATTGGTTTCTTAATAATTAGCAGAATTCAAATTGTCTAATTTTAAGGAAAGCGGTGAGAATGATTTCATGTAAGTATCCTAAGATTTGAGGACATTTGAAAAACTTGATGTGTTATCCAATGCTGGATTGTGTCCTGGTTTTGCTTACTTGGGTTAAACTTGTGAGTATTTGGGCTGGTTTAAAATCAATGTACATTCTACTACGTGGAGGTCCTCTGTTTTCTTATATGCAAATCTTTGTAAAAATCTCTTTCAAAAATCCCCAAATATAGTCCTAGCAATGGATTAATGCCTTCATTTGTATTCTGAGGTGCAACATATTGGAGCACCTTTCACAACAAAGTTTGCCTGGAGTTAGTCACAGCATTTTGAAGCTGTTTTTGCTTTTTGAACACCGACATTATCAGTATGTGCTGCTTTTCTTCTTCAAATGGCCTAAGGATGAAGAGCTGAAACTTCTCTGTAGCACCACCACCTTGTTCAGAAAGTTGGCCTGAATAAGAGACTCACCTGATTTGGGTGAGAATCAAAACAAATACGAAGTGACAGGTTTACCATTTCCTTCATCTTGGAAAAGGATGAAGAGATGTATCTAGTTCTTTGAATACATAAAATCAATTTATTTGAAGGCTCTCTTGGAGAGCACAGCACAAGAATTGATTCAATTGTCAAGAAAGGACTAAGAGGAGAGGGCAAGTTAGACCAAGGGTCTGTGAGCTGGTCTGTTCCTGGAGCAGATTATAACAAAACGCCGATGATTGCATTGGTTTTCACTTTTCTGGGCTGCATTATATGGAAGCAAGAAGGGAGACTGGATAGGAATGAAGCTGATATCTCTGTTTCTCTGACATTCAGCAAGAATGTGCTTGGGTGAGGGGAGGGAGTTCAATGATGCACATGAGCATATTTCAGCTGATGGATGGGAATCCTGGACTAGTAGCTCACAATAGACAAGAAATCATGTTGCCAAATCAAAAGTAGAAGTTCGAGGTATCTTGGGATTTGTAAGGAGTGTAAGTGAAGCACAGATTTGCTGGGGAATACTCACTTACTGAACAAGGAAAAGTGGGCTGTTTCTGTGCAGCCAGGAAGAGATGAGGAAAACCTCCCAACAGTGGACTGAAAGTCCACTTCATGGAAACTTCATAAAAGCATGGCTCTAAGGTTCCTGCATAAAAGAGGCAAAAGAGCCCTACGTGATACTTTTTTCATTACCTGTCACTGCTCATGAAACTTGCCTTTGGAAAGATCCCAGATTTTAGAAATAAAGTGTCTTCAGAGTTTGTGAAGGTCATTAGGTGGAGTTTGAACCTCTAGACTAAAAATTGTATGGAAATGTGAGTACAATGTAGAAGGTGATTATTTCAGAAGTCTATTTGGTCAAGGTCTCTGTGTCCAGTCTCTGTAGTGATAGTTTTGCAGTCCTCAAAGCTCTGGCTTAGGGCATCTTGAGTTTTGTTCCAATAACCCTCTCAATACTGGAGTGTATTCTCCATATATCTTACTCCACTTTCCTCTCTTGCATTCCTGACTTCTGTGGCTGCACACTGGCAAACCACAATAACATTATCTCTGCTGGTAACAGGATCTGTACAAAAGTTGTATGGGGTCAATTCTTCTGCAACAGTCCTCAGCACCTCAAAGAGTTCATGGGTGGCCAGGACTCTAGAGCAGATACGGCTGAGTGCAAGTGTTACTGCAAGAGGATAACAGGCGTTGACGCAGTGTAATATGCTTTCTCCTTTTCCTCTAGGGACTTTGCAATGTCTCCTGGACATGAAATTGAACTTCTTTTCCTGAAGAATTGGCAAGGGTTCATTCTATATACTGAGACACCTTGAGTCAGAAGGTTAAACGACAATGCCTATCCTGCGAGACTGAGTGAGAGTCTGGGAAGAATGCTGTTATTGTGCTAGTCAAGTTTGAATCAAATTTTACTTTTCTGCCTTTAAAAAATAATAAGAAAAAAATTAGTATGTTAAACAACACATTCTTTTCAGAGTAAGTGGAAGCCTCCTGTTTTCAGGCCCTTTTACAGCTGATGGAAGGATTGAAATGCTGTTATGTCCCCAGTAGCAGTGGACTTGTTTTGACACCCCAGAGACTCTTATTTTTTTATCTTGTCATTTAGTCATCAACACACTTTCCTGGGATGTCAGATTACTGTTCAGTATTACCCTGTGCTCGGAAGAATTGGAGTGTCCCTGAAGTCAAACCTGTTTTGCCCATGATAGTAACTGGTGAATGATCTCCCTGTCTTTATCATGAGTGCTGAGCTTTTCCATCGTTCTCTTGAGGACAAGGTGATAGAACAGCTTGGTGGGCATCTGCCAACCAGCCAAGGTCAACCCACAACAATGCTATAAGTGTTAGACAGCCATAACTAGTTAGACTGGGCAGTGTCCACTAAAGGATCTTTAGGTAGTCTTTAAAAACAGCCTCTGGCAGTAAGGAATCTGGGTGGTTTGTTTCTGCGAAAGGTACTTCTGGAGTATAACAATAGAGAAAGCAGAAGTCTCACTACTGAGCTCTGGCCACATAACTGTTGAAATCCCAGCATCACAGCTCATGTAGAGATTGCTTCTTGACAAAAGCACTTCACTGATGGGATTAGAAGGGATATCTTGTTCAGCAGTATCCTTTTTCTATGTGTTCTCCTCAACTGTTTCTTTCTGATGATCACATCTGTGACACCCAGATGCTGTTGACTCCAGGGTAACCACTGGATAGAGCTAGTGGCAAGAGGCAAATATCTGACTGTATTTTTCTCTACAGTGAACTATGAGTGTCTTATCAAGAGATGAGAACGGTTTTGAATTGGTAGATTATCTTACTTTAAATGGTAGGTGATGAAAACAATTTCAACACAGGGATCATGTCCTTTCTCCCAGAGAAAAGGTACACACGTAAAACTTTCTGTGGAACTGTAGGGCAAAGGTTTACTTCATATTTGCATTGTCCTTTTCTTGATAAGGACTGGCCTCAAGTTCAAATCCCGAACTAATAGCTTCTGAGTTTGTCATGTCTCTACTAAAACCAGGAAGTAGAGGCAGATTTTTCTTTCCTTTTGTTAATAAAAGGATTTTCATCAATGTTTCCTGTTGCTTAGTTGTGGTAAAGGTATGGTCACTTCTTGTTTTATTTCAGCATCTCAGGAGGCTATCTATTAAGTATTTATGGGGTTAAAAAATGAATCCAGATGTGTTTACGCAGTATTTGCTTTACTGCAGTAGGCACAGCTGTTTTTCGGATGTATCCTGGCTAGATTCCAACCTGAGTAGTCACATTTTCCCTGTCTCTGAACTCTATTGTAGTTCTAACTATCAACAAGAACACAAGAGCCACAAGAACATTACTAAGTGTGGTATTTCCAAAAACATTAATTGAGGGTCCCGCTGCTGTGAGAAGAAATTTTAAGCATCAGGTATTTATAAATTCATATGGAGTTGTGGGGTTTTGCCTACTGTTTTTGAACCTTTAGGATTGGATTTCATATCTTTTCTTGCCAACGATACAGGCTAAAAGCTTTAAACTGATCTGAAAGTGTGGTTTATTCATATGAGGCCATGGGTTGGGGCTTTGGTTTGTGGGGGATCAAATATCATGCAATTTATGGTATAGCTGTGACAGCTGGCAGGGTGGCAGGAGCCAACGGCTGCTCGATAGTACAGATGGACAAAGAAAAAAGCATATCCTGATGAAACTTCTTCCTGATGGAAAAGGAAGGCCCACAGCTTGTCCCAAAGCCAAAATTTATCATCTTGGGACAATTTGAATGTAAAGGGACAAGACAATAATCTCTATATTCTTAATTAGGCGTTAACAATGTCCAGTTGCCTGCCCTGTCAAGGGGAATGAGCACCGCCACATAAGGCACTGTTTTGGGGTGCATGATGTCTTTGAACCTTTGGAGTTTCCCTGCTTCTTGGGGGATTGTATTGCCATTTTGGTTTGCTTTTCCTCTTAGGGTTTATCCTTGTTTTTTGTGGCAGAATTAGCTTGGACAGGAAAGTACAAGATTGCTTGTGGATGTGGAAGAGATGTGACTTTTATTTGAACTCTGTCCCCTGTGGCATGTTGTGTACGGGTAGGATTTGAGTTCTGTGTACCTTTTGTGGCCATTGGCCAGACAGTGCAGGGGGTGGAAAAAGTTATAGCCCTAGAATAAAATTGCTATTATGTCACCTGGTGCATTCAGGAAGCTGCTAGAAACTTCTTTTCAGTTTGGAGCTGTATGTGTCTAGGCTTGTCAACAGTTGCCAAGGGTATTGCCTCATTTTATAATTGAAAGCAGTAGAGTGGCCAAGAACAAGAGTAGTGATACCCTTTCTGGAGATTTCATTGCACATCTTGATGTCTTCCTTGGAAGATTCAGGCATGTGGAGATACCTGAAGGTGGAAGCTTCAGCTTTTCTTTTGAAAGCAAGGTTCTCTTTCTCATGGTTTCAAATGAACTACTGATGAGAAAGGATTCTAACACTGGAAAGGGAAACAAAAAGACTAACCCAAACTCAAGACTTTAAAGCTATTCTCATAATCCTGCAGACCTCAATCATAATATTTTTTAAGTACAGTTGAAACGCTGATAGCTGTTGTAATCGCTGGACCAGAATCTATTTTTATAGATCAGTGATATCTGTATTTCAGTATTTATTTGTTTTATCTAAGCAGAGAACAAAATCAGTAGGGGGGAATTATGTGTTTTCAAGATAAAACGACAGCAACGCATAAGTTGTTATGCAATGATTTCTCTAGTATCCACATGATTAACAGCACAAGTTTTTCCTTGTAATGCATCCAAATAGATTCCTTTTCTCTTAACAGTTTTTCTGTTGCTAAATTGTTCCTTTATGGGATTTTTCAGAGTATCTGAATTGCATGGCATTTGTTAGAGGAGGAACTAGAGAAACCTGAGCTGCCATTGTCTTCGGTTAAATTCAGGTCTGTACCCAAAGTGCTGCTATTTTCAGACCTGAGGGGTCTGCTTAACCCTGCCCAGAAGCCAAATCTCACTGCAAATTGTAGTCAAGTTCAAACTTTCTTTAGTAAAAGTGTAGCTGTTATTCGGGCTTTAGTTTTAAAGTAAATGTTAGGTCAAATAATTATTTATATATATATTTTTTAGAGTTAGGAACTTAATGAAAATTAATACCTAAGGGATCTGTGGATAACTGTCTCTCTTTTGATATGCTGCCTACAGCTAAAATAAAACTAGTTGCAAAGGGCCCCACCCCTGCAATTAACTTAAGGCACAGTTTGGAGCTAATGTGTGTGCTCACACTCGGGCTACGGGAGCTGGAAACAATTCCAAAGCCTGCGTGCGCTTACGGCTCTGCCTTTCCCAAGCAGAAGCGAAACCTTCTGTGAAGAAACCCAGAGGCTGAAGGGGTTAAATGAAATACAACTCTGCTTTTCCTGTGCAGTAAGGATTAGTAACCAAACAGAAGCTGGAGAGAAGAGGGCTTAAGAGCCACTGTTTGAACTAGAAGGATAGGAAAGTGGTTTTTGGAGCTTGGCTGCAGAGTGGTGTAAGTGTCTCAAACTTTTGCACTCACCTTTCACAGGTATATGGAGAAGGTAAGATTTGACTTTGTGTTCTGGGCTGTCTCCTGCTCTCTCTACCTGGACACCTGTCTCCTATTAGTCTGTTCAGTGCTGTTTGTGCTTTTTAAAATATATTTTTATTTCCCACCATTTTTTTGTCCTTCAGTTAAAAGGGTACGGGGAGAAGAGAGACCAGAGGCCTGATGAGTGCAGAATTTTATTTCCTAGAAGGCAGGGAAGAAGACATTCTGTGTATTTGGTGAATGTGATGTCCTTTTACTCCCAAGTAATTACACTGAGAATTAATGTAATCAACACTGCTGTTCCTGATGTTGTGGGTGGGAGGCACAGCAAGGTGGAAGGGGAAGGTATACATTTGGTGGGATGCTGGACAAACGCAGTAGGGATGTTGACTGGAGAAATGTAATTTTTGCTGGTAGGAATAAAAGCCTGCCCAGGTGTAAAGACTCTTGTGTCCCCTCGCTATCACCCCTGGAGTGCTCAGCTGCTTCTGTTAATGTGCAAGCAGGTGGTCCTCATCAGTCTTGCATTGCTTTCAGCTGTGTGAGAGGTGATCTGACTTGCTGGCTCTCTGCAGCCAAGTGATGCTGTCAGAGCCACAGAGCTGTTTGCGAACGGGGAGGTTTGCAGGACGGGATCTCTCATCCCTGAGGAAGCCTGATGCGTGGGACAGGCCAAGGTGGCAGCTTCAGGGACCTGTCCTGGCACAGAGATGGTAATGGGCTGGTGGCAACGTGGCAGGGCAGTGGATTCGCCTGATGCTCTGGTGTTCTCTGTGGGTGGTCAGTGGGAGGTAGAGGAGCAGTTGATTTGAAAACTTGAGTTCCAAAGCTTTGATGAAGGTGATGTCAGTCTTGAATAGGACTAGGAATAGGTGGTGTTAGCACAGGAACGTAGGGAGATGGTACATTTCTTTAGGTCTATCATTAGAGACCTTAAAGAGTGGTGTAAACTCTTCTGCTTATTTCTTTTGGGAGTGTCTTCACAACGCTTGGAGTTTATCGATTCTGCATTGCGTTTATGAGGGCCTTTCAGAAGCTTCTCTCTAAGCTGGTTTGCCACTTATGTGTTTCTCTCCTATGTTCTCTCCTGTAATGCCAGAGCATTTCCCAGACTCTGTAGATAGAGCAGCCATGAAACCTCCTTCTTTCTGAGATGCAGTGTGTTGGTGAGCTGATGTGCTACGCAGTCACATATGTGTTGGACAACTTCACTGTGGACTTTCAGGATGAATGTTTTGCTGTTACAGGGAGCAAAGAGAGGTGTTTGAGATGTGCAGCAAATGTAGGTAGGAGCATGTGTCTTTGGCAGGCCGCTACCTTAAACTACTGCTTGTTCTCATCAGTAAATGGCAAGATTATTAAAATGCAAACAAATAAAACAGAGCAGATTTGCCGCCTCTGGGAGTTTTGCTTTTAGCATGTTTTCCTGTCCAGTGTGAGATAATTGCGACTTCTTTTTCAAGCATATTTTCAGGTTCTCACACACTGTGGAGCATTCTGACACCTCAGAGGTGTGTGTTTGTAAAATATTTTGTTTCATGAGAGTAAATGCTTGATGGCTTCACAGAAATGCTGGGGTTGGGGTAGTTACTCAGTAGCATTTGCATATTCCAAATCTGTGTACTAGTAAACAGTCTACTCTGCAGCATTTGAGAAAAGGTCTGTGACAAATGAGGTGCTTTTCAAGCAAGAGTGTAGGTTTTTGTGTGCTGTTGTCTCTGTGTATATATATAAAAAATAGCATTAAGTATAAAACAAACTAAGTTGTCTTAAATTTAAGGGGAAAGTAGCAGTCATTATGGTACTATAATGCTATAGAGGAGTTAGAGAATGGATGATTCTCAAATGCTGTTCTTCAATGAGTGTAGTACTTTTTGGTGCAGATCCTGTAACTCAGTTTTTGGGTTTGGCTCTCTCTCAGCTGCAGCTGCTTATCAGCTTGGTAAAAGAGACTGCTGGTAGAGCTCATTTAATCTAATTGCTTCAGGGATTACTTACCTCACAAATTAGGCACCAAGATTCAGGTGCAATCTGAACGAATGGCTGTGCCCTGACTTGCTGAAAGGGTTTAGGAAATGGGAAGGGATTTTAGTTGGTGCAACTGGTTTTCCTGGTGGTACTTAGGTTTGAGTTAGAGCTAATTTTATTCTAAAGAAACACAGATGTTCTGCTAAAATGGGGAACCTGGGGAAAAAAACTCCTCTGATCTTGATTGAGGCTCCCTTCTTCTGGATGCAGTGTAAATAAGGCAAAATACCCTTCTGTGCCTCAGAACAGGTAGGGCTTAGGCTGCCAGAAGTCTTTCTCTTTGTTTGGGGCAGAGCTTTAAATGTCAATAAGATGTTAACCATTTTATTAGATCATGTATGCGACTCATCAATACACAGCCAACAAATAGCTTGCTTGTAAGAGGATGGGAGCTGCTGTTGTGTATAAGAGCAGCACCTAGAATATGCAATTATGATCATCCCCACACTTGGTGTTACAGGCTCATCGTTAGCTGAGTGAAGGGGGAAATGTTCTCCTTGTGGCATATTGACATGTGGTGAACTACAGAGGAAATAAGTTGCTTTGCTCTTAGGTCTGTGGGAAGGATTATACAAAACTGCTGATGAGCCCTATGCAGTAGCTAGCAGAGTTGCTGAGGCTCGACAGTGATGGATGAATGCTCTGATCCAGGAACAGTCATTTGCAGTTATGCCCATGGTATGATGGACTTGTCAAAAGAATTTCTTTCACTGGAAATAATAGTCTGCTGGATAAAGTTTCACTGTCTCATTTTTTAACATTGTTGGATCTGAAATGTGATTTGTTGTGGCCCAGCCTTGTCTTGGATGATTAATAATAACGGTTACTAGATGCCTGAGAATGGACTTTAATATAAAAGGATTTGAGTGGGTACCTACTCAAATGCATAGTCTATGTACAAACTGCTTGTTTATGCTTTCTCACACAGTAACAAGCTTGCCTTCTTGACATGCAGTCATGATGTATAGAAAACAAGTTTACGGATTGTTTATTTCTCTGCCTAACCCTTAAAGCAGTAATTGGAGACTCTGGTTTGGGCATCTGTGGGAGAAACCAGCTTGAGACCAAAAAAACCAATTTATTTTTAGATCACACTGTTGTCATTTTGCTGTGATCACACAGTCGAGCATGTGCTTCCTTTGAGATCTCTCCAGGCACTGCAGTGTGATCACACTCTCCTAAGATCATTTTTTATGAAGTTAATTTTTAGTGACAGATGAAAGATGCTGGGGCCGGTATCCTTAGAGACTGTAGCCCTAATTCCACTAGCACGTGTTCTGCCTTCTAAGTTTGTTAGGCAAAAGTTTGAGGTTTGGTTGGTGGGGTTTTTTTTTCCCTTTTGATTTCTTTTAGTTCTCCTCGTGTTAGTCATCTGTCCGTGGCAGAGTAGTGTCAATAAGCCCACTGACTTCTCTGGGGGAAGTCCTGCTTCATACCACTGCAGGTATGTCTGCTTCACAGTCAGTAAGGGTGAGTCCTTAGGGAACAGATATACCCACACAAGTGTGGTGTGCTTGGCATGTTTATAGATATATTTAGTTAAAACTGAGTTAGTTTGGAAAAAAAAAAAAAAAAAAAAGAAGTAGTATCTTAGGTTCCAGAAACAGTGTAGAGGCAGCAGCAATCAAAACCCTTGTGAGGTTCAGGATAAATACTCTCATGTTTTCCTGTCTACGTTATTAGTCCCCAAGCAAATTTATTTAAAGGTAACACAGGTGTTCCCTGTGTGTACTACAAGCATAATGTTGGATGTGGTGCTAACATCCCCTCAGTGAACAGATGTAGGTCTTGCAAACAGGCAGAAAACAATTTACATTGTTTTAAAATTTCCTTTTGAGAGAACACTCAGTTTTTAATTTTATTTTTTAACGCTTTGCACAACACCGAAGATTGTCATCTTTATATTTAGGATGGAATGAAGTTAAATAAATTAGGAAGTAATTTTCCAACATTGAAATCCTTTACTTTCCTAAAGAAGTCTCCAAAATTTGAATTGGAAGGGATTAGTCTCAGCAGGCTAACGTGTTTGTAAACAGCAGCAGTGTTCAGTGCTGGGTAATACTTCATATCATAATGACACAATTCATAAATAACTCATAAATGAAGCTTGAGCTGTGACAGGAGAATAGTAAATGTAAAAGGTTGTTAGCCATTCCTCTTCAATAAAGTTAGTGTTTGGGATATTATCGTACCTTGTCACGTATTTTCCATAGGCAGCATGTGGCTTCTTCTTGCAATGTTAACTGTCTAAATTAGTCTTTGTGCACTTGTCGTTACCCCATGTGCTCCCAGATTTAATTAATCTAAGCTAAGCATAGTGAGACTACCAAAATAGATGGCACAATCCTAACTTTACTCCTTATAATAAATCTCTGGTTGCAAACCTAATAGTGGAAGCCTGGTTGCTGAAAATTGAATCTCAGCTGATATTAATAGGTAGACAGAATGTTGTCCTCATGAAATATTGTATTAGCTGCTGTAAAGGGCTGACACAGCGACCACATTTACTTGAAAGATGCTCCTTCACTGACCTAAATCTTAGATACTTCACTGTGGACTTGGGGAAAGAAGCAGATGTGCCTCTTCGCCTGCCCACTGTTAGGGTATGGTGTGAGGCTTGACTAGAGCTGCTGTGTGTTTCACAGTCTGATCTCACTCTTGCACCTGATGATTTTTCAGCTACAGTTTTGTGTGATTTTGGTATTTGAATTAAAACTGTAGGATAGAGGCAGGTACCGCTTTCCCAGGTGTTGCTGCACTTGGCATTGCTAGAGAAGTCCTCTGTAAAATCATTACCAGTCTGAGTCAGCCACAGTGAGTGAAGTGCAGATTTATTGTGCCTGTTACAAATCAGGATGAAGGTTGAGATGAAAACTTATCGAGAGAGCAGTCTAGAAGATGCTTATATGTTACCACTACTCAGTTCTCCAGCCAGCTGGTGCTCTGCTCATTAGTAAGTTTTTGTAACTATTTTTTCATCTATCAAGGTGAACTTTAAAGTTATTCAAACTAAAAGTTTATCTTTCGTAATATGCATAATGTGGCTGAAATTATATCTCAGCAGGATTAATTTCTTGATGAGGGGTCTTCAACTCCTGTCATGTATTCAAAGTGAATTAATAAATCTGGATATTAGTGGTAAAGATACCTCTGTAAAACTGTTACTCGGACAGTTTGTGTCTTGTTCTCCTTTATTCTCTCTCCTTTCCCATTAAGCCCTTTCAACCAGACTTGTATTTAAACACACATTTATAAACGTTTATCCCTTGCTTTGTATATAAACAGCTCTTTATGAATGTGGCTCACCCTGTGGTCAAGGCAAAGGAAATTCAGCATCCTCCAGCTTCAACAGGCACATGCACATTAATTGGCTTATCCGCCCTAGCCCAAAGGACAACAGACCCAGGATTTTCTTTGGAAAAATGTCAAACAAAAGATGGTTTACTATATTCAGGGAAGAAAACAGGCCTATTAAGAAGTATCTTGAATGTGGTACCTTCTGCCTAAAAGGGTGATTGGTTTCTTGTTCCTCTGGGCTGTGTGATGTGTTGTGATTCTCACGCTCTCCCAACTTGGCTCCTAGCCTAAGTAAAAGGAGGTTTTTCCCTACCCACAATCTCTGCTCCACAGAGCCCTTTTCTCTCCCTGACTTCATCTCATCTTTTTGCTGTATGTATATATTTTCCCTTTTTAACTCTTTCACACAAAACTTAAAAGGTGCTACTGAGCAGACAAGGCAAACAAAAGCAAGCTGGAACCAAGATATGCTGGATGTTTTGAGAGCAAAGCAAAAGTCATGTCTTCAGAAAATGTTATGAGTCTGAGAGCTAAAAGACTTTGCTCTGAGTCAATGACTAACAAAATTTATGCCAGTGGATAATTGGGGAACATACCATCCTTTTTGACTTCCCACCTCCTTCAACCAAACTTCCAAAAATATAACAACTGAGTGAGATATGATATGTTAAGGGCGGGTGTTAAAGGGGTGGAGTTGGGAGTGGAGGAAAGGGAAGGAAATTCTGAAAAGGTGTGAGTAGCAGGATCACAGTTGACAGCTTTTGATTTAGTGCTAGATGTGATAAACTTTGCAATAAGCAATTTCAATCTGTATTGCAACAGGCAAATATTGCCGAGATGGCCCATCTGTGGCTCACATGCAAAGGCATCTTCTGCGTCGGGGCTACCTCCGATGGGAATAATAGGTCCAATTTGGGTCATTCAAATCCTCAGCTGGGAGATGAAATGAGCTATAAGGACCTGCTGAAGCTAGTATTTCTGGGTGGCTTTGCCACTAACCTGCGTGCCCAGCTAAATCTTGTCTAACAATAGAAAAGTGGGAACCCTGACAGAGTCTTTTATCTTGAACCACTCCCAAAACAGTCCCTGACCCACGTGGTACGCATCTTTGTCCAAAGGGTGATTTAGAAACGTGGTTCACAGGCAAAACGCTTGTCTGTCTTATGTGCTAAGCCAGAACAAACCCCTATAGCACTGGCTGTCCAACTATTTTCAAAAAGAACAGAGAAAAAACACAGACCAATAAGTCTGTGAGCAATGGAACTCACTAAACTTGTTTTATTTTGTCTTTGTATCTGATTCTATAGAGTCTAAACAGCGTAAGCTCGTGTTTAAGCAGGGCTGAGTTATTTGTAACCTCTTTCAAACTTGGATTCCCTCCTACTGAAAAGAAAAAGTCATCATCTAAATGGGTTAGAAGTCCAGTATGTCTCTTCATCCTGGCCCAGTGTCTTTTCCCTCAAACGAAAGTTAAGTTTATGCTTTTGAAACCCTGAAATTAGGCAGCTGATTCAAAGTTATTTTTACATATATATACAGGCAATGTAGGTCTTGTTTTCCTAGAAACCTGTATTTTGAGATGTTATTTGGAAAAGTGGCCAAGTGTAAGTAAACAATCTTGAACCTTGTTTGTACATTAGAAGGCAGGATTTGCACACATAAAGTAAATAAAGGAGTCATTAAAATTATCCATGATTCTGAAACATACTCCTGCTTTTAATGAAGATTTGACTCATCTTACTAAGCCTGCCTGGTCCTGGATAAGAGTTTGTAACTAAATAAAATATTTTTACAGCAATTCACTGCTGGCTCCACTATAGAGAAATCTCCAAGATTTCTGGCCATCTGTCTTTCTAGACCTTCTTTTTGTTAAGGCAAACACTTCTTTCCTGAGTTGGTTCAGTCTTAAGCCATGAAATAAGGGCACTTATCACAGTTTCCAGTTGTACTGCAATTCTTGTGTTCTGTCTAGAGTTATGAAATTCCAGCCATCTCCTTTATGGCTGTCTAACCCTCCTGTCCATGGTGCCAAGGAGAAATAGGTCCTGTGGACACAGATCAGAAAGGGCATCAGAACATCCTTTCAGAAGTTTCTGCAGTTTCCTCAAAATATTATTTGAGGAATTTTTGGAATAGATGTAAAGGTCCTGTGCTGCCAATGTCAGATTCAAGTTTGAATTTCTCCAGTGTTTAGAGCAGCTTGGGTCAGTATCTCTTACAGAAAACAGCTCCATAGTTCATGTGTGGACAGACTCTTACTGACCAAGCTTAAAGAAGGCTGGAACCAGGCATCACCACTTCAACCCTTTCTCTCACCTAACGTGAGCAGTTAATGCCAGATGTGGTTGGCTAGACCATTTGAATCTCTTCCAGTGTATGGAATGGACATTTCAGCTGAGCATACCTCTGGTTCTGGTTGAAGATTGTGGTTGTTCCTTACTTACTGTGAACTGATTCTCATAATCCCTCTCGATGAGATGACTTCATATTTTAACACCATGGCAGGAATTCCTCCATGTGAGCTTTCTAGCAGCTGTTCCATATCTTGAGTATAAAGTCACCGTTTCCCCTCAGGCCCTGCTGCTGTTTCTGGGTGGAGGGGGGTGGAGATGCTGTTCTAGCTCACAGTGGGAAAAGGGAGCTGGGAGGGTTGAAGAGCATTGAAGAAAGGCAGGAGGCACAGGGAGCAGCAGCTGCTGTTGTTACAAGTGAAAACTCTGCAAAACACTGTCCTTTTCATTCCTTCCCCCGCACACTCAGCCTTCAGTGAGAAGAATGGTAAACAAGCAGAATAAACATATGCTACTTTTATCCCAGGTCCTACAAGAAGTAAAAAAGCTGTTAAACCCAGAAACAGAACTTAAACTTTTTTTGAGAGTTTCAGACAGATTCCCCAGTCCCATCTGTGGTGTTTGTGGTTGAAAGTAAGGCAAAAGAGATCAATGCTGAATACACATCTGAGGAAGCTTTTAAAAGAGCAAGTTGTTTGAAGCTCAAAGAATCAGACATGAGATTTGTTTTGCAGTGCAGGATTTGATAGGATACACAAGGCCCTTTTCTTCCTTTTGACCATCCTTCCTGGAATCCATTGACAAGTGTAATAGGGCTGGATGGTCTAAACTTTTTAATGCTAAATTTGGGACATAGGACAACAATTCCCATGCAAATGCAATGGCACAAAAATAAAAGCAAGCACCAGACTTGTAACCTCTTGCTGTTTTATAGAATCATGGGTTGGAAGGCACCTTAAAGATCATCTAGTTTCAAATCTCCTGCCATGGGCAGGGACACCTCCCACTAGACCAGGACCAGATTTCTCAAAGCTGCATCCAACCTGGACTTGAATACCTCCAGGGATGGGCCATCCATGGCTTCTCTGGGCAACCTAGGCCAGTGTCTCACCACCCTCACAGTAAAGAACTTATTCCTGACACCTGATCTAAATCTCCCCTTTTGAGGCTTGGTTTGCTGTGACTCAAAGGAAGAAGAAGAAAGCAGCAACAGACAATGCACCAATGAAGTACTGTGGTTCCAAATGTGCGTAATGCCCTGATTTTTAGGAACTCTTGTGTCCTGCTCCATGCTTCCATACCAGTATGTGGGGCCCAATCTATTGTAGCTCTGTGGAAAGGATGTAACTACTGATGGTTGAATCTAGCTATAGCTGTCCGTGATGAACTGTAGGATTTTAAACAATCAAGATAAACACAAAGACAGACACGAAGCTTCCCTGAGATGAATATATAGGGCACAGAAATGTTAACTGTGTAATTTCTTACCTGGTTGAAGTCATTGCAATCTTCAAGTATTTTATCACGTGTGTATGTGAAGGGGTGGGAGGGCAGACATGCAACAGCATGCATCGTACACTGTGCCCGGGATGGTGTGCTCGTAATACCAGAGGAAAGTTCAGGGAAATGTTTGCACTCAGTAATTACATTCTGGCTTTCTGAGCAAGGTAATTTCAGTCTTGGCAGTTGCCTTCATTTATCCAGGGAGTGTAGTGATAAAACTGATTTTCTTTTCTCACCCCCCACCCCCCCCATTTTTACTATACGGTATCTTAGCTTTTCTGCCATACAAGCAGCAAAGAAGCAGCAATTCTGATCCATAGCCTTTCTGTTCCCACAGGCAGAGATGAAGAACTTGTTCCTTCTGCTCCTGCTGGTAATGATACCACCTTCTGCATTTGCAGTAAGTAAAAGCTCTTCTGAACACTGTTACGAGAAAAAAAAAGATACTTCTGTTAAGGACTGTCAACATCTGTAACTCAAGTGTTTTGTGGGAAGTATTCCTGAAAGAGCTAATGGGTTCAAGTCATCAGGCCTACTGTGGTACATTATGAAAAGTTTAACATGGCAATTAAATAACAAAATTCCGGTAGTGCCTTTGGCTCTAGGGGTTGTTATCTGCAAAGCAGTAATTGCTGTCTCCTGCTTCAAAGCTGCAGAGAGTTCTCACTGAATCTTTGGGTTTTCTCTTTTCTTTGGTCTTAGTGGTCTAAGCCATGCGGTTTAGCTTTACTGGGGGACGTAATCTTTCTGTTAAGCCAATTTGATATTGTCAGAAAAAGAGCATAGCTATTAGGAACTCTTCCTTTCTGAGAGAGAAGTAGGATCTTTCTGAAGTAAGTGCTGCCTGAGAACAGTTTCTCTGAGTTTAACTTCAATTATATTAATAAGTTGGACATCTGAGGTAAAAGGTGACATGCTGAGTAGAGTGGAAGTGTTAGCAAAGGAAGATGTGATATGTTTGTTAGGTGTAAGGAACAGAGATGGCGGGGAAAAAAAGAAGTAATTATCACCTGGAGTAAGTGTTTTGTGGGAGTAGTGAGGAATTATAAATATGCTATTAAAATTAATGAGTCCATAACTTTTAATCTCCAGTAGGATTATGAATTTCTGTTCCCAGATTCAGCATTTGCAAATCCTTTCTAGGGCTTCTTTGAAGATCGGGGTTGAGAGGCCAGAAATCAAGCAGGGTTTGCTAGTCTTCATAGATTTCCCATCTTACAGATGGAAATATGCTTAAATGAGATCTTGCCATCTCACATCTAATAGAAGATGGTGCTGTATGTTAAAAGAACCAGAAACAGAATATACTATATTCAGTTCATCTGTTCACCTGCTATCTCCAACCTGCTGATCTTTTGGAAGGGAAATGACTGAAACACCCTGCAACTGTGAAGGCTGACATTTCTCTGTAGCATTAGACTCTGTCCCCTGCATGTGATCAGTACCTCCTCTTTAAGCCATGCTGAATGAAGGGAGAGGGTTTTGCTTGGCTGACACTTAATTTTAGTTTCCCTGACATGCTGGATCTGTCCAAGCCATGAGGCAGCAACACAGAGGCACTCTGCTGCAGTAATTCACCCTTTTTTTTTTTTTTTTTTTCTGGGAGGAAAGAGAGAAATGGTGTTGGTTTCATATGGGCTGTTCCTTACCAGATGCTAATGCAAGTAGGCTGAAGCATAGCAAGAGACAGTCAGCTTGTAAGAGCTGGCAGGACTGACTGTAGCAATGGCAACTCAAGTCTGTGCTAGATCAGGCGATGCACCAGAAGAGTACTGGAGCTGCCCAAATTCTCACAGGTGGGGCAGCTCTGGAAAAGCAGTGTCTCTGTGCCCATGTGTCACTGCTGCAGAAGAGCAGCAGGGCTACCCTGCTGCTATAAATGCACTTTTTGTACTTAAGTGGTGGGAGAAAGGAAGGGAAGGAGAGGGTGAGACTGAAATCTGAGGCAGGGAATTTTAGTTGGGAAAATTAGTTGGAGAATTGCTTGCTGTTCTACACCATTCTCCAGTCCTTTAGGGGTTCATCTGAGATGGCAGGCTTATTGAAAAGTAACTGTAATCCATGGCATATCGCATTGAAAAGATCCCTTCCCTGTGCTGTTCTTTTCTAATTCTCAGCAGCAGAGGTATGAGATTGTCAGGTGGCATGATGCTTTTCCCCACACTGAAGGAGAAACAATTCCTTTAATGTATAGTTGCCTATGTCTAAGAAATTAAGGCTAAATATTAGATCCAGGGCAGCCTTGCAGCAGAGACAGCAGCGATTGTTTTAATTTTCATACCAATGAGCTGCCGGTATAGCAGCAATGGGTAGAAAAGGGGGGTCACCTCCAGCTATACAGTGAATAATCTACACCCCAGGAAGAACATGGGAGAACTAAAGCAGCAGAAGAGGCACAGGCTAGCATGTGTAGATTTTATTCCAGAATGAACCACTTGCCTTTGAGATCCATCCTGTCCATCGATGAAAACAACAATTGTTTCTTGGGCACCTTTTGTCCCAGAAGAAAGAAGGCATGAACTTGCAAACACTCAGACTGATAGTGCTAATGGGAGTACAGCTATAAATGTGTGAACTGCAAACTTACACAAGGATGGAGAAGCTGGGTCTACGGGGATTCATGTCTGTTTGTGATTAAAGGGTGTAGATTGATGCCTGCTGGTTTTCATCTTCTCTAGTTTTGGAGTGGAGTAGCTGAACTTGTTTTTAGGTTATTGATTGTTAGGCTAGGGAAAGCAGTGAGCAGAATAAGGGCAGAAATGTTGATGGAGCTAAGACTTGAAGAGCAGCTGAGGCTATTGCTTACATCTTCTCTCTGCTTGCAGTCTTAGAGTGGCTGGTTTACCTGCCAGACATGGCAGGCAGCATTAAGCAGCAAGAGAAGGACTCCTGCTTGTT
Organism: Scolopax mira; assembly: GCA_004320125.1. Classification (NCBI taxonomy): domain Eukaryota; kingdom Metazoa; phylum Chordata; class Aves; order Charadriiformes; family Scolopacidae; genus Scolopax; species Scolopax mira. The sequence continues at coordinate 69,174 of BJBW01003251.1, read as the reverse complement.
GAAGCCACTGGCTGCTGATAGTTTCCTGCCCAGTGCTCCATCCTCAGTGGGACCCACTAGACTCTTTTTCCCTTCTTCCCTGTTAGAATATGGAGAAGGTCTTACCATACAATACCTGCGGTGTCTGTCTCTTTTCACCAGGCTTTGAAGGATCTGGAAAAGGACGTCACCCATTGCTTGCAGCTTCTTTATTGTTTGCACTGTGATGATAGAATCATAGAATGGTTAGGGTTAGAAAGGACATTAAAGATTGTCTAGTTCCATCCCACCTGCCATGGGCAGGGACACCTCCCATTGGACCAGGTTACTCAAAACCCCATTCCTTGAAGACTCCAGGGAAGGGCCATCCAGAGCTTCTCTGGGCTACACTCCCTGATACAGAGTCCCTCCCCATCTTTCCTGTAGGCTCCCTTTGACTACTGAAAGACTGTAGTACAGGAAACTACAGCTGCATTGTCACATCAGAGACAAAGATGTCGCTTCATTTTATATGTAGAATCATAGAATCATTTGAGTTGGAAGGGACCTTAAAGACCATTGAGTTCAAATCCCCTGCCATGGGCAGGAACACCTCTCACTAGAGCAGGTTGCTCAAAGCCCCATCAGCCTGGCCTTGAACATCTCCAGGGATGGGGCATCCACAATCTCCCTGGGCAAACCATTCCAGTGCCTCACCACCCTCACTGTAAAGAACTTCTTTTTGGTGTCTAATCTAAATGTCCTCTCTTCCAATTTAAAACTATTGCCCCTTGTCCTGTCACTACCCTTCCTGACAAAGAGTCCCTCTCCAGCTCTCCTGTAGCTCCCCTCAGATACTGAAAGGCTGTTATAAGGTCTCCCCAGAGCATTCTTTTCTCCAGGCTGAACAACCCCAGCTCTCTCAGCCTGTCCTCATAGGAGAGGTGGTCCAACCCTCTGATCATCCTTGTGGCCTCCGCTGGACCTGTTCCAACAGGTCCATGTCCTTCCTGTGTTGAGGACTCCAAAGCTGGACACAGTGTTCCAGGTAGAGTTTCACAAGTGCAGAGTAGAGGGGCAGAATCACCTCCATGATGATATGTCTGTCTCTTCTTCTTATACCCTAGCTGTTAATGCAGAACTGAGACAGAATTGCCTAGTGCAATTTCAGGCCATCCTGTCATTGCTTTTGGGAAGGCTGGGAACAGTGGCAATAATGGAAAATGCCAGGTTCAAGTGTTTTTGTCGTCATTCTTTCTGTGTTTTCAGAGAAGTATGAAATGATGTAAAACTGCCTGAGCCCTGTCCATTAGTGCTACTGCTGATAGAATGGTGCTTTAGAGTTCTGGTGATTTAGAGTTTTTCCATGTGAAAAACCCTTCTATTCTTGTTGCAAGCATGTATTCGGCATGATTGTGGGTATGTATTGTATACTTTGGGGTTGCTTTATATTTAGTAAACATGATGTCCATCAGGTTTCTCTCCACCTCAATTTCTTTTTTACAAGTGGGATTTCACTTTGGCAAATTTTTGCATCTGGAATTCCTTCTTTTCAAATTGGAAATGTCTTATCAGCCCATACCATGGAACTATTTCAAGGAAAAGCTGCTCATCAGAGGAAGAACTTTGTTTAATCTTTTATGATCTGTAGACATTAGCTGATAGTTAGATTATGTCCAATACTTATATTTGCTCCTATATTGTACTGCAGGTGTGCTGAAAGTGAAGGCTGGTCTGGGGCTTGACTGAAAATCATGTTCAAATACATTTCACCTGGACAGTATTGCTTTCTATGGGTCTGCATTTCTAGTGCTGTTTTTAATTTCTTCTAAGAAATTAGCATAGTTATTGTTTAAACATTATTAATCTATTGACTAAACTTCTAAACCCCTCAACCAGGTCTGACAGGAAGGGCAGAAAGTGCAGAAGGACCTAAAATTTAAGGTCATACAGAAAAAGTGAAAATTGCTGTGAGGAGGGAGAAAGAGAACGAGATTTTATTAATGGTACTATTGAGGACAAGGTAGAAAAAGTGCATAAGAATAATTGTTCTGGGTAGGACCAGTTCATCTTGCCCTATATACTATCTCTAGCTGTGTCACAAACACATGTATAGAAAAAAACTATAAGATGATTGGTAAGTTAAGTACAATTTCCCCCAATATGCTTCCAGTCATTTGTAACTTATGAACCTTTTGTGCTGGTGAGGTCTCTATTTCTCTTCCCTGAATTTGGTCAGTATCTCCTTGAAGCCATGTAGATTTCTAGCATCATAACATCTAACACCAAAATTCTGCTCTTGAGTGGTAAAGATCAGCTCATATATAATAATTTTATTTTTTTTGGATAAGATCACCTACATGAAGTCTCAACTGTCATTTTACAGTGACAAGTCACTTATACTATAATGGAACTGCATTCCGATGCTCTTTGCAGTATGTCCCTGCTTCTCTATTGTCCTTTATTATCCCAAATTACCTTTTTCAGCTGCCTTTGTTACTTCTGTGGTTTTAGTGTAACTTATAAATATGTTGAGCAGTTTGGGTTCCTTACGGAATTCTGCTGCTAATTCAGTTCTTGCTGTGGAAGGAAATTTCACTCCTACCGTTGTTTTTGTCTCTGGGCCACCTGCTTATCACCCATGCAAGGACTTTCCTTCTGGCTGCTTGTCGTCTTTCAAAGCTTTAGGTGAAAGATTTTGATGAAAGCTTTTCGGAAGTCTGAGTGTATCTGCCAGGTTACCCTTGTTGACATGTTTGTGAATCTCTCAAAAAACTGCACTAGTCTTAGAAGGCTTTAAAAAAGCCTTACTGACTTTTTCCCAAATAGACTGTATTTATGCAGGTGCTGGCTAATTTTATTTTTTGTTATAATTTCTATTAATTTATCAGTAGATGTCAGCTTTACATTATGTGGGTGTACAGTTCAGTTCCTTGGGTTCCCTGCCATCCTTTTGTAAACTGCTGTCAGATTTTCCAGTTCCCAATAATCAGATGCCAAAATGGTTTTAGCCAAGAGGGTTGTCTGCTAGTATGTAACAGTTTACCCATTTCAACCTCCATTTCCTGTTAGGTCCCTTGCATAAACAACTTCTGGTGACTTCATACTGTGTGCTTTGTCCCCTTTTCCAAACAAGTTTGGGGTCATAAAGTTTTCTCACAATTCCCCTCTTTGTGGTGTTTTTTGAGTGTCCCCAGTTCCTTGCACAACGATTCCAAGAATTAACTTGACTTCTCTGCAATGGCTCTTTTTATACCTTAGCCAGTTCCAGGCCACCCAGAGTTTCTGGAAGGCTTTCTGTTTCTGAAAAGTACCTTATCTGCTCTGCCCACTGGTCAGCAAGCCCCCAGGTACCTATTTCTGCAGTGGGTGAGACATACACAGCATCCTGCTCAGCAGAGGATGTGGAAGGGGCCATGTATATGGTGGGACAGCCCATAAAAGAGGTAGAAGAGTGTTGAGTGTTGGAGGGAGGTGGGCAGGGAACATGGAAAAGAGTTGAGAACAATGAGGGAATGGATGGGTTAACTGATGTAGGGAGAACCTGAAGTGTTTCAGGGAGCTGAAGGTGTAAGGGAAATGGTGGATTTTAGTGAATTTGTTAGAGGGGATGTGCTAAGAAGCCATGGCTGGGGTGATAGAAGGGAATGAAAGGAGATACACACAGTGAGTGTAAAAACCACAAACCATGAAACCTAATGAAGCCTTGGGGTTTTTTCTCCTCTTTGTGAAGCCGTTTGTCTTAATAAGATACTCTCCTGTATCATTTTGTATTTCACTTCCTGCTGTCACCATCTTGTTTGCTTTCATTCTTGTTTTTCTGGTTTTGCTCAAATGCAATTCTTTGATTGCTTATTCATTATTCATAAAAATTGTACTTGGCATTCTTCACCTTCAAAGCTCTTTGCAAGCCTGCTGTGTCTGAGCCAAGATCAAGGGTTAAGGCAGAATTCTAAAAAATGCTTTACCGATGTGGGTCTGATTAATTAGCTTATTTTTTGTTGCATTTTCAGCTATTAGCGTAGCCAGTTGCAAATGGATTTATCTTGAAAATGCATCTATCTACATTATAAATACATGCTGTACACCGAATGTTTTCAGCTCCATTTCAATTAACTCTGAGCAGTGAATGCTGCGTGTCTCGCAGGGCTTAGCTATATGGAAACATTAGAGGTGATTGTCATTGTCCTACTGGGTAGGTCTTCTGGATACAGAAAGGAGAGGAAATAGTTCATGTCCTGTGTCCTGGTTTGAAGTAAAAACCAAACCAGTTTTGTGTTCTGTAATTTTACATTTTAGTTAGGCCTCCTCTAACTCTCTGAAATTAATTGCACGTTGTGGAGCAAACTGCTCGTTCTCAGGATGATAGGGCCAATGTTTGTGCTAAATGCCAAGGGATGGTGAGCAGAGAGGCTCTTGCTTATACTTATTGCTATAGCAACCAGGGTCATCCAATTTTCATTATTTGCCCCTTGGAGGGTTGGAAATGGAAAAGCATAGAGGGGTCACACCTGTGGGGAGGAACGGACAGGACAGGTGACCCAAACCTGACCCCAACCATCCCATCTGCATCATGTTCAGTATAAAAACTGAGGGAGCAAAGGGTCAGCTCCTTTCTGCAATGGCTGATGTCCGAAAAGGACCCTGTCTGTCCATCTGCCTTTAATCCCGATCCGTGTGTTCCTGACACCAGAGCTGGAACCCAGTTCCCATCCCTCGCTGAGCCCAGTCTGGGACTTCCCCAGTGCCTGCTGGTGATGGACTCTCATCCTGGGAGCTTGATGTGGCTTTGTATATATTGTATCTATTTAATTGTTTTCTTCTTTTTTATTTTAATATTAATTCCTCATTAAAGTAGTTTAGTTCATTCTAAATGTCTGTATCTCCTCATCTCTCTCTTTTTTTTTTTTTTTTTATTTTGGGGGGGCGGGGGGGGGAAAGGGCCATCTGTCAGTCCGGTTGCAGTGATTTCAGCTGAAACCACCACATCCTGAAAAGCACAAGGTCTAGGAATACACTCCACATGGGTGCCCTGACAGCACCAGTAGGCTTTACTGGCCATGACTGGCCTCACCCCATCCTGCCCATGGCAGCCCCCTGGGCTCTCACCCCTTACCCCAGCAATGCTGCAGCAGGGCTGGCCTCTGGCACCCCATAGCCTTGCCCTGCCCAGCCATGGGCCCTCACAAGCCAGGCCCACCTGCAGTCCCATGTCCTGGTCTGGCTTTGGCTATCCCCCAGCCTCCCTGTTCCCTGGCTTGCCCTGAAGCCCTGGGAGAACCCCCTGCTACTGGCTTCCAGCCCACAGGGAGCAGCCAGCCCTCAGGGAACCTTGAGAGTTTTATTCTTTTCTTTTTTTTTTTTCCTCCCACCATTATAAACTTTTCTCTATGCAATTAACTTTCCTCTAAGCAATTATAATTCAACCTTAGCAGAGCTGCATTTTTTACTGGGGACGTACTGCTTGCCAAGACTTTGGCAGTGAAACCATTACTGAAGAAATGACTGTGGTGATAATTTTCTTTTCTAAAGTGTTTGGTTTTCACCCTTCTTTCATACATGTTTCGTCAATGGGGCTACATTTCAAGGGTGTGTCAAAATAAACATTAACCTCATTTCAAAAACTGCAAACCACAGAAAGCAGATATTTATTAAATAAAATGATGTAGTGTTATTTGAGAAATGCTAAGAAAGGTTAAGGAGAGAGTCTGAATTTTACTATGGTTTTAAGCCATGGAAATGCTGCAAAAAATAACAGTAATACCTGGGGAATCAACCTCACATTACTGATCATTGACAGCAGTATCTCTTTCCAGTGGGTAACAGTTGTAGTAGTCAACTTCCAATGTCAAGGATTTCCCACCACGACCTCAGCTATGGCAGCAAGATTTGTATCAGATCTGAATGAATTTTAGTTACTATGTGATGCAGCTTAAGAAATCATAGTAAAAAATTTTGCGTCCAAAAAGATACTTCAGCTGTAGCTCAATGGACCAAAGCTCTGTGATCTGCAGAGCTAAAAGCAAGCACTAGCATTGTCCCAAACTTCTCAGGCATAGCGTGGATTTCAGCTTTGAGGAGTGACTGTTGGAGTGGGTGTAACATGATGTTTTGTTGCTGCTTGTCAATCTGGAAAGGCAGCACAAAGAATCCCACAGTAATTGAGGTTGACTATCTCTAGGCCCCTAAAGGTGCCTGAGGGGTAAAGGAAACACTGGGGGTAAGAACTTGGCTGAGATTTAGGTTGTTTGGCCCTGTTACTGCAGACCTTCGCTGCTCACTTTAGACTGTATAATAAATTGGTGTTTGCTTTGATAGCTTGCCAGTATTTGAGTTGCAATTGAGTTGCAACAAGGCATTAGGTAATTATTCATGCTGAATCGCTAGTGCACATTTTGTTGTATGAACTTTGTGGATCACTGCGTGCCTGCAATGCATCTGTCTGGGAAGCACAGTCCTCTTCCCATGCATAGTTTCCTATCCATCTCACCAGACTGAGTGAGAAGTCTTTCAAGGGTCCTTTTAAAAGCGTTCCTATATCCTGCCAACGTTTTCTGATTTTCTTAGTCAACTCCCTTTCTTAACTCCTCTTCCAGTCCATGTTTCATATATAAAAATAAGTATTACATGGCATATATTATGCTATCTTGGACTGTTTTCCAGAATTCTTTTGTATGTGTGTTTGTCTGATGCATAGTTGAATTGTCTTTAAAGATGAAGTCTGGAGCTCTAGTGACTCAGATCTATTTTTTTTTTTTTTATTTGCTGGTTCTATCAGATAGAGTTGGTCTGATAATAGCAGATCCTGCAACTGTATCAGCAATGCATGTACCTGGGAGCTGATGAAAGCAGCGTGGTGTTTGTAACAATGAAATCACTGACCTTCTAAACTTTTATACCGCAGCAGCCTGGTTACCTGTGACCCCTGAGAGTGTGTGGTGCCAGGGTCACGTGCATCGTCAATATCTCCAGAAGGTATGCATTTCTGTGGCCTTAACAGGCAGTAAAAACTAGACAGAACAGTTGGGCATTAACTGTCTGTCCTTTCTGGAGTTTTTAGAAGTCAAGTAAGATGGTTGTAAACTTTCTCTCACTTTCCTGAAACGTTAAAATATATACTTAATGCAGATAAAGGAACTCTATGTTTTTGTATGCATGTAAGGCTGAAGTGAGGGAGGAATGGAACCAAATGAATTGGTACCAGTGTGTAGATTTTTAGTTTTGGGGTCCAGCAGGGACTAGGATTTCAGTCATCCTGTCTGGTAACAGATAAAAGCATTCCAGAGTCTGAAGAGAGCAGAAGGAGGCTTTTGGATCAGAAACTAGCTGACAGCATCTAAAAACATCTTGTTATCAGATTATGTAATAATAGATTTCTTATTTATTATAAACATGCAGCTTTATATTTGCCTGTATATGCACTCATGCAGTTGCTGACATAATGAGGACTGTGCACAGATTTCTGAAAGTGAGAATTGGGTCCCTATTAAAATGTTTAAGGCTGTACAGCTTTGTGAGGATTCTTCTGGCTGATGCTCCTTTTTGGGGTATACATAAATGGAGTGATACTGAGAAAATTATTGTTCCTGCACTCTGTGGATGCATAAGCCTTTCAACAAAGAGTCCCTGCAGATTTTGCTCTCTATAGATGGAATGCTACATCTACAGGAGGAATATTGGAATATTTATCAGGTTGGTGTGTGTGTCAGGAAAGGGCTTTCTATCCTAATTGCCCTCCAGTAATCTGACTTTAAAATGCTTTTCCTTTGGATTTTTATCTACATGTTTTTTTCTGCCTTATGCTGACTGAAAGGTCCCTTGTTTCCCGAGTGAGCTAATGCTGCTCCTAAATCAGATAGCTGATAGAGGAATAAAACTGCAGAGAAACAGAGTGGTAGCATGTTTCATTCTTTTGAGAGTAAGGGAGGAGGGATTACAGGGGGAGGAATTAGGTGCCTGAAAGAAAAACTTGGGAAAATAAGATGCCTTGCTGAAAGCTGAAACTCTACTGACAGGATTACTCCTGGAAAGGCAAATAAGAATGCAGAGGACAAACACTGAGCTCAGTATCTGGAATGGGAGAATGGGAAAAAGTTTTGGCATTGGGTCAGGGCGGTGTTGACTTGGCAGAGAGAAGGTTTGTAAAGTGACTGTAACCTGGGTAGGGCCATTGAGTGAGCAGGGTGAAGGCAAATAGACTCAGTTGGAACCAGAACACTTGTCCTAAAGGATTTTGCTTGCAGAGGTATGAGAAAGAATTGCACAAAACTTTTGTGAAGGAAATTGAATAGCACGGGCCAAGAAGAAAGTGCTTCACTTCAGAGCAATATAGATATTAGGCAGGAAGACTTTTGGGTGGCTTTGCAGCTAGACAGTTGTGGGTAATTTGGTAGCAAATGCGTAATTGGTAGGATGATTGACTGTGTTGCTCCGTCAGCAGCAGGGAATTACTCCTTAAAAGAGGGGAGAGAAAGAGAGAAACAAGATGTAACTCAGGGACATACGGTCAGGCAGAGAACATGTGTAGAAAATTATAAAAACTGTTTAAGTGACAAGTGAGGGTTAACCCCTGCATCTTGTCTGAGGCGGATTGACTAGATAATTTATTAGGCTAGCTCCTATTTCTGGCAGAGACCTGGATGTCTTATGTAAAAGCGGCTATCACTTAACTGAAGTGAAAATTATGTTCTTGTGCCTTCTCTGTAGGGCTTGGCAAGTGCACTGGGTGGGTGGAACGTGTGAGCCAGGCAGGGTTAATATCCCTGCTATGGTGAGATTCTCCATTTCTAGGATCTTCCTCCTCATAAAACCCTTATGGTGGCATTTACTAGTTGGGTGATCATCAGGGAGTAGCTTACATGAGGGACAACAGGAAGGAATGGCAAACAGAGCAGAAGCAGGGAAACACAGAGGATGGGAATATGGGGTGCAGTGTTCAAGTCAAAAGGGGCTGTGTGAAACTGGAGGATGGACTGGGATCCAGACCCAGGGGTTATGTAGATTTGGTGGGATACTGTGTGTGGAAGGGAATCAGACTGCATCTCAATATTTTTTTACCTTTTGTTTCTCTGCCTGCTCACTCTTCACTACCCGAGATGTCTAAGTGTCCAAATGGTATTTATTTCCTTCTCGGCTGTGTAATATATATATAAAGTACCCTACAGGTGCAGCTGCACAGTAAACCCTGTTTTCACAGCATTACTCCATGTATAATCCAACATTTGGCTTCTTTTCCCAAACAGAATTAATCCTGTAATCTTGTAATTCTTTTTTTTTCAGGATATTGCTATTCTTCATGCTAACCCCTCATGTTGTGCTGTATGTAGATCCTATCAGCTGCAGTAGGCCTTTTCTTCCTGAAAATATGATATTGCATGTGCTTCTAAGACAATGTGTTTTGGTTCGTTCCATTCCACTTGTACCTTCTTGTCTATATTATCATGCTTATTTCTCTTAATGTCAGTATCCCTTCAGACTTTCTAAACGCAAAATTAATTAATGCTGTAGCCAATTATGGCCCAGACCTTGACCTCATCATCAGACACGGTTAGAAAAGGGAAAAAATATTCCACGGATGGAATTTTTTTTGCAGTAACAAGTGTGTTCCGGGCATTTCCTTACTGTTTCCTTTATTTCTCTTAAGTATGTGGCATGGAGCCAAGGATTCGGGATTAAGTGCCTCTATCGATCTGGTGTGGAGTAACAGTGCTCATAGTCCCTGAAGTAATGATTTGCCTTTGTTGCCTAGCTGAGAGGGAGATCTTATCCCCTTCCAAATGGTTATTCAAAAGAGCTGAGATCCTATGAATAGACAAACAGTAACAGTTCAAGGGATATTATAAAGCTGGATGTGCTATATGGCTACAGGAAGCTCATAATCCTAGATATTAGAGGCTTGATGTTTCTGATGTATTTTTCTCTGCCGCTTTTCATACTAGGAAATACAATGCAGCAAGACAGTCTCTTTTGCAAAAGAACACATAGGAGCTCCCTTCATTTTCACTGTTCTTTTTCCTGTGTTGCCACATCCATTTTTTATGTCTGTGGGTTTTTTTTTATTTACAGGGCCGCCGGATGAAACGGCAGGTTGATGTCTGGGGGAGCTGGGGTGACTGGGGCAGGTGCAGTCGGAGCTGTGGCGGTGGAGTCAGCTTTCGGCAACGACGCTGCTATTCCCAAAGGTGAGGGCTCACCTCCTTTTCCTTTCTTTAAACATGCTTTTCTGTTACTGAGCTCCTGAACATCGGTTCCAATACACACATTGAACAAAAATGTCCTAGTGTTTGATTCCAGGGGAATAAGTTACCTGAGTTCACTTTGAGATGATCCTCGGCTTCATTCTTGTCACTGCTGTTTTGGATAGTGCTGTCTTCAAAACATCCTTGCTTTGGCTCCTTTGCAAAGGCACAGCAGTTTCTCTGTGCAATCAGGTGATTGGTGTGATTGGTATGGCAGCAGCAGTTCAACCAGGTCTGGGGGAGAGGGAGGAGAATCCAGAGCAGTAGGTTTCTCTCACGAGAGCCGTTGACTGTGCTGAGATTTTGTCAGACTTATGATTCCCAGGGAGGTAAATTGCTCCAGAAGAAACAGAAGAATGGAGTTGGCTCAAGTGGTGTTAACACTGTGCCATCTCCTTTGCAGCTGGGTTAGATGCAGTGAGGACAATGGCTTGGACAGCACCTGTTGGGAATGATAGACCTGTTATATCCTGTTGTGAATAAAAACAAAAAATGAAAAACAAAAAGCCAGACTCTTAATAATATCCTGAAAAAACAGCCTCTTTAGGTTTAGAGAAACGAGAGGGTTTTTTTTTTTTTGGTAGAAGAATCCAGACTTATGGAACACCACTTCTTCCCACCCAGAATAAAGAAATGTCTCTTTTGAAGGCAGCTCATTATGATATACAGCTTTGTGTTATGGGAGACACCTGACAGAATCCCTGGCAGGTCTCTCCATTTTAGGAATGCTGAGATATTAGACATTTGTTGGCTTTTCAGATCAATTTCCTCTGTAACTCTTACTCTCCATAATTCTCACCTAGAGACATTTGGCTGGAATGAGGGTGCTGCACACTTTGCGTAGGCCATTCCTACTAGTGGGCCTAGTGTGCACAACAGCATGATAGGTGATGTGTGTGCATATTCTAAATAGGCCAGTACCCTCTTGCTCATAGCATGTTTCTGGTTCTGGTAAGGACACCTCAGCTGTGTGTCAGCAGACAAAGGCCAAAAAGTTCTGCTTCCATTATTTAGTGAAAACATGACCCTGAAGAGCGATACCACAGTCATTCATGCTGTGTGTCTTGTTGCCAGAATGCAAATCATAGCAGAAAATAGCACTAGAAGATGCAAATCATAGCAGAAAATGGCACTAGAAGATGCCAAATCCCTCTAGTAGAAAGGAAGTGCATTTTAGTTATTTTGTGGCATCAGGAAACTGTGCGAGGGTGATAATCTTGATGTGAAGGTGACTTGTAATATCTGCCATGAGGTGATTTTTTTGCATGTGTGTTCTTCAAAGAACTTCACATTGGTTTCCTTTCAGGACAGAAAGTTGTGTTGGACCAACTCGAAGCTATCGGTCTTGCAATGTTCAGGTACAGTGCTCTGTTTGTGCTCTGGTTTTTGTCTTTGCTTGCCTGTTCCTCCTTTTCCCCAGACAAACATCATTCTTGTTCAGAAGTAATATGTCATTATTAGTTTCTTTTTCTCTGACATCACTGGTGAATGCTGGTTGTCAACAGTACCCCTTCAAAAACATTGAATTTATGGCCCTGATTTTATATGGGAGCAATAACAAATAAACCCCAATTTTTTTTGCTGAATACAATTTCCTCCTTTTCATAATGGCCCAGTGCAAACATTTTCTCCTCCAAACAGAGCTGTCCAGAAGACTCCCGGGATTTCCGGGCAGAGCAATGTGCAGAGTTCGATGGGACAGAATTCCAAGGAAAGAAATACAAGTGGCTTCCATATTATGGAGGTAATGACAAACACAACATGTAGGATTACACTTCATCCCTCTCTATCAATAGTATGTTCTGAATTTACTATAATGTTTTTGACTGTAGTATCCTAGCAGGGGACTTCCTTAGCTGGGATAGTAGGCGGAGTGTTGGCATGGAAAAAATCTTTTTGCCAGCAGCAGAGCATTGCTCTTATGAAGATATTGGATGCATGGGCCAAGAGACATCTCTGCAGCACTACGTGGTTGTCTCTTGTAACAACCCTTCTTTCATAAACATTGCTCAAGAGAGCTGGGAATGGTTGCAGACAGGTCCTAAAGTGTTAGAGAAGCAGAAGCCCTCCTGTATTTTTCGATACAGATGAAATAATATTATCAGGGCACATGAGAAACAAATGCACGTAATTAATGAGTGCTTCAGGAAATATGACATCTCTTGCAATAGGTCCGTCCTTTCTTGAGGAACCAGTTCAGAAGGCAGGTGTAGGGTCCTCACTTTGTGCTTTGATATGTTATCATTCCCAGGGGTTTAACAAATTAGAAGGGATTTCAAGATGGGTTTAAAGTCTTGTTTACTGGCTGTTAAGATAACGGCTCCCTTGTGTTCTGTACCAGCACTTGTTATTCTAGAAAGCCTTGTATTCCAAGGGAGCATAAGAACAGTACTATTAAGGCATAACCAAGTACCCACCTGGCCCAACATCCCCCTTCCACTACTGGCCAGCCAAGGTGCCCCAGGAAATTGTTGCATACAGTGAGGCTTTACCAGGGTACTTTTCCAGCCCACAGCAGTTTGTGACCCAGGAATTTGTTCAATATCTGTCACTTACTATCAGTTCACCTCTCTGTTTCTGCTCCTGTGCTCTAAAACCAGGCTCTTGATGCATTAGCAAGCTATTAGTATATAATGTTTGTTTATTTCTCTCCTATCAGCACCCAATAAGTGTGAGTTAAACTGTATTCCCAAGGGAGAAAACTTCTACTACAGGCACAAGGAAGCAGTGATAGATGGGACTACCTGTGAACCTGGCAAGCGGGATGTCTGTGTAGAGGGAGTTTGTCAGGTGAGCCATCTTGTTGCTTCTTGCCTTCACCATTGTGACTGTCAGTCTTCCTATTTCTTCCCATTGTTCTACTTAGCCCTTCATAATAACACCAGAAAAACAGAATAATTCTGTTTCTGAGGTGCTGAAGAACATGTGAGCAGCCTTTATCTGTCTGTCTCTGAATGTGAAATAGAAGATGCCAACTGTCTCTCTGACAACTCCTTCCCCACCTTTTCCTGACTTCCCGGATTCCCTAGATTTGGGCTTTCTCATTAGATCAGTCCAGCATTTGGCCATTTTTTCCTTCTTTCCTCTGTAATTATAGCTTATTCATAACAATGCCCCTGTGCTCTGACAGGCTGTTGGCTGTGATAACATGCTGGAATCTGCCAAGAAGGAGGACAAATGCCTACAGTGTGGAGGAGATGGCAGCACCTGCTATGGTGTAAAGGGCACTTTTGATGTGGCAAGCCTCCCCAAAGGTACAGCTCATCTGGGTAGTTTGGATAGGTGAGAAGGGGAGAGGTAAACCTAAGTCAAGCTGCCACAAGAGCTGGTGGGGATACCTGCTAACACAGTCGTTGTAGGTAGGCTTGGATGTTTGCTGGAAATGTCTGTGAATGGCATGTGGCTCGTTAGCTGCTATAGCATCAGAAGATGTGTTGATGGTCTTACCCTGGGAATCACTTCTTTAGTCTCAGGAGAGACTGAAGTACTTGCTGTGCTGCTGATGTCTTTCCCTGCTCGGTCTCCAGCCAGTGCTAGAAATGTACCATATGAATATAGCTACATATCTCTTTCATAAGACATCCCCCATCCAGTGCAAGGCTAGAATTGGGACTGCACATCCTACATTTGGCCAATTTTGAATCATTTCAAGGTAACAACTGCACTGTGGTCAAATCTCTCTGTGTCAAGCTGCAATACGATGCCTGCTGAAAACCCTTAGATTTTAAAATCTAAAAAATAGACTTTGTCCTGCCCCTTGTGCTTACTTTGCTGAGGTGTACTTGGAACTTTTAGACCTGGACTGAACTGTGGATAGTTTTGGGTGAAGCTGTTCAGAATGCAGTTAAAGTGACAGCTGGAACACTTCATTATCATAAAGATTACCCAATTCTTCAGGGACCAGTGAAACCATGAGCATCTTTGGTACAGAAGAGTAACTGTGTGGCATCCACAGGTGGATACTGAATAATCGTCTCTTTTTTTTTACAGGTTATAATCAGATCTTCATCATCCCCGTGGGAGCCACCAGCATCCTAATTAAGGAAGTTATGCCCAGCAGGAATTTTCTGGGTAAGCCTGATGTCAGAACCTGTGTTTCAGTCCATTTAACTTCCAATATTGCATTGAAATTTGGTTTTCGGATCACCAGGCTTTGGAACGTTTACCTTGAGGGCTTGATGTTGCAGAGGGCATTACAAGGAGGACAGCACTGTTGGAGGATGATGGTCCCATTATCTTGCTATGCCTACAGTGTAATGTTGAGTGGAAACAGGAATATCCCTGTTAAGTTGTTATGGTCCTCTTTCAATATATGAATTTTTGCTGCGTTGGTAGATGCTGCAATATTAGATTGTTGCCACACTTAAAGGGTAGCAATGCTAATGTAGAGGAGCTGGGGTTCAAATAATGGAGCTGAAAGCTCTGTGGATTGCCAGTACTCTGGAAGTCTAGAGTAGGCTCTGTCTTGTGGTATCTGGAGCCAAGTGTCAGGTTAGAAGTGTGTTAATTTACTGCCTTTTCTTCTCTGGCACGTGGGTTTGTCCAGCTGTCAAGAACGTGCGAGGGGAGTATTATCTGAACGGGCATTGGACCATTGACTTCAGCCGAGCGCTGCACGTAGCTAGCACGGTTATGCACTATGACCGTGGCTCAGAGGGTGATCTGGCCCCAGAGCTCCTCCATGCCCGGGGTCCTACCACAGAACCCCTCATCATCGAGGTAAGTGGCTGTGCCTGCCCCTCGCTGATGCTCTTGCTCTCTTGCTTTGGGCAGTGGGAGTGCATTGGTGGGGACCACATGGAGAAGCAACCGGGCCCTAGGGGGGCTTTGGTTCTGTTGCCTGGAAAGGAACAGGGCAAGGCTTGATGTTGGCTTCCTGCCTATTCCTTTGGGCCCTGGCTGTAAGAGAAGAGAAGAGTCAGCACCAAATGGTGTTGGGGCAGGGACATGCTCCGTGGCACTGCTTGTTATGGTGTGCTGCAGGCCAGGCAGGGGTACTGACTGTTACAGGAGCAGCTGGACTTTCTGCTTCTGAGAGGGATGCATGCACCCTTCTCTGAAAAATAATGTTCTCTAGAGTGCCATAGAAAGCAAGAAGAAAATGCAGCGTGGAGAAATAGTGCTCCTTGAATGGGAGGGAAGCAGGTCAGCTTGAACCCTCAGATGCGGTGGGGAAATGCTGTGAAGGTGGAAAGTGCTGCTGCTATTTCCCTGAGTTTATCCCATGCTTTCACAGCTCATCAGCCAGGAGCCAAACCCAGGGGTACAGTACGAGTACTACCTGCCTGTGCAAGGACAGGCCCCGGGCTACAGCTGGAGCTACGGTTCCTGGAGTGAGTGCAGCTCTGAGTGTGGAGGAGGTAAGGGGACAGGTCTCTGGCAGCTGGTGTGGGCTTTATATCCACTCCCTGAAGACAGTGTGACTGTGTGCTGCCCTCTGCAGCTGCTTCCCAGCAGTCTCCTGCCAGAAGACAGCACAGGTATCTGCAGGGGGCAGCTGAGGTTTTGCCAGGAGAGGGTGACACATGGAGTCACAACAGGACTGTGTCCCCTGCCTTTTCCTGTCTTATTTTCCATGCCCTAGTCCTCAGACTTGTTACTAGGATCTGTTACGAACCTTCATAAATAGCCTTTGTTTTCTTTTGTTTTGCTTGAGTTCTTCATGACCTTTTTCAAGGCCTTTTTCAACCCCTTGAGAGGTTCTCTCCAAACTGACTTGGCCTACATAACTGAATCACATCATTCTTCTCTGCCATAGCCTGGAAGAATCCCTCTCTTCAGGGGGGCTGTTAGATCTCCTGGAGTGTAACATCATGTTCAGTTTACAGATTCTGCCGTGGGCAAATTTATGGATTTTAAGCTAAAAATCAAAACAAAAAAAAACCTAATCAAAAAAAAAAAAACTCTCCAGCTGACTAATACATACAGTTCCTATCAGCCTGTTCTGGTCTTCTGTGCTGATGGCCATTTCAATAGCTTTTGCCGTATTGTGGCTGTAGGAGCCCATACTGTCTTTGGTGGGCACTCTTATCCTGTAGGAACCATAAAGAGTTGCAGGTTGTTCTTCTGCATCCGTTCTCCACAAGACTGACCTTCTGGGTCTAACAGGGCCCCCCCAGCTCTGCTGCTGTATTCTGCACTCACTACACTGAGTTCCTTGATAAGTGATATAGGGATATGGCACTTCCCTTGTGAGTCACAATGCTCAAGATAACAGGGAAAGGCCCTTCAGCTACACAGAACTATTCTGTCTCTTTCTCCCTTCCAGTGGACTCCTATGTGGTGGGGAGGCATCATTCATACTGTCACTATTGACAGACCAAGACCTGCACCTGACTCTTTTCCAGTTTGGCTGGGGTGGGTGTGGATTCTGCACTGCTTTAGGAACTTGTTTTGCCAGCAGCAGTGCATTGCAAACCTCGTCCTGGGTGACTTGCATTGATCAGGATACTCTCTTCCTTCTCCTTTAGGTTTCCAATCACGCCTGGTGTTTTGTACCATAGACAATGAAATTTATCCAGACTATATGTGCAGGAATAAACCACAACCAGACAACAACCGGACATGTGGCCGTCAGACTTGTCCCCAGACAAAACGGTAGGATTTCCTTTTCTCTTCTGGACTCTGACTTCTGGCTGAGGTGCTTCTGAAACCAAGAAAAAGAATGACCATCTTGCTTCTCCTGCACTCCAGCATGGTTCTCTGCAAGGAAATGTTTCAGTTGTTGGAGAAAGCCTAAGGCAAAGGAAGGTGATGATAACGCTGTGATGAGCATTTCTATGTGCACAAGGAAAGGGTTTAGTATGTCCTGTGTTCATTTTATAGATCAATTAGATTTGCTTTGTGTAAGATGGTCCACAGGCAGGAGAAAGGAAACAGATTCTCTGGTTTTTGTTCTCTTCAACTGGAGCTTGCAAAACCAGAGGAGTAGGTCAGAGGGTTTCATTTTAATGTAATTTTTGCATTCCCAGTGTCCTTTTAGAAAGGGATGAATCCTGGGATCTTTTCATTCTGCAGCATTTTCAAGCTCTTTTACCCAGCCATTTCCACCTTGTCCCTTGCTGGCATAGCCTTCCAGTTGGCTTCACCTGGCTTTTACATGGACATTCAGAACTGTAGACAGAGCCTTAACTGTGTGTCTGGTGGGTGCAGCAGTGGTCTGAGAGTACTGTTGTGGGTGAGAGGGTACTTGGAAGCCTAGGAGCATTTCTGAATACGTGGTAGCCTGTAGCTACTTGTTTTAAGTTCTTTACATCCTTTGTTCTGTGTATAAAGGACTTCTTACATCTATCTGCCACAAGCCTGGAGCCGCAGTGAAGCACGGAGCTCTCAGATGAAGAGGTAACAAGGAGAACGAGGTTACAGAAAGTACAGGAAGGCAGCTGCTCTCTTCTGCTCTCCACCTAGTTGCCCACTGAAATCTGTGGGGACATGGGGGCTTTCTTCTTTGGCTCTGGTGGTAGCATTGGGTGATGTTTTGCTTTTGATTCTCGCCTATGAAAATGATGGTGGAGGGCACTGGCTGGCAGCTCTGCTTAGGTGGGTGTGCCTGCTCCAGGTAATTTGGTTCTCATGAGACTGAGAAAGGGATGGTTTCTTCATAAGCTTTTGGCTGCTTATCCTGATAATCGTTGTTTTCTTCTCTGCAATCAAGGTAGAGAGGTGAAGGGACATTCTGGAAGATTTTTGTTTGGTTTATTGAGATAAATAAAAGAACAGAAAGGAAAATATAGCATGATATATTGGACAATAGAAACATTGGCCAGGGTGCCAGCATGCCATAGCATTTCAGAATTTCTCAAAAGCTCTCCTGTATTAGGCATGAGCAGGCAGAAAAGTGACTATATACTGTGATGAGTGTAAGGATGTGACAGAATGTACACTGAGGTATGAGAAGTAAAAAAGATAAAGAATAAAATAGTTGCCCCTCAGCAAACTGCTAATAGCTTAGGCCTTGCAATACTTTGCCCTCTGGTGAGGGCCCAAGCCTCATGGTTGACCTTCTCTTATAAAGGAAATGTCAAACAAGATGTCTTGACTTGTGAATAACATAAGCTGTCAGTGAGCCTATCCAGTTGGTACTGCCTGACCAAAACTGCATTTGCTTTACAAGAGGCAGAAAACAGTTTGGGGGTGTTGGGGTTTTTTTTAGCCCCACTGGAAGTTTTGAAAAATCTTGATCAATGACTTTTTTTTTTTTTAATTGAGCCCTGCAGCCACACCACTCAAAGTAACTTCTACTCACTGTAGCTGTTCCCTTTCTAAAGGGAACATCTTATTTTATATCAAAGGCTGTTGAGTTTTGGGCTGATATGTGCATCTTTATCAGTAAAGAAGAGTATCTTAAAGAGATGAACATGTTGGGAATGAAATATCTTGTTGTCCCTGGAGCCAGGCCATGTAAGCTGTGCTTCTGGCTACCTGGGCAGATCTGAGACACAGGAATGGACAAGGGCAGAGATTTTAGCCAGTCAGACTGGTTTGTGGATGTTCCCCCTTCCATTAGCAAGGGTCCATAATTTCTGTGACAGCTTCAGCAACCAAACACAGGACAAAATCTATTTAGGTCCTGGGGCTTTTTTTCAGTGTGTGTTGCTGTTAGAGAATTTGGCCAATGGGAGGAATAAACCAGCTTTCTGCTGGCTGTCAGCAAAAAGTTCACAAGCACTTCTGAGAGTTTCTGGCATAGTTTGCAGGAAGAGTGAGGTCTTGGCTTGGTTTTGCTGTTTCTGTTAATGGCTGGTGTGTAACGGGTGGTTAGGTTGGTCTGAGTTGCTTTTCATTTTGCTGATCTGGATTGTTTTCTTATTTTCCTCCTTTTATTTTCTTTGGTGTTCCATTCAGGCATGGCGTTTTTGCAGGCATTAAGAAAATGTTCCCCCTCTGGGAGAGCTCTGCACTTCCATAGAAACAAGTGTTTTGTGGTTGGGGATCTGTCTCTGGAGGTGGGACTCATGCTCTGCATTAAGCCAATTAAGCAGAACAGCGCTTGGTCAAATGGGAACTTGCCTCTGATCTATCCTGCAAAGGGACCTTTTCCCTGTCTGATTACAACAGTTGACACAGCACCAACCTCCTCTGGAGGCTTACCTTTGTCTGCTTGATTGTGTGACCTGCAGGTGGAAAACGGGGGAGTGGGGACCCTGCTCGGCTACCTGTGGCAGGGGCACCCAGAGTCGCTCCGTTTACTGCGTGGCGTTTGATGGTCAGAGCTCCCAGGGGGTGGTGGATAACACCGAGTGCATGGCCTTTGCCCAGCAGCCTCGCAGCAGCCAGCCCTGCAACGTCAGACCCTGTGCCACCTGGAGCACCGGGCCCTGGTCAGAGGTGAGCTGGTGTCTGGGGGGCAACTGCTACTTGGCACATACTGGAGGAGGATCTGCCAAATCTCGAGGATGAATAGCCATACTCCTTTTCTGGGGCTGCAGAAGGTATGTATTCCTAGATAGGTGATGTGCAGAGATATAGGACCTTGTCCCTGCAGTCCTCCCAACAAGTTCTCCAGCTCGCTAGCAGCTACGCCCTCCTATGAACATGTCCTGTTCCTCAAAACCATGCATCCCCCCTGTTCCTCTCATTGTGTCCCTCCTCTTCTCCAATTCTTCAGTCCTTTCCCCACTCCTATATTTTTATCAGCAGGCGTGAGAGCTGCTGTCTATCAGCTGGTGATGTGCAGCAACACTCCTTCCTCCATAGAACAGGAGCTCATGGCTCCTGCCTGTGCAGTTCATTTCCATGCATCTTGTTGCCTCAGCATTCCTCGACCCAGACAGCAGCAATGCAATCACCACAGTTGGTGAGCAAGACACTCCTGAAACACTGGTGACAGTGTTTGCTGTGTGTCGGTGCGCAGCTCCTCCCAACACAGCTGCCTGGTGCATTTTTGGTGCCCTTTCTACATTTGCATCTTCAGGAGAGGAAACCACTCAAACTGTATGTGCTCAGCACTGCCAGCCAGGCATTTAGAAAGCATTTTGCATTCCAAGGACTTAGAAAGTAAAGGTAGTGTGTATTCAGTCCCTAAAGCACAAGTGAATTTTCCTCTTTTAAAAGAAGTACATGCATACTTGCAACATTTGACTTAGGATCTTGTGGTGGTATAAAATGCAGCTTTGAGACATGATAATCTTGACTGTAAAGTCCTATTTTATTTTATTTTATTTTTAAATTTTTTTTCTTTTGTGAGATGTGAGGTGTGAATACAAAGATGATTAGGGGCCTGGAGCATCTCCCTTACAAGGAGAGGCTGATGGACTTGGGTCTTTTTTGTCTAGAGAAGAGAAGGCTGTGGGGGAATCTGATCAATGTTTATAAATACTTAAAGGGTGGGTGTCAAGAGGACAGGGCCAGTCTTTTTTCAGTGGTGCCCAGGGACAGGACAAGAGGAAGTGGGCATAAACTTGAATATAAGAAGTTCCACCTAAACACTAGGAGGAACTTCTTTACTTTGAGGGTGGCAGAGCACTGGAATAGGCTGCCCAGGAAGATGGTGAAATCTCATTCTCTGGAGATGTTCAAAACCCGCCTGGACAAGTTCCTGTGCAACCTGCTCTAGGTGGACCTGCTTTGGCAAGGGAGTTGGACTAGATGATCTCCAGAGGTCTCTTCAATCCCATGTTATTCTGTGGCTTCAGGGTTGTGGAGCAAGAGCACTGTTTGGGGAAGGCACCAAGTATTGTGTTCTTACAAGCTTAGTCCTAAGTGATATATTCTGGGGTTCTCAAAAGCCATCTGTGTTTCATGTACTCTCACAGATACAAAGTCACTAGTCAATGAGTGGCTGAAACTCATCTGGGAAGCTCATCTAAAGTAATTCAGACTGGCCCCAGGTTAATGGTGTCTGTAAGAGGCCATGCTAATTCATGGAGAAGTAGTCTGGATTCCAGGAAACACCTCTGTGAATTTAAGAGTCACAAACCAGTTACGAGTATAGAAGTTGTGTCACAGCTGTAAAAATGGAGCACAAGGTCTTCAGGCAGGAGACATGAGCAACACAAGAACCTAATCTTTTTATCTTCCCTTGAATTCTTTACCTTGAGCTGATTTTGATCAGGAGTAGATAACAAGAGGTTCTGGTATTTCCTGCCTTTTATAGTTCTCAATGCATTCTGCAGTACAGATATTTTTCAAAAATCATTCTCCATGTCTTCTTGGGTAAATATCAAGAGAAATTATATGACTAGGCTGAAATCACCCAGTGAGCTCCAGATCTCCCAGGATCTATCCACCATGCCTTAATGTCTCTTCTACAGTGTAAACAACTACCCTGCCAACTCCCATCCCAGAAGATGATTTTAATGATGATTTGTTGGTTTAGGCAATCTCAGAATGGTGCTCTCTGCCCTAATGTTCAGGAGCACAGCCTGGAAATGCAAGTGGAAACCAGGGACTTCCTTGTAATTGTTGCCCCCCTTTCTGCAGTGCTCGGCCAGCTGTGGGGAAGGGGTCCAGACCCGGACCGTCACCTGCAGAACGCAGCAGGGCTCTCAGGCTCAGGACTTTGCTTGCCTCCTGGAGCCAAAACCATTGGCCACCCAGCCCTGCCTTAAGGAGAACTGCATCCAGGAAATCGGCTGGCACGTTGGAGACTGGGGCCTGGTGAGCATCACACTTTCATGGTTTGGAAATAACTGATGATATCGCTGTGCTCCTCACAAACAAGCTTTGATCTGTGCAGTCTGCACCTTGGCCGAGGCTGGGAGCATGTACTGCTTCATTACCAGTCCCTTGGCACACAGTTGTGTTGTAACTGGCACCAGTAATGCTCCAGTTAATCTGCTGCCGGCTTTGTATGCAGCTGCTGCAAAAATAAAGCCTTCTGAGGGGGGGATTATAGTCTCAGAGACAGTGGCAAAATGCAGCCAATAAGCCGAAACAATCCACTCTTGCTGCTTTTTCATGATTCTTTGCTCCATCGCTGTGAATAGCAGAACAGCTCTCTCACTGGTATGCCTCAGAGCCCCAGGCTTCAGGACTGGTCATTGCGTTTGGTGATATGGTTTATAAAGTACATTTTTATAATTGTTCAAATAGGCTGTGTCTCAGCTGGATTAGTCTTGTCTTTGTGGGGGGAGCCAGACACTGTTCAGCCCAGGAAAAGCACTGGGGGGAAGAGATAGGGGTAGATCCAATGTATCAGGTGACTTCCAAACACCTTTTTCCTTCTATGCTAGCCAGAGCAGCAGCTTCTGAGTTAAAACATGTTACATGTGGTTCTTCATGAGACGCAGGCCAAGTTTTATTAAAATCTAAAATTAAAATGTGACTTAAAAAGTCACATACCTCATCTGATCTTTCCTGGCCCCTGGCTTTCCAATATCAGAAGAGCTCCTACCTGCACCTGAATCAGAGAGAGAAGTACTTTCCCAGTGTTTGTAGAGCTTGCTGTGAGCAGGTGGGTTACAGATACCTCATCCTCTCCCCTTCACTGAGCAGCTGCTCATTGCTCCCTCTTCATCCACAACTTCCAGTGAGAGAAGCTCCAGTTAGCTCCTTATGAGAAACCCACCGGTTGGCTTTCCCTTTGTAAACCATTGTTCTTGAATGGATAGTTCAAAACTGACTCTCTCACAGCTGGTGGACCCCTGTGGTATTGAGGTGCCTTCAGACCAGGCTGAAACGACTCGCTCCAGCTGCTTATTGCAACTTCCACACCACCATGGGTAGCAGCAGCTCATCTGGATGTTACAGGCTGAGCCTAATGCTTCAGGGCTGGGTGCAACATTTGGGACAACGATTTGAAGTGCAGCTCTGTAGTTGTTCAGCTGAAACCAGATGAAGTGGTGTTTGCCTTGTCTTGGTGGAGGAAGCTGTGCTCAGCCTGTGGTTAATCGTGCAGCTGTTCCACACTTCTGGCCTGTGGGGTTCCTGCCTTCGGCCTCTGCTGCCTCCTCACTTGCCTTGTCTCTGTGCCCAAGTGTTCGAAGAGCTGCAGTTCAGGCATCCGGACACGCCAAGTCATCTGCGCTGACGGCGACTCCAAATTCTACAGTCCTGAGACATGCAAAGCCATCCAGCCACAGAAACCTGCCACCCTGGGTAGCTGCAACACACAGCCCTGCTACCTGCCACAGCGTGAGTGGTGCTGCTGCACGCCTGGCTTTACCTTGGGTGTTTCTGCTTAGGAGTAGAAATTCCCAGCTCTGCACCAGCTTATGTTCTCCGCTTCTTGCCTGCCTGTCCCCATCCTGTGCCTTTATTTTTGGTGCATGTAACCGTGGTGTCTTCAGAGCCCCAGTACCCGTGCTATTTGAAATGCTTGTAACAGGCTTGTGGGAGTTACACATTGCTGTGTGTCCATTCCGAGTCCAGTGTTTTGTGATGGCTCTGTCACGGCGTGTCCTGCAGACTGACCCCAGGACTCCCAGTCAAGAAGGATGGCAACCTGGCTCAGTAGCTAAAAACTATAGCCAACTCTCATCCCTCTGCAGACCAGCTCTACACTGCTTGGAAGGTTTTGCTTGCTGCCTGTGTGTAGTCTTTGTGCCAGAGCTGAAATGCTGGCTGTTGTCTGCCTGCCCATCGCAGGTCGCTGCCCTGACAATCCAATCGAATCCAATTGCTGCTCAGCAGCTGTTCCAGGAGAAGAGAAACATTTTCATCAGCTTTATTCTTGTGTTGATTCCTGGATGCATTTGCAATTATTAGAACGTAGGGCTGGACTAACTGCACTTATTTTGTGTGCGTTTCTCTTTGCAGAGGTCCCCAGTATGCAGGACACTATGGGTTACGATGTCACTCGCCAGTTCTCGCTGACACGTTACAACCCAAACAGCCCTGCCACAGGTTTGGAAGAATTTTGTTAGTTTGGGTTTTTGATTATGGTGGACTTTGAAATAGGCTGTGCTAGTGGGAAGGTTCCTCTTTTTCTTCATTTCTTTCATTCTTTTTCTGGGCTTCTAGAAATTCACAGAGCCAGGGACAAAATGTAGATTCTTTTACACCAATAGCGAGTATCTGAATCTGTCTGTGCAGAACAGATTGTACAGTATAGATCCCACGTTCTGTCAGCATGACTTTAAGTGCTGGTTGAGAGAAATACTGCCCAAAGCAGGTCATAGGAAGAAGAAAGGATCACGTGAGGGGACCACAGGAATGTGGCAGATGGTTTCTCATGGGACAGCAGGAGAAATGGTCAGAGCAGTGAGCAAAAGAAAGTCAGAACAAACAAATCCAGAAGACCCATATTCATGTGAAATCCTGATACAGAAAAGCCTGCTCTGTGGCCCTGGGCAGGTGAAGGAGAACAGAGATGAGGAAAACTGACCAGGTTTTGATGCTCACCTGTATGCTTTAAGGAGTTCTCTCCCCAGATTCTGGTGATGAAAGAATGCTCACTGGGAGCTCCACAATCCATAGTACCCCTGGGAATCACCACATCCCATCCACCAAGGACCACAGCATCAACTTGCTGCCTGTTCGCTGGGAACCCCAGTCACGCTCTGCGGGTTCCCATCAGCTCAGCTTCTCTCGGGACCCCACTTCAGGGACTGGCTCTCAGGACTGTCATCAGAGCCCACACGGCTGCTGTCCAGATGGGCACACTCCGGCTTCAGGCCCTTTGGGGAGAGGTTGCCCATTTGGCACCTGTCATCGAAGCAGGTAGATGGAAGTAGATGGGCTTGAGCAGGGAGGCATTGCCTTTCCTGAGGGCTTAATGAAATTTACAGCCTGTGCCTGTTGAGCTGGGCAGGTCAGGTATTCCTACAGCCCTTCTGCTTATAGGTATGGATGCTGTTCTGATGGAGTATCAACTGCCCAGGGTCCAAACAACATGGGATGTCCACAATATTACCGTGATGTTCAAGTGAGCAGAAATCAGCCCACTGCAGCTGCTCCAACAGTAAGTACAAAAGTTCTTTACATTTTAGGAGTCCATCAGATACGAAGATTTGGATTTGACCCCAGTGGCTTTCTGGGGGTTTCTGTTGTGCTTGATCTCTGTCAGTAAGGCTGGCGAACCAATACTCCAGGCATGGCATCGAGCCACTTTGCTCTTTTTCAGTCTGGGGCACCCACCTGTGATCCTCTGTAAGCAGGGGACAGAGGGTGTTTGGGAGATGTCTGAGAAGTAAAAGACCGTCCTGTGTAGAACTGATTGAATAATCCTGAGTAATCAAATTGCTGTCAGTCAGAAACTTGCCATCCAATTTCTAGGAGAAAAAAAATGGAAAAACACAGACACCAGTAGTTGCCTTTCTTTTTGTCAACTCTGCAGATCAATTGAGGGCAAAGTAGTTAGGGAAGTGATTCCTCCCATAGCTTGGGGTGCTTGGTGGGGCCAGCTGAAAAAAAACAGACCTTGGTTAGGTCTGTCTTGCAGAGAAGCTCAGCCCTGGCTCTGTGGCTGATAGCCACGTCTCCCACCTCTTTTCCAGCATGAAAAAAGCCTCTCGGAGGCAAACAGGAAAATAGTGGTTCCTCTAAGAGCTGGTCTTTTGCAGCCAACAGCTTGGACACAATGCCTTGCATGTGCTACTGTCTTCATGTATGCATGGTAACGTTTGGCTTTCAATCTTTCAATCCCTGTCTCGAAGGCAAGCCAAGCCTTGTCCCAGCAGCACCCCTCGGGCGAGTGCCGCAGTTCCACGTACGGCTGCTGTTTTGACAATGTCGCTTCAGCTTCGGGCCCTCAAGGGGAAGGATGTCTCAATAGGCCCAACTACCGTAAGTGATGCTTTGGCTTCTTGGTTTAGAAACATAGGAAGGGTCCTACAGAATCCAGTGGCACACGGAAACTTCCTGTGCAGATGCTCTGCTCTCTGTAAAATGTAGTAAATTGTCTTTTTGATAAGAAATTCTGCCTGGTGGCTGGGGCAGGAGGGAGGGTAGGAAAGCAGACAGATGGTTTGTCTCTATCAGCTACCACAGAAATTCTTGTTGTCCTCTGCTGATGGTTGGACAGAAGTGGATTTGTGTGACCTCTGTCAGACTATAGGACTTCTGGGGAGCTGTTCTACCCTGGGAAGACACCCTGATGGAGCCTGGAATGCTCCAAATTAGTTACCTGGGTTTAGGGAAAGTAGGGCCTCTCTGAGGACTCAGGGTGTTGCTCAGCCTTCAGACAGCCCATGGACAGAGATGGAGAGAAAGCTACAGCTAAGGATGGAGGTGTTGCTCAGGACTGCATGGATGCTTTCAGCCAGCAGAGTTCAATACAGTGCCTGCTGGACCATGAGGGCACTAGAGATGCTGGACAAAAGCATCTCTGCTCCTTTTGTCCCCATCTGTATCCTCTGCTGGCACATTGCTGCTGCATTGCCTTGCCCTTTAGCCACAGCACAGAGATTGCTTGGTGGCCAGCACAGTGGGGCTGCCTTGGGGAAAGGGAAAGCTCTCTAGATCCTCTCTGCTTGACAACAGCTTGGGAAAGGGTCCCTCGGTCGTGCCCCTTCATCCTGTGTTTGTGGCTGTGGTACCTGTGACTCAGAGCTGGGTGTATAACTCGGGTGTCCCGCTTTCCCACCTCTGCCTAGGTAGATCATCTAGGCAGGTGGCTTGAAGCACCCAGACCTTTGTGCTTCGCAACCCTCACATCTCCCTCTGCTCTTTTTGGTAGCGTACCCTGTCACGTGCCTGCTGCCCAGTGCCCATGGCCCCTGCGCGAACTGGACCACTCGCTGGTACTTTGTGACTGTGGTTGGCAAGTGCAACCGATTTTGGTACGGCGGCTGTCACGGCAATAAAAACAACTTTGCCTCAGAGGAGGAGTGCATGAGAGCCTGCCACAGCTCGGGGGGAGTCAGCCCTCTGGAGCACCAGCCATCTTCTGTCACAGGAACCCTGCAGCACCAGCACACTGGCTCCCACTCTCAAACAGGGGATGCTCAGGGTCAGCAACAGCCCCCCCGGAGAGAGCCTGCAAGTCACAGCCAAGAAGGAAGACTCTACGGGGCTTCACACCCCATGCAAGATGGCCACAGAGGGGGCAGCTGGAGAAGTGAGGCACTGGCAGGGACTGGTGGGATGGAGAGTCAGCGCTGGGGCACCCAGCAAAGCAGATGGGACAGCCTGAGCCGGCTGCACTCGTGGGAAACAGCGGTGCCGGGGCCCTCAGAGAGGCAGAGTGGTGGTGGCCAGCAGTGGCACAAGGCTTTTGGAGCAGATGTTTCCATGACAGCAGGATTTGGGCACCAGGCGTCTGCAGACTCATTCCCAGCACGGGCTCTGCACAGGTGATGATTTTTTATTTTTTTCCCCTATTCTGCCAGCTCACTGTGAATCACAGAATCGCCTAGGTTGGAAGGGACCTTTTAAGATCATCTAGTCTTAAAAAAAGCATTCTTACATTGTAAATGAGATTCCATAGGTGCTTTTCTTGTTCTGAACAATAAATTAAGCTGATTCTCTGGCTTCTGAGCCCTTATCTCAGCACTGCATGCAGCAGCGGTGGGTTGTTCTAGGAAGGAGTTTTAAGATGCAGAGTTTGGGTCTGCATTTCCTAAAATGCAGACCCAAAAAAATCCCTAAAAAATCCTATTCCCTAAAAATCAGGAGTGCATAGAGCTGTATCTAAATGTGTCTGCTCTGGATCTGTGTCTGTCTGCTTCAGAAGAGAGGGGCTCTTCCTGGAGATATTGCAGCATTCCTGGCTGTCTGTCCAGAGCAGCCTTTGCCATGCAGGAGAGGACTCCCCACATGTTGCCTGGTGCATCTGCTCAGAGCTTAATGGGCAGTTTGTCCTGCTTTGCCCTGTGGTTGTGACTTACCCAGAGTCACATTAGAGGACCCAGAGGAGAGCAGGGAAGCAGGAAGAGGTGCCAATGAAACCGCTTTGTCTTTCAGAGCCATCCTGGAGGAAGCCAAGCCCTCTCTTGTGACAGCAGCCGTGGGACAAAACATCCAGCTGGTCTGTAAGACAGGCATGTCCCCCTTCTCCAGGGTGGAGTGGATGAAGAACGGCAGATCGGTCTCCTCTGACAGGTGAGCTCAGGTCCTTTTGCTGCAGAGCAGATGGGCTTCTTGCTGGGCAGAGGGACAAATACACTTGCCACTTTCTTTGTCGTCTTACTGTTAACATTCTTTAAAAAAAAAAAAAAAATAGACAAGACTATGTATTGACCTAAGAGCGTGAACTGTTCTGTGCACAGCAGAGACACGGTCTGCAATAGCACTGAGGCACTGGCTGGTGTTACAGGGCAGAACAGTGTCTGTCCCATAACAAGGCACTGGTGGGAGCTGACATGTGTGTAGTGATACAGAAAAATGTTGTCTCTTTTGGATTCACCTTGGGGCAGCAGTAGGTCAGTAGTCCAGGGTAAAGCTTGTAGGCAAATAACTGAGAGTTCCTCTGACTGTAAGTTTCTGGCACTCCCATCTAAGATACAATTTTTTAAAAAAACCCCTACTTTTAAAGCCAATTTTTTTCCTGGTAAGTCTGTTTCCAGCAACAGTTTGGAGCCAGACAGTCATTTTGTGTTATGAAAATCACAGTTAAGAAAATCCCACTTCTGCTTTTCTGTCTGCAGATGACTGCTGTGGCTCGGGCTCCTGCCTGGAAGGGCAGTTTGCCTCCTCATGGGAGAGGGTTGCTGAAAGCAGTTCCCTGTTTCCCCATCTCAGCTTCCTCTCTGTTCCTGACCTCCTTTTTGTCACAGTTATTTCCCCTGCCTGTGACCCCTCTGTGGTCAACAGGGTTTTGTTGTTTTCTAAGCCAGGCAGGGAACTCCATGGTGATGGTTTATGCGACATCAGCACAAAGGGCCACTCTGCCTTGGCCAGTTGGTGTCGGTGGCCAGACAGAGGCAGTTAGTCCTTGTTCCTCTTGCAGGCACATCTACCAGTCCGACAGCTCCTTAGTGATCAGCCACGTCAAGCCAGAGGACGCCGGGACTTACACGTGTCTCATTTCTGGTGGGAGGACAGAGAGCCGACAGATTCAGTTGGAGATCATAGGTGACTTATCTTCCCCTGGAGACCAAAGAGGTAGCTCAGTGCTCCTCGTTAAATAGCTATTGACAACAGGAGTGATAAATCCAGCTGCAGGAGCAAACTTCCTCTGGTGCCATACTGTGCTAGCAGTGTTGCCTTCCCTCCATGGCAGTGGCATCCCAAGAGCTAGTCAAAGCAGTTGGTCTCCTCTGCTGTAGGGGTGCCAAGAGGGAGCGTGGAGGCAGCAGGGCTTCTTTTGGTGTTGCCTCGTGTTAAAGCACGTGGTGCCACCCCATAATCAGGGTGGTGGTTTGGCTGTAACCTGCCCCACTTCCAGCACAATGAGTATGTCTTCCTTCCTGGGAGCCTTCTGATCCCGGAAAGGAAGTTCCACAAGAGGGGATTTCTGCTGTTTTCTGGGCCCTCCATCTCGCACTATAATGTGACCACTCTGCCATAGCAGTCTGTGCTGGTGCATTTATGTTTTGTGTTTTGCCCAAACAGCCCCTGTTGGGTAACAAACGATTCCCTGCTCTGAAAAATGTGCCTTATTTAAGAAACAAAAGCGAAAAATTATGAAAGACTATTCTCAAAAGATTGGGCCAGCAAGGCACTCTGTGGCCTTCAATCTCTTCAGTGTACTTTGTCACAGCAGTGTCACATGGGGCAGAGGGCCTTGTGGCCTAAGGGATGCTGCAACGTGTTCGCTGACAGAGGAGAGAAAGGAGTCTGAAATTGCTTGCCTGCAGGTCCATGGCTCTCATTAGTCGGCAGCACAGGCTTCCTGCACGAGTCAGCCAGAAAACAGATGGGCTGAAGGGCTCTTTGGCTCCAGTTCAGCAAGCTCTCCCAAGCTCATAGAAACCCTGCGCAAGAGGTCACGGTAAGAAGGGTCCTTTTATTCACATATGGCATTTCGTTTTGAATAGAGTACCAGGGGGCTGCTCTGGCAGAGGGTGAGAGAGGTCGGGTCCTTCACAAGGAAAACCATCAGCAGCGAGAGCTCTCCCCGGGCAGGAGGGTTGTGCAGGCAGCCGGTTCCTCTGCGCAGCAGCAATTCACGTACAGGTGAGTTCACCTACAGCAACAGTTTGTCCACCGTGCCCAGCTGATGAACCATATGGTGTCTCTTCATGTAGAAAAGCTGAAGATTGGAAAGGTCCTGGGTGGGCTGTTCCGGGGCGCGGTTGGGAAGCGAGCAGTACTGAACTGCTGACAAAAGGAACGGGAGAAGATCCCAGTCTCAAGCTGTCTTCTGTCCACCCCGAGGGTCTCTTAAAAGAAGTGTATTCTTGAGCAAAGACACCCAGGGAGGCTGACAGCAAAGGAGCTAGGTTCAAAGGAAAGTAGAAATACCGGGGGCAGCATCCTTAGCTGTTCAAGGTAGCGAAGCCAGAAAGAAAAACTTACTCTGGAAAAGAGCAGAGTAAATAGGAACTGCTTAACTAGCACAAAATAGACCTATGTATCTTTAAAAAAAGCTCCAATCCCTTTATCCCCCACCCATTAACGTTAAATATTTTTGAACAAACCAGTTTGACTCAGAACTATCTCCTCACCTACTGGGTGGTGTATTTTGTAGCTTCCTGCATGTTTCTTTGGTGTTTCTAGGCCCCACAGAAATAAAAAGGTACAAGTTATTTTTGCATGTTTGGGTTCCAGATTAAATGGGACCGTGATCTGATCCTCCCCTTCTTTTGAGTTTACAACCTAAAACCCAGCCAATTTGCTGAACTCCCCAGCAGCCTCCTTCACTGCTTCTGCCTAAAAGCAGCAAGTGGTGATTCACTGAATTAAGAGCATTGAATTAAGGCTCTTTGGTTTTGTTTTTTGAGATCAAGAATTCAGGTCAGAGAAGAAGGGGGGCGGGGCGGGGAGATGATGTTTTATTTGATGCTGGGAACATCATGGTTTAGTTCTCTGCTAAAAATGGTGTTTAGCTGTAGTGATAAGAGAGCAAAGAGCATGAGGAGATGGGTGGTGTGAGAGCCTGACCTCTCTGCTGCAGGGAGCAGATGGACAACTCCTAGGCCTTGCACGCAGTCAGGGGATTGCAACAGGCTCTTCACACCCCAAAAAAATATCTGCTCATTTTTGTGTGCCAGATAATCACCTTGGGGTGAAACTTGCTCAGTGCCCTGCTCAGGACTTCGTTCCATTTGCCCTGTGCTGATGTTGTTGACACTTCCTAGGCTGTTATCTGGAGGGGGATAACAGGGACACCCTGTGTAAGACACAGGGTGGCTGTCTGGAAAGGGTTAAGCTCAGGAGCAGGATTTGATGGAGGCTGCTCTTTTCTGAATGTCATGAGCCCATGTTGACAATGGCAGGTATCAGAGCTCTGATGGGAGTGCAGAGACCACCCTTTCCTGTTGGAGGCAGAAAAATAAGATAATTAAAGAAACGTTGTGGCAAAGATCAAACACTGAATGCGGAAGTTTCTGTGTCTTTTGCTGTGCTTGTGGACTTTGCAGATTGCGAATGGAGAAGAGTGAGCCCTCAGTAATGGAGGCCAATGTCGGGGAGAGAGTCAGGCTGCCCTGCACAGTGGAAGCATCGCCGGCTCTCACCATCAAGTGGCAGAAAGATGGGCAGCCCCTCTCCTCTCCCAGGTGAGCTCCCAGGTGGCTCCCACAGGCAGGTCCACATGGCTCCACAAGAGCCTCCTCCTTGCCTTGCCTTCCCTGACTTCACTGAATATCACTGAATTTTTTGGAGTTGGAAGGGACCATAGAGATCATCTAGTCCAACTCCCCTGCCAATGCAGGACCACCCAGAGCATGTCAGAGCATGCCTCTCAGNNAGAAGGGGACTCCACAACCTCCCTGGGCAGCCTGTTCCTGGGCAGACTTCTCCCTGAGAGAATGGAGCTGCTGGCCATGAAGCTAGGGCCCATCCTGCTATCTGCTGGCCAGCTTCCTCCGGTGGGGCTGGAGGTGCTGCCTGGCTGCCCTAGCCTTGCTCACAGATGACAGTCTGAACACTGAGCCCTCGAGTAAACAGCTGTGATACAGGGTCTGCAAGTAAGACAAAGCTGAAATTTGCTCATCTGCAAGATTAGCAGAAAGAGAACACAAATTTGCCAAAACCCCGCTGGCCTGCGAGACAGGGCAGAGTTTCACAGCAGAGAGAGATCAGGGTGCCTGCTGTGAACTTGCACAGCTACTTGGGCTGCTCTCCTGGAGCTCCCCTCACCCTCTGCTCCCAGAAACCTCCTCTAGCAGTGAGCTTTTCCAAAATGTACAGTACTAGAGCTGGGATTTGAGGGCTGAGGGTTGCATTACAGGTTGAACAGACCTGCTGCTGCTAAACCTTTGCTCAGTGCTACCACAAAGTTGTGCCTCCAGCTTCAGCTCTGGTGGCTGGAGTCCCATCCTGACCCACGGCATGGGCTGAGGGGCTTTCTGTTTCTGTTCCCCAGGCACAGGCAGCAGTCAGATGGGTCCCTGGTCATCAGCCGGGTCAGCTCTGAAGATGCCGGCTTCTTTACCTGCATTGCCTCGAATGGACATGACCGGGACCAACGCCAGGTCCTGTTCCGACCTCTAGGTAGTGTATGGATGGAGGTGTGCGTGGTGTGTCTGTACACACATGCTTGTGTGTGCAGAAGTGGGGAGGGCTGGGCAGTGTGGGCTTCTTGTGTGGCCATGCCTCTTGGCTTCACACCTAATGTTCTCAGGACCTTGTTTCTGGAACACTGGTGTGGAATGAGTATAGGAGCAAGAGGAACTAAGTAGATGGTTCTTCTGTGCATGTGATGTGCTTGTGTCCAACTAGAGTCAAAAACTCTTTGAAGCCTCTGCTATTTGTCCTTGCTCAAGCCAAAGCCCTTAGTAAATCCACGTTCCCCATAGCAACAGCATCATAGCTCTAACCATGCTGTTTCAAGGCCCAGGGGCTCGTAGCTCATCACAGCATATATTAGACTTTTCCTGTGAGGGAATGCTCCTGCTGCCAGGGGCAGTATAGCGTTGGCTCCCTGCTAGTGATGATTTCCATTATGCTCTAGGAGAGTTGAGGATCACTGGTCTTCTGCCAAGCATCACGGTACCCGAGGGGGGCACTGCTCAGCTTCACTGCACTGTGACTGGCAACAACGTGAATATAAGGTGGTCAAGGTGAGCAAAAATGAGGCAGAAGTTCCCTTTCCTTCTCCTCCCAAACCTTATCACTTATTCTTCAAATAAAAACACAGGATGACTGCCAGATAAGAGGGAGACCCACGGTTCTCAGCCCCAACTAGTGTGATGTACCCTTTCCTAATCAACTTGGCTATTTCCCAGAATTTCTGGGCAAGATCTCTGTGGGGTGGTGGAGGTCACCAAGCTCATGTTCCAGCCAAATGAGGAGGAAAGCAGACGTTAAGCTAAGATTTCATGGAGTTCAAAAGGGCACCATGTTGGAAAACTAGTGACATTATGCTGAAAAGCTGAAACAAGTAATCAGAAGACCTTTATTTGGTCTTTATAAAACTCCCCCTAACCCTACCAAACATTTTGGCCCCTACAATAACAGGAACTCTTCTCTCAGCTTCCTGCTACAGTAGTTCTCTTCCTCTACTGTCAAGTGGGAGCAAAGGAGATTTTAGTGTGTTTTAATAAAGGTAAAGGGGATAGTTTACAGGGAAACTCTGAGTCTGTGCAAGTGTTTGGTGGGTTTTTTTTCTTTTTCCCCTCCATTTGAAAATAGTCAGTTCTGTTTTGGAGTCTTCTTGAAAAGGATCCAGATAGATGGATTGAATATTGTTTAAATCTCTCTACTCCAAGGGGTAAGACTGGAGCAGGCCATCTCACAAAGAGAGCTTTTCTTCCATATGTAAGTTTGGTATTTGAATGAACAAAATGATGCAAGTTTAGAGTCTGAATGAAACCATTTTCAGCAAAACAAATCTCATTTCCTTAGTAACTAGAAGTTCATAATTCAGGCCGTTTTCCTGCTGGGCACAGAATATTCCAGGAGGAACAGAACAGACACAATCTTGCTGGTATTTCAAACATGTTTTTTTTTTTTTTAAAAACAAACGTTTAAGGGAGAGGAAAGAGGGCGCATTGCTCACTACCCCATATGTTCCTCAGGCAGTATGCACTGCTATCAATGCCAGCCAAACAAGCACTGCCAGACCACAACCTGGAGAGAGGGCAAGGCACCCTGGATTTTCTCTCAGTTCCTCAAACCTCAAAAATGTGTAATAGTGGAAAGGGCAATGTCTTTACACAGCGCACAGCTAGCTGCCTCCCACGCAGGCACTGGGCTAACGGATGCAATCTCAGGCTCGTGGTACTACCCAGCTGTGAGGCCAGGTCGTGGCAAAAGATTTCCGAAGGAAGAATTTGCTGAATTTGTAAAAATTCACCCCTTTCACAGAGCATCGGTTCCCAAAGAGCACAGGAAGTTCCTTTGGCCCTCAGGGGTGGGAATATTGATATAAAATGCTTTCTGCCACAGGAACGGAGTCCCCATGCGGGCAGATGGCCACCACATCCACTTGTCCCAGGATGGAAGCCTGATCATAAGCAACGTCCAGGAGGCTGACGAGGGATCCTACACATGCAGTGCCTACAGCAGCAGCAATTCTGTCAGTGCCAGCACGGAGGTGAAAGTGCTGAGGAGCAAGCCCAGCAGTGAGTAGAACCTGTTCTCCTCCCTCTCCCAGCGCAGTCCCTGACTCTTGGCCACTATTATAAGTCTGCCTGTTGCATCTCCTATCTGCTGCCGACCCCAGGCACTGGGGAGCAACAGGAGTTTCTGGGTTGTGCTACCCCAGGAACCCTGCTTTCCCTGGGGAAAAAAGCAGGACAGTGGAAACACACCTCCCTGCCAAGGGCCCTGGGAGCCTAATTAACTTCCTGAGGCCAAAATGCTATAGTTGGTTGATCAAATAGTTGGCTGATCAAATAGTTGGCTGCAAGGTTCCTATGTGGGCTCTGGACACCATCCAGCTCAGGAGATCAGTCCCAGAAACTCTATTCTCCTCCTGTATCTCACCAGAGGGGCCAGTTTCTTTCTCATCCTTGAAGTTGGACTAAATTTAAAACAATCCCCTTAGAACTGGCAGGGTAGAGTAAGCGGGAACATGGAATCGTGGAATTTTCAGAGTTGGAAGGGGCCTCTAGAGATCATCCAGTCCAACTCCCCTGCTAAAGCAGGAGCGGCTAGAGTACATCACTCAGGACTGTAGCCAGGCAGGTCTTGAAGATCTCCAGAGAAGGAGACTCCACGATCTCCCTGGGCAGCCTGTTCCACCCTTTAGGATCACCCTCACCCTAAAGAAGTTTTTCCTCATATTTGAATGGAACTTCCCATGTTCCAGCTTGAGCCCGTTGCCCCTTGTCCTATTGCTGGAAACCACAAAAAAAGAGTCCAGCTCCAACATCCTTCAAACCATTCAAACCACCCTTTAGATATTTATAAACATAAATAAGGTCTCCCCTCAGCCTTCGCTTGTCCAGGCTAAAGAGCCCCATCTCCTTGAGCCTTTCCTTGTAAGGGAGGTGCTCTAATCCGTTAATCAGTGCCCTTTGCTGGACTCTCTCCAGTAGTTCCCTGTCCCTCTTGAACTGGGGGGCCCAGAACTGAATGCAGTATTCCAGTTGTGGCCTCACCATTGTAGAGTAGAGAGGGAGAATAACCTCCCTCGACCTACTGGCCACACTCTTTCCTATGCAGCCCAGGATTCCATTGTCCCTCTTATTGATCCTTTACATAGAATTTAACATGTAAAAAGTGATTGGGCTTTTAAGAAAAAATACATGGGTAAGTCCAGCTGTCAGTATGATTTACAAAAATCCTTAAACTATTAAATGCATATTCTCCAGGACACAGTTTGACCTTGCTGTTCTTGGATTGCTAATAATTAATTTTCATGTTTTCTAGAGGAAATTAATTTTGCAAGAGCAAATAGCTGAAACTTTCTTTCAGACCTTCTAGCTCTAGTGTGGTTAGGGAAAGACAAGATGATATCAGGTTGCATCAATAGATGATAAAACCATTGTATTTTTAAAATGCTGGTGAAAAACATTAAGTAAAAGTACAAGGGAGTCAATTTTGTGAAAAGAAAGGAGAGAAGAAAATTGGGTTGATCTCCTTGTAGAGATCTCCTTGATTTTCTCCTTGTAGACACTTATTTAAGATTTTTGCTAGCAATAACCATTCAGAAGATTGAGATGCTCTCTGAACATCAAATCTTTCCTACATGGTAGCTCATTATAGCTACCTAAAAAGTGTATACTAGGACTTGTTCTCATTGAAATGTGTCCTAATTTTTAGTCTTTTTCTCCTATGATGTCTTTTTCTCTCCTTTTTTCTTCCATGATTCTGATCATATTATACAACCTCCTGGTAGATC
Organism: Scolopax mira; assembly: GCA_004320125.1. NCBI lineage: Eukaryota > Metazoa > Chordata > Aves > Charadriiformes > Scolopacidae > Scolopax > Scolopax mira. Next base: position 32,763 of record BJBW01003251.1, on the reverse strand, counting down.
CTCACAGCTGCATGTCCTTCTGTATGTTTAATGAGAATTCCCATTTTCTGTCCTTCCATAGTTAATGAAAACAGGCTCTGAAGCATCCCCCTTGATTATCACTACAGAGTACATATTTTCAGCCTGCTTTACACCTCAGCCTGTTATAGTTCCATTTAGAAACACATTTTTAAAGCCTGGTTATGAGAATGGTTTATAAAGCAATGTGAAAAGCCCTATTACAGACACCACTCAGGGTACTTTCCGCTCCTCTCTCATTCACAGAGCTGTAGAAGGAAATTCAAACATTATTTGTTCTTGCCAAGACTGGTCTTGCTGTCACTTGGCTCCATCTTCAACTCCCATGGTTCTTCCTTTTGCTCTGGCTCCTGTGCAGTTGCTTTTGCCTCCACAACTTTTCTGCCAGCATGCTGAGGTCCCCTCCACTGACAAAAGTTTTTGCCATCCATGGGATGCAGCAATCATTCCCTTGATTTGTTATCTTCACACTTTGATTTGTACTTCTTTTTCTCCCCCTTTTTTCCAAATATTTTAATGTTTTTCTATCTGTTGAGAAAATTCATCCCTCTGCCTTTAATTATATTCCACCACTCTGGCTGCTTCCTCAGTTTCTACTCAATGCTGTGCTATGTTTTCTCCTATGACTGTATAGTCCTTCATACCATCCTCTGACTTCTCTTATTTTTCCTCTTCCAAGAACCCCCACAGCTATTTCTATCATCTTTAAAATCTATCCTTTACATGCCATTCTTGCTAATTCAAAACAGCAAACAAAAATTCCCTTTCACCTCATCTGCATCACATTACCCTCCACCACTGAAAACTAATAGGTAGAAACCTTTTAAATATCTTTGTCACTTCTATAAAATGAAGAGGAAAGATTAAGCCACTTTTACTGATTTAATTTGGGACCCATGAGCACTACAGTAATCCAGGATTAGCTTCTCATAGTTATTCTTCAAAGCATGTGTAACAATATTCCTGTTTGTTAGTCCGTCAGATCACAGCAACACAGTCATAACTTTTACAAATTGACAACAATCCCAAGGCATCTGCCTTCTAAATAAGGCCATTCTGAGTTTGCAGCTCTTATAAAGTAATTATGTTTTGTACTACATTTACAATGGAAATGGATGAATTCACTATAAAGAAATAGGCCTTTTCAAAAGAAATCAGACTGAGGGAAAGTAGCTGTGCAGTCTGAGAATTCACACAAAGCAAGCAGCTGATCTTGCCTACACACAGTGGGAATTTCTTTTAAAAGGAAAGGTCTAATTGCAAATGGCACTTTGAAACCAAATAATTCTGCTTTGCTCAAAAGTGACATAATTCTTCTGACACTGCTAGCATGGGGCACAATGCACAGCGGTCCCCATCCTCTCACTTCCAATTCACAATAAATAAATTCTAATGGGACTTTTGTTTAATTTTTAATGTCAAAACTTCCGCATTTTCCTTTGCAGCATTGTGTCAAGGAAAGGGCTTAGAGAAAGATCAGGCCAGGAAAACTAATGAACATCAAAGGGCTTGTTCAGTTCCCTGCACAGTGGTAATAAACTCAGAGCAACAGTATTTATGCTTCAAAAGTACCATTTAAAGAATTTGTAGATGGTATTTTTAAAATCTGACAGATGACCTCAAGAGCTAAATCCGCTTAAACAAATCATATTCTTTTTAAATAAATGTCATTCTCTCTACTTACAGCAATACCCTCCATTCACTTATCAGCATTTCCTTTAACAATGCAAAGAGCTCTTAAGTTAACTCTGACTGTATCTATAATACAAGTCATATAAGCTGGGGATGTAGGAGAGAGCTGGATGCTCTGAAAGGCAGGTTTCTCACAGGTGAGAAATACAGTTGGACTCTTTGGATTATTTGCGTGGGAAAGAGGTGAGGGCTGTCGACCTGGCCCCAGTCTTAGGACAGGGAAAACACATGAATACCATCTAAGAAACCTGAGGGTATCCAAACCTACCGGTGTATCCAGAGAGGATGAAAAACGGTCTTGGTCATTTCATCCAGGATACTTTTGTAAATCTCATCTAACTCCATATGAAAGCCTGATAACCTTATTTAAAATGCATTTCTTTCTCTCACTTGCTAGTCCAGACAGGAGTACTTGGTTTTTTCTCCATTCAACTCTTCAATTTTCTGTGCTGTAATTATAAATTTAAAAGTTGCCAACACTATACAAGGAGTTTAAACTCGTTCAGGTGGCTTAATACTTGGCAAGCAGTACCTCATTCCTTGCAATATTTCCAATGTTTATCTTGTTTGTGTTTTTTGTTTTCATTTGTCTTACTGCTATGGACTCTGAGAATTGTTGCCCCATAATCCTACCCCCTTTCTAGCAATCCAGAGTGTGCAGGTAAACTTCCTCGTTACCTTTGGGTCCTTCTCCTTACACTTGGGTTCTTTACCAAACACTGACTTCCATTTTGCATTGATTTATTGTGTCTCAGCCTAAAGAAGTCTGAACGGCAGAGTCAGCCTATCTCTGCAACCAGGCTGTTTCTGAGATGACTGAAAAGCAATCAGGAGTCCATTGTTTAAAAACGTCCAAGCTTTAAAATATCTTCTTGGTCCTTTACAGTCAGACCATCAAACAGCTGTGCAGCATTAGCACAAATGAATTGTGAAAGTTTGTATTCTGATAATAACAAAAATTCAGTTTCTTCCCTGTCTGACAGATTTATCAGTCGTGAATGACAAAGTGAAAGCAAAAAAAAAAGGAAAAAAAAAAAAAACTAACCAGAGAGTGAAACAGAAAAAGAACCCACTTCTCTCCTTGTTTACAGCTGGGCTAAATTATCTCAAGGCCAGGCTCACTCCACCTACAAGAGGGACTTGCTCCTGACAATGCAGCCACTATCTTGGGACAAGGCACTTCAAGGAAGGACCTGCTGTTACTTTCAAGCCCTATGCATGGTTTAAATTCCAATGCCATACATAAGCCCTCTCAGTCAGGTCTATAAAAAGGATCAGTCCACTTGCTGAAATGGAAAGCCTTTATGTATCTGTCCAGATGCCACATCCCTGAAGAGACAACATGTTCCTTAAGCTTCCTTGTTCCAAATGAAGAAAAGTTTGGAATGAAATTTCCTAGTTTCCAAAAGCTCCATAGCCTCAAATCCCACATGTGCTTTGGCCATGCCCAGGACAATATGTCTGAATAATGCTGAGTAATTAGGCATTTAGCTGAACCCAAAGTTTTGAAAATATCCAGAAATGCTTCTGACAACTTATTTGGAAGTCTTGTTCTGAAAAACCTGACCTGGATGGACTTCTGCAGTACTCAGCTGTAGGGAAGAGACGGCCACGCTGCGTGATGGGAGGCAAAGGCAGAGAACTTCTCTGCCGGGACATCTCAACCCAACTCTTCTCATTGATAGTCCTAATTCACCGGGTTGGAAGTTAGACTGGATTTGTGACCTGGCCTGTGGAGGGGGCACTTTGTTGCATGGGAAAATTAAATACACACCACACATATGATAAAGAAAAGGGGAAAGAAAGAAGAGGAAAATAAATTACTTTTCATCCCCACGGTTCATCTGGGATGAAGGGTATCTATCCGCTATTCAGTCCCCACTCCAAAGAATATGTGCACATTCTGTTTCAATATACTGATGTTCTGGCTTGTAATAAAATGTGTTTTTAAACCCAAGAAGTGTTGGACTACACAGTGAATGTGCACTTAAAATTACTGCACTTGGGATATGATCATTTTTAAAGACAATAACATCTGTTTGAAAGCTGAAAAAGAATTGAGCTCATGGGTTTACAGGAACTTAGTAAATAACATAAGACAGATTGTCTTTTTTTCATACAGAACTTACTTTTTTTTTTTTTTTGCTTTAAAAGGAGAACTACAACCACTAGGCAAAAGGAAGTCAAAGGCTGCTAACACTTCCAACTCCACAAATAGTGTTTACTAGTAGTTATTTGCTGGATCACACTGGTGTGTCTCCAATGAAATAATAACTGTGCAATTTTAAAATCATATATGTCACTCTCCCTTGTCTCTGCATCCTTCTTTAGCTTTACACCTTCCTGCATTAGCAGAACTAGACTCTTCACACACAGCTGGCTACACCAGGATTTCAGCCTCCTTGGTACAGTAACTTTTAAAACTCAAAGGTGTTTGCTTCACATCTGTACATCAGTTGAGTTTTGCAGATGTGAGCTTAAGAAGGTGAAAAGATGAAGGTTTCTGCATGGTTATTGTAGCTGTTATTTTAGATCAAAGGATTTTTCTCTCTCTTTACCCCAGATATTTCAGAGGTACAAGAGTTCCATGTTAAAAAATGTGCAATAAGTAGATCATAATCCTCAATAAAGAAAATTTGGATCTGTACATCACATTGTGTCCCACATTGCCTTCCACACAAAGAGTAAGGAAGAAACCTTTGAAGCCTTCAGAGAGACATACTCCTTGTCTAATTCAGATACTTATATTTAGGCCTAATTGCATATTCAGAAATACATATATATATATATATTTATACTTACATATAAAAGTTTTTCCCACAGTGAGAAATTATTTTCTTTCTATAAGCATGTAGTGATATGTTTGGTATATTATTTAGATTATAAACCAATTTAACTATCAATGTAAAGTTTTCAATGTAACACGATGATTCGAGGACAAAAGTGAGCGAGCCGTCTATTTAGATGACACTCTTGCTGGTTTTAGTACTCTGAATTGAAAAATCACAATGAAACCAAACCTATTCCAGGAGAATGCTGGATGGGGCCTGGTGCTGGATGGGGCCTGGAGGAGGCTTAGGCTGAAGACAGATGGAGTGGATGCAGCTAGACCTCTCTGGCATTGTTTTCTCAAGGCAGGCTGCACTGCCTGACCAGGGTTCTCTGCAACCTGCCCTCCACAGACGATGTGCACATAAGCAACTTAGGCACATGGGGTCTCTTTCTTCTGGAGGCCTTAGAGGCATCTTTCTCTCTCCACTGGCAATATAGAGAATTTAGTATTTCATTTGGGTTCAAAAGAAATCACAGTGTGGGAGAAAATTAGTTTCTTAAGCTTGAACATGGATGTCTCAGTAGATGAAGGTTGTGACAGCAGAGAGATGAGTTTTGCTACAAAATGAGGAAATGAAGAAGCAGTTTTATGCTAGCAAGATCAGCTTTCATTGTCTCCAAACCTATTTATTTTAGTTATTCCTGCATTCTTTCTTTTTTCTCTTTCTCTTTTAACATTATTTCTTTGGTATTTGCACCCAGAATATTTTTCACACATCCATCTGTCTGTAGATATTTTTCTCCTACATCAGTTTGCACCAAGATAGCGGTATTTCACTATTTTTGAGGATTCTCTCTCAGTAGTCACAAGGACCTCTGACACTGATGTGCCCAGCAGTGAGGTTCACAATGACTCCTGACCATGAGAAGCCAGCAAAGGGGATGGGGATTGCAATCTAAAAACCTGCTGTTAGCTTTGAGGACTTGTTAGCTTAGGAGCACCAGCGTTGATATCCACTGGAAAAAAAATCTGGGAAACAGAAGCGATTTGAAGAGGGTGAGGAAGATGGCTTTCAGTGCAGGCAAGATCAGCATTAGTGGGATGAAGAGCCTTTGAGTACCTGGGTCAGGCAGAAAAGGGTGGGATGGGTGGCAAAGGAAGGAGAGCAAAAGAAAAAACTGATATAGCCGGACCCACATAATAAAGCTTCTGGTAATCTCCACCCCAGAACAGGCTTCAGCACCAGAGAAATGAATCACAGTCATGTAGTAGCACAATGATTCCTCATATTGTATAATAAATGCCGTCAGCTGCGTAAAGTGACCACATTTGCAACTCTTAGGGAGAATTGGACCATTTTCTCATCACAAAGCAAAGATATACATTAGACAAGAAAATATTATGGAACTTGAATGTATTTATTTTAATTCATTAAGTGCTATTTTATGGAGGGATTTCCTGTATAAAAATATTAATCATTGGGAAATCTTTTTTTCCTAATAAGTACTGTATACCGCTAAAAGTTTCTGCTAACAACATGTGCAAACAAATCCAATAGTTGCTGTTTTCCTACTCTCTCAAAGGCAAGTTTCTCCTAACTTTTTCATTTGTCAATATGACTGGCAAAAGCCACCCAAAAGACTGAGTTTTTTCAATAACACCGTGCTGGTTTATTTAGTTTATTGAAGTTCTTGTGATATGTTCTCACTGAGAACTACAGGCAGTACAGTTTCTGTTGGACAAGTTTATATCAGGTTATATTTAATTCTAGAGCACCTAAGTGTGCATGAAAGTGGAGTCAGGCATGCAAGAGCAAGGTCCAGCATTATTCAGGTTGTGCAGAGCAACAAAGGCTTGTTTACTATGAGCCTGCCAATACTCTTAATGTCTGAAATGGTCAAATCTTCAACTCAGGTGCAGGAGAAGCCAAATAAATGCCTCTCCTCTGAGCTATATGCCCTCTGCCTTTATTATTTAAGCTCACTCTAGCCAAAGAAACTAAGCTATCCATTTCATAATATTTTAGGCTTTGACTTGTTAGCTTTGTCATAGCTAACAATAGCTGTTTGCCATTATTCATGTTCTGAAGGATCTTGTTAAGCACCCAGAGGCATCTGTACCTAAGGCTATTCACTGTTCCTTTTTTTCTATTATGTTTATTTTGACCTCACAGTGGTTTCTTTAATTATTATCTTCTGAGTCCCAATAAGAAAATGCTTATGCTTCTAGGTTGAAGAAAACCTCAGATTGAGATGTACCACTTTAATACTGTAACTTGAAACACTCAGTTGGAATAAAATGTACTTACCTACTAATATAAACACCAGAAACTAGTTCTCCCAATAAAATTGTAGATATTTTTCCCAGGATAGAGATAAGGGACTAGAAATGTCAAGAAATCTCTACACACATGTTGTTTTTGAACTTGTGGGTTTGTCCCATTCCACTGACTGCAGACATTTTCTTGTTTTACTTTCACCCATTCCTGCAATAATCCACTACTCAAAAACCAAAGGGATAACTTAGCCTTGTTTTTAATAATAAAAATAAAACTTACTTCCTACACCTATGTTAGAAAGCAGGTATGAAGCCTTCACAAGTAAGATCATCTGCAGTCCCCAGCTTCGCGTTTTCTACCAACAGATTTAGCTTATGGTTTCTCTAAATCCGTTTCTTTTCCCCCGTTAACACTTACTTAGGGCATAGCAATTTAGGTGCCCATCATAGTGCTGTGAATTCTTGGTGCCAGACAACTAACATTTAGGAGTTACAGCACTGAATATTTCATTGCATTTTTGATTATTTTTCCAAGAGAAATCTTTTCACAGGATGCTGTGACCAGGAGTCCCATAATTAGTCCTCCTGCAGTCATCAGCTTCTCCAATACATAACCAGCCAGAGCCTTTAGTCATCCATATTGATTCTGTGACCCTGCTGTTCTCTCTATGACAATTGCATATTGGGCTCTGTAACTTCCCTTGGCTGCATGCCAGATCAAGAAAAGGGGTGGTAACTATATTTTATATAGCTCCATGACCTCTCTGAGGCTGACAGCAAATTGCCAGTGCAGCTGTCAGCTGGGTGATTTATGTTTGGCTAAAAGCAAATGTCAATAATAATCAGCGTCTGTTGTGGGTCCTACACTACTGGGCATGTCTTCAAATGTGCAGCACAGTTCTGCATGAAGCACTTATTTAGCTGCCTAAATATGGATCAGGAGCGCTCATTTTTTGTTGCTGTAGTTTTGTTGTTCGTATGCATGAGCAGTGTTGCTTCTCCCTGCCTGTTCCAACCACCTTGCACTAGAGATGACTAACATGTGGCTAAGAGGAAAAGTTTCTTTTAAAAGGATTAAGTTTTAATCCACAGTGAATTCCCTGTGTCACATGACACCAAGTTATGTTTGAACATTATCTGTCCTTTTGCATAGTCTCAGGGAGGTCTTTGAGGAGTGCTAACTGTGCTGCTTATCCTTCAGTTTAACTTTTAAAATCTCATAAAATTTAATGCAGTTTCATGCTAGAAGAAATTATGACATCAGTTAACTTGACTTTTGGTATAGTGCCTCTCTCTAAAGAGCCTTGATCTACTGAGGACTGAAATCTACTTCAGACAAAGGGCCTGGCACAGAGATAACAGGGAACACCCAAATGCCCACAGTGACAGGGAACCATTTAGGTCATATCTGCCTAAATGATCCCACAGACTGTCTACACCTGACGGAGAGGACGGGGGAAAAAAAACAAAACATGGTTACTTCCAGACTGAGAACCTACACTCAAAATCAATCTAGAAGAAAACAGATTATGTCTCCAGAGAGCTTCCTACTGTGCAAGTACACAGCAGGTGACTCCCCTTGCACTGCAGCAATAACCCACCATCCCCAACATTCACAATCCCAGAAAAGATTTTCTATCAATCCCTGGATTGTTGCGTTTTGAAAAATATGCCAAATATAAAGCTTATCATAAATTACAGTGATCTACTCCTAAAATAAGGAACAATTTCTAGAGAAATTCCATTAATTCCTGTGAATTGCCATTCAATCACAAAGACCAGATAAAAGCAATATAAATAGCTTTAATCTCCTTTTCTGGTATCAAGGATGACACCATTACACCTGGACATAAATGGAAGTAGGTTATTCTTTATACTCAGGCTGATTCCAGTGCTTTAGCAGTACGTTGTGCTCACTCGCTATTCATTGCCAGGATTTATGGTTATGTAATACGTTGCTTAGACAAGGATTCCTGTGATATTTTTAGCTAGTTTTTCTTTCTTTTTTTACCTCTTCTTTTAGGCCAGAGATTCAGAACTCCTCTAGTATTTAACCTCAGGGTAGACTTTCTCCCCTTATCTTTCTCATTTAGATGAGAACATTTTCCTTCCTTTCTTTTTGTTCTCCTGCCTCTTGAACTGTTACTGTTGATAGGGTATGGACTCTGCAAAACAGGAGGCCTTGTAAACCTCCTGAAGACCTGCTCAGGACAGAGACCCTTGGCTCATGAGAGATAACACTGAAATTCATGGCAAACCAAGCATCTCACTCTTCCTTTGAAAAATCAGTCTACAACTCTTCTAAACATCCAACTATGCTGAGTTCACACTTTCTGCTGGTATAGACTTACTGTAGACTCAGACATGGAGTCATTGCCAGCCTGCATGAAGACCAGGGAGATTAAAGAAAATTAAACGCCCTTTGATACTTATGTATAACCTGCATCCTGCTAATATTTCATTTACCTTTAGACATCAAACTTTCTCCCATTTTAGCTTTTTAAAACATAAAGTCTTGTTAAAAAAAATTGCTTTGTTTCTTATCTGAGCCTTCAAAATCAGTGTAAAAGATTCAAAATGAAAGCAATAGAAATGTCTGTTGCTGACTCCCCCTCAGTGTGCACATACCACCTTCTTTAATACCAAAGGAATTTGTTATGATCTCTGTTATTCCTGAGACCACATAAATTACAATAATAGGACAGCTAAAATAAAGTGTTACCAAATCTTAATCTCTAAAAGTGGTATGAAATATTTTCCAGTAAATAAAAGCAGAAAGAGATAATGTTCTAGAGCTTTTAGCCTATTTATGTCAAAGACTAAAATAAGCCTACACTATAAGTTTTGATCAATTATAAAAATGTGTGGTCTAGAAAATAGTCAACCTAGCAAATGTATACATTGGACTCCAGCTGAAAACATAGACATTTGTTAGTCAAATATTTTGGTGAGGGAAATTCACTCTGCAGTTTGGGGGCTCTGTGTTAACTTCAAAGGAAATGTAGCTATTTGTGGTTGTTATTACAAGAAAACATTCATAGATCTAGACTTCTTTGGAAAGAATGCTAACGATTTCACATGTCATAGACCAGTATTGACATGAGCTTTAAAAAAGGATCAAATTCAGTGTAAATTACAGAGTCAGGAGCAGGATTGCAGCAATCACAAGAGATTTCTTTGCAAGTGTAAGCATTGAGTAATTCACATTTTTTTGCTTCTCTTTATATATTTTAATTGTGGAAGAATGGACAAACACCTTTTCATCAGTCAGAAAAAGGAGGAGGATTTCATTCATGATGAGGGTTTTGTACTACTTTGAAAATCCTTTTTTAGTTGTGTAGGAGATAGGAACACAGAATAGATGGTGCTTGTGAGAGAGAAAAGGCACAATTTTCTCATCTTTTCACTGTATTGCAAGTAAAAGTATATCACTCTTACAGTTTTCCTTAGGATGCATTTCCTAATGTCCCTGCTAGCACAGTGAGTCATAAGTGACGAGGAAGAGGAGGATGGTGGGTGATCTCCCCCGCAAAAGTCATTATGTCCACTACAGAGATGCAGATGACCACAATCCCAGAGAAGGTCCTATAGGAGGGACCATGCTGCTTTATGCAGAGGAAGGTATCAACAGTCAGGCTTTATAGCCTTTAGGACACTTTTGGTTGAATACAATGGGTGGCTTTGACAATCTCTGGCCAAAGTGGTCCTGAGCAGCACCAGTATTGCACTAAACCTTCTAATGCCAGAAAAAAAAAATCCCCAGTCCTATGCCTGATTACTTTTTCCTAAGTTCAGCACATAGCTGAAATCATGTCAGTTACATACATCATGTAGTGCACATGATGGGAGCCTCTTAACTCTGAGAGCCAGCGAGAGGGCAGCACAGGGTTGTGCATTTGCCTTTGCTGGGGCAATTTGAATTTCACAAGCTATTTACACAGGAGTGAAGCAACAACCCTTGTTTCCTCCCCTCCCACCCCCTGTTGTCTCACCCACCGATCAGACACCTCCACATCTGAACAACCCCTGGGCAGCTCCTGGCTGGAAATAGGGAAAACAGGGCAAGGGGGAATCCAGGAAATCCAGGTGACATCTCATGGTCCAACAAGCCAATAAATTCACTATGACACTATGATAAACCTGATCTTAAAAACTAAATTAAATTTTAAAATGTAAATTAAATAATTATATAAAAATTATATATGAGCTGTGCCTGAACATTACACTTGTTCTGTATTCTTATTGGGTGTCCAGGCACACTAACATTGGCTTTGTCCCTATATACTGATAGTGAATCTCAGCACTCGATTCACCTGCCCAGTTGTCATTTTGTCATTGGGATTTGAGATCGTCCAGAACATCCAAGTCACCTGCACAGGTAAGGAGACATGGGGCATGGAGATACCCATACCCTTCTGGAACCAAAGGGGCTCATGGTCATCAGGTATCTCAGATGTCATTACACACCTATATCTGGTCAACGGAATTGAACACTTATTGTCACTGGCTTAGATATGATAGAAAATAAAATTATTTTTAAGAATATATTTTCAAAATATTTTTCTTTTAAGCGATGCACTGAGAGTCTTGGAGGCTTTGTCTGAGGTCAGCGATAAACTGAAAATCTTAGTGAAACCAATTCCTTCTCTCGTCCCCTGCAGTCATTTGCCAATCTTTGCTGCCTTGCCAGATTTTGTTCTTTTTGTCATTTGTTCTTGTCTCAGCAGTTGAAGATTAGTTTAGCAACAAATGAAAGGAGTAAATGCAGATGCTAAATAAAGTAACATATGTTAATGGGCATCCTATAATTTCTTCCACTTTAGCCAAAAATGTCTCTAAGGGTGAATGAAAGGAAGAGGATGGGAAGCAGATGTTTCTACTGTCTGTAGAAATTCATTGTAAATTGGCCTGACACTTCCCCCAAAGAGTTTGTCAAGAACATTTGATTCAGTGAATCAGTCCCAGACCCAGAATTGAAGCACCAGTATCTTAGCCAAAGCGATCAACCACTTAGATCTGACAGGGAAAAAACCCAAAAACAATCAACCAGAGAAAAAACTTCAGCTTTACATAAACACATTTATTTGGCTACAGGTAAAGAATTAAAATACTGAAGTAATCCTATAGCGAAGCTACCCCTCACACTGATAGCCCTGGGAGCTGGCTATAGACCTCCGTGAATCAAGTTGAAACTTCAAGCAGAGGTGAAAAGAAAATAAAAAATTGATTAATTCTAGAACATGTTCCCTTGTAGAATAAAACTGTACCATTTGGGAGGAGCTGTCACCTCAGTTCAGATACAGCAGAAGACAGGAATAACACATGCCACGTGTCAGTTTTGGGGCATGTGCTGAAGTAAATAAATGGAGAAAATGAAAGGGAAAAACCTTCACCTGAACAATTTCAGTTAAATTTTAACTAAAGATTAGATTTAAAACTGTACTTTAGTCGTTACAACTGGGTTTGACTGGAGTTGCAGAAGTGTTATAATGAGATAAAAATAAGCTCTAGTGTTAGATCCGAAACACAAATCGAGGCATAAAATAGAAGAAAATTATTTTAATGCAAACAGTTATTTTAATGCATGGCACTGAAGAAATACGGAAATAGTACTTTAGCTTGTCAGAAAAACAAATTGGAGTAACAGTCTTGCTTCCCATAAGGAGAAACTAAATAAATACACTCAAAAGAAAACTAAGAACCGTATGTCCTCTTTTGGAAGCGTGAAGAAAAAGTAAAACAACCAAAGAAAGGACAATAGAAAAAACAGCATGCAGACAAAAATATTGAAGAAATTAGTTATAAACACTATTGCCAGAATGTTGCATAATGATCACTTTTATGAACAAACCGAACTGGAAATGTTGCCTTCTTGCTTTCCAAGAAACTTCCAACAAGTCAGGAATGTGACATGATTAAAAAGGAGTACAGTTTTCTCTCTCCAAAGCAGTGAGTATTGGGCACTTTATGTACTCTTTGAGAAGTAAATGTGCTCTTCTAGCTTTTCAACATGCCTCATGTTCTGTTCATTTTCTGTCAACTCTGAGGAATTGAGCAACACACTTCAAGGAGGATGGAACTTCAGAGTTTATAAAATTCAGATTTCTAAAGAGGTAATATATCAAATTGGAATTATATTTATTTTACCCAACAAATCTGTGAAATTTCAGTTACATTTTATTTTCCTGGATTTTGCTCATCTCCTTTTCTGAGATGAGTGAAAAGAGGGACTCGATAGTGAGTAGAAGGAGAGGTTGTTCCACCTATAAATAGTCAGTGGTGCAGATCAGTGTTTTTCACAACCTGAGGTACAACCACTGTGGGAGCAGTAAGAAAAATCTAAAAATTAGGGTCTGCTACCAAAAGCTTGCAGCATCCAGTCCCCAGTCAAAAGGAAAAGACATTATCATTGCTTGTGCATCTGCAAGCATAAGTTCTCCTGTACAGTTGTCCCCTGCCACCCACCAAAGTAGCAGCTGCATTCCACTCCCTTAGCACCAAGATGTCCCAGTCTGTACATGTCCTGCATGAAGTTGCAGCATCTCATGGCAGGAAGCAACTGAGACCAGGCTGCAGTCATGCCAGGACAGTTTACTCCTGGGCTTCTATTCCCTGGGCCTGCTTAGTTGGCTAGTAGAGAGACAGCTAGCAAGGCTAGCCAGTAACCATTACATTTTTAATGTGGTTTGGCTCTCCTAGGCCTAGGTGTAGGCATAGTTCAGGGGACAGGAAAGACCAAGAACTGGTATCATTTAACAGTATGGACCATTACAGGCCACTATGTGCCACCTGCAGTCAAGGCCTAATATCATACTAATGTATGATATTGTATGTGTGCAAACATATATTTTCCTGGGTTTAGAAGACTGATGGCCCAGGGATTACTGCTGATGCGACTATGTGGATTCCACAAACTTTGAAGAAGACTCATTAATATTTTTCATTGCTAAAGGGAAACACTTCAGAAAGCATTCCTCCTGCACAAGGAAAGAAAACACTGAGGTTTGAGGGATGGAACAAAACATGCAAATTTCACATCTTCTACAAAACAAATTCACAAATTTAAGAGTTGCTGGTCAGGCTGGTAAATAGCAAGACACTGTGTTTTCAGAGAACATAGGTCAAACTGCCTCAAGAATAGTCTATGATGGTTAACTAGTGATAGAACAAAAGGGAATGACTTCAAGTTCCAACAGGGTAGGTTTAAACTGAACATTAAGAAAGAATTTTTCACAGAAAGAGTGGTTGGGCATTGGAATAGGCTTCCCAGGGAAGTGGTTGAGTCACTATCCTTGGATGTGTTTAAGAGCTGTTTACATGTTGTGCTGAGGGATATGGTCTAGGGAAGAACTTTGCAGAGTAGGCTAGATGGTTGGACTTGATGATCCCAGGGGTCTTTTCTAACCAAAATTATTCTATGATTTATTTACAAGAAGATCCAATGAATTTCTGTGACCTAATTTAAGATCACACCTACATTAGTGGTTCAGTCCAGATTAGGAGGGTGCTTTGTTCCCATTTCCCATTATTTGATTCACTTCAAGGGGAGATCTCAGAGAGCATAAAGGGTTTTCTTTGGACAAAACCAGAAGGTGACTCTAAGCACATTCCTCACAGGCTCTAAATGCAAGGGGCAGTTCAGTCCAGGGGGCCCACCTACAAAGTAAAACTCACTGAAGTGTGTATGGTATAGACACTAACACCAAATCTTATAGGTATCTGCTCCCAGTATTTGTCCTCGCTGATGTAGATGTACCCTATAGTGCTGTCTCTTTATAGCCTAGACATTAGTGTCTTTTTAACATTTTAAGGAATAGTAGATTAAATAGGGAAAGCCAAATTTAAACATGCTATTTTGACATTTCAGAAAAAAAAAGTCACAAGCATTGTGCTATAACACATCTAAAGAAAATCCAATTCTTTGATATTCATAGTAGGTTTTGTATTATTTATGCTTTTTTTAGCCTGAAGCAATAGATTTGGCATGATGTCTAACCAGTAAATTGCCAAAAATTTAGCCTCAGCATTCCAATTAACTGAGCCAGATACCCTGGATGTATATGTACAGTGTTATTTATGTCCAGTGCTGCCATGCTGTGAGGCATGTATGGATTATGCTGCAATATTTAATATTTGTAGAAATACATGATACAAGAGTCTGTGAAGTTGTGCAAAATCCACAGAGCCTCAGGTATTCACTATTCTAATTTCTTCATTACTCAAACATTTCCACTGAATAGTAGTAAAAAAAAGCTTAAAACCTACCAAATGTACAGTAAGGGAATCATTAATGATAATTAGTATAATTTATGAGCATCTGAAGTGACAAATCTTGGAATTTAGATTTTTAGGGCATTTGGAAATGCCCAGAAGAGATCAGAGCAGGCACCCCATAAGTAATCTTCATTTCAGTGGTTGCTGCTTGACGTTGTGGTAGCAGATTCTTTGGGTCAGTGCAAGAACCACAATGGAGAGTTTCATAAATTATTTGTAAACTGAATGAATAAAAATATTTTATTTAAATATTTTTATATCAAGGAGTTTCAGCTGGTGGTTAAATATTCTTCTGTCACTTTCTAAATACAAGCAAATGCATCACTAAGTTTTATTGCCATACGAACAGGATACTGGCTGTGCATGGTACAAGTGAATCTGCTAGTCAAACACTTAAATGTTCACAGAATGCATTTATCTGTGCAGAGGGCGTTACCTGCTATTCACAGGCTCTACAAAGTAAGAACTGAGTATGGAGACTATTGTACTGTCTCATGTCACAGTGGAAACATATAATGTTTTATAATGACACAATAATATTTGAGATAATAATTTAAAACTTTGTGCATCTACAGTATTATTCTTCCTCTTTACTGCTAAGCAGAAATAAAAGTAAAATTTAAGAGACCAAATCCTTCTCTCCCTTTGCAGATCATCTAGTTCTTTGAGTATTTCCTCATCTATATAGATAGAGTATCTGCAGTATGGACCCAGACTACAGGAGTTTATGTCTGAGAAGTTGGAATAGTCAAAAGATAAAACGTGATATATCTGAAAGCCTATTTCTGAAAGGGCAGCCAAAAGCAGAAGAGGTGCAGACACATGAAAGCAGAACAGCTCAGCTAGAAATGAGTTGGGAATGAGTGAAGCACAGAGTCTTCAAGGTATTGGAACAAGATACCACACAGCAACTGCAAGAAAGACCTCCTGAACACAGGAGGTCAAAAGAAATCAGACAAGCATACTGAGACTTGGGGTGGGGTCTACTTTCCAACTGATCTCTGTGCTTACTTCTTAGTAACAAATGACCCTTTTAAGAAAGAAAGAATATACCCTGGGTTACGTTTTTTCCAAACAAAGAAGACAGCTGAATGGAAAGCTGGAGGACAGAATGAAACAGTGGTGTCAGGAAAAAAATAAAGGAAAACAAAACTGGAGCAAGCAATATGATAAAATTACTGCAAAGGGAGCCTGACTAGAAAAGCCCAAATGATGCCAGATGACTTACTTAACAAAGTCCCTCTTCAAAATATAAATACAAAAGATATGTACATTATTGTTCCCCAGCTGGCATGCTATGAATAGTACAGAAAAGGTAGCTGGAGGTCAGAAACCAGTGGGAGCCATTCAAGGGCAGCATTGAGGCTGAGAAAAGGCCAGATTCTGCAAACTATGAAGAGCTGAATTTGGGCAAACACAGAAGCAGAATGTTGGCATCAGGAAGGACCCATTCATGGGAAGGGGAAAGACAGTTCCCCAGCACCCCTCTAGTCTGTGTCCCTTGGAAAGTTTTTCTTACCACCAGCACAACAGGTACAGGTCCAAGTTCCCCCATCAGTTTGGCAGTCTGAAAAATGTCAAGAAGTACTTAGAAGTTTGGAGGTGAGGAGCTGGGCACCTTTGCATCACTGAAGATAACCAAATGAAAGCTCTCAAAAGGCAGGTCCCATTAAAGCAATATGATATTGCTCAGGCCCTAAAAAATCTCGCATTACTGACTGCCTTTGAAAACTTGTGGCCAAACTGCTGTCTAATTTCTGGCTGTACTCATACATCACGTAAACCTGAATCTCAAAGTGATACCACACAGAAAGTGTCAGTCTGGAGAGACTCCAAGGGCTACATTTAGGCATTTCTTTTCATTTAAATCATATACAAACAAAGTTATCTCAGGTTGCTATGAATAAATACAATCCATAGTACACAGTAATGGACATATGGGTGGAATGACAGCTCATTCTCTTTCTTAGACAGATACACTTATGTATGTAAAAATAGATAATACAATCAAGGAGCTTTTATTGGCTATTAGAAGCTATATAACTCTCTTACTATATAATACTGTTCCAGGGCAGCCAAGTTTGATTCTGCTCTGGGAATAGTGTGTCAGGTGCAGGTTAGTGCATTCCTGAAGTGGAAAGAGAAGTCACAATGTAATTTTAGGGATGTTCACAGTTGCTTTTAGAGGATTAATTTTCAGTTTTAAATGTCAACAACTTCATATGGAATGATGAAAAGAAGCCCCCCCATACCCCGTTTTTTAACTTCAGGCATCCAACTTTTATAGCAGTAGAATAACTAGCATGTTCCAGGCCAGGGTGCCTTCACCAAGAAACTTGTGGCAACAGTTTAGCAGTGTTATCAACAATTATCTTCTTGGGAATCAGCAGTGCCAGACACTCAGATTATGCAATGCCCCTGATCTGGATTATGACATTTCCAGTTTAACTGGAAACTTTATATGAAAATAGTGGCCTACTACATCTTAAATATCAAACTAAAGATATCACTGGACTTTCTTTATTGAGAAGATTGTATCCAAGTTGTCTTCAAAAATGACATTCTTGAGACTTCCCTCTCACAGCACAGTGGAACAGCAGAAAGAGTAGAGCCCAACACTGACTTCACTTCTGTCAAATGTGCTTGCTAAAGTGTCATGGATTTCACACAGAAAGCCCTGAAAAGAGCTGGAATTGCTTGGGCTGGAAAGTCACATTGTTGGTTTGGTTCTCAGCTAGATGAGAAGCGCGTTGCTGAATTCAGCACAGAGAGACAGACCATTAGTCAGTCGGCTGTGAAATGTAAATAATTTTTGCCATTCAGAATATCCTCCCTGATTCTGTCAGAATCCATCACACACAAATGCTTATTCAAGCAAAAGGTAACACAAAGTAATGCTAGAAAATTCCCCAAACTCACAGCCTAGCAGTGAACATCTTCATTTCAGTCAGTCATTCTTCTCATGACACTTCGACAAAAAATACTGGTTTACCAGTATCAGTCTGTCCCAAGTATTTTTCAAATAACAAAAGCTAAATCTTTTAAAACTTAGAGGTCCTGCCTCTGGTCTCCCTAATCAACTGTGAATTGGTAGCAGCTCCACTGACCTCACAAGCCAGGTTACTTTGTTTTTAATGGCAACCTATAGTAACATTTGGCCCACAATTGGTGAAAAATCAGTGAAGGCCAAACCACAACCCAGATCTGTGCACCCACACAGGTACTTTGTTACAAAACACACTCACTGGCAGACACTCCTCTCTGAACAGCCTCTTGATCTGCTTTCCAGGAAAGTGATGACCCTTTTGTGAGTCTCCCCTCTGCCTTTGAGCACGTGGGAAAAGAAGAATTATCTGCAAGAATCGGCTGTTGGTTTGGTAACAAGTTCCTAATTCCCCCTTTGGATTCCCAGGCTGATTACATGCAAAGCTGCATTTGATTATATTTCAAAGATAATGCACACTGTTGGAGGCTGTCAAAGGTCTAGTCCAACTAAAGCAAGAAGGCCAGGCACCTAGGGAAACCCTTCAGTCTCCTCGGTTGAACACACATCCAGATGTACCAAAACCAATACTTCGAACATCTGGTTTTCCCACCGCTGCCAGACTCCACCAGCAAGGGCATGACTGTGAGTGGTACTTCAAGATCTTTGTAGATGGAAAATAAGTTTCACAGAACAATTATCTAAAACATACCAATTATGAATAAAAAACAGGTTCTTCTAAGCCAAATTTGGGTTTACTAAACAAAAAAATAATAAAAAACCCCAGTAGCATTAGCTGAAAGTTAGAAGGGATATAAAACTGAATTAAGTGTTGAGATTGCATCATCTTACTAATGGAAGAAATTAAATGCATAGAAACATTGAGAAACAGCTAAATATGTTGAATAATTCCTTGGAAATATGGAAAATACAACTTAATCTGAATGTCTATTTAGATATTAAAGTTGTCAAAAATGATGCCTGCTTTTAACAGGAAGATAAATTGTGCTCAGGCATAATTGCAATCAGACTCTCCATAGATGCAAAAAATCTTATAGATGTCAGGACTGATCCTGCTTTTTACTTTGTGTTTACCACTTTTTGTCTTTTTTATCCTTCTTCTATTCATTAGTTTGTGCCCTAGAATATCCTCCCCAGTTACCTAGAGGTTCTAACAGGGGTTCTTTACAGAAGCTGTCAAACTTCATGATTTGGTTAGCAATAGTGAATGTTTTCTTTAATCTTGTACCATCAAAAAGAAAGATACTACCACATCCTATGTTAGCAGCAAAGAAATGGCTGCCCAGGTTAAATGTGATTGCTGTCATCAAATTTCAGAAAACCACTTCTATCCTGATTTTTTTTTCCATTATTTTGCTCAGTGTGCACAATATATTCATATGACTTGCCAATGAATTCAGAATGTCACTTTTAATTAAGAATACTGTTGTACTGATGAGCATCTGAAGAAGTATGGCTACTTTTTAAACAAAGAAGCAAAGAACTAAGCAATTCACAGTGCATTTCCTTTTAGGGATTGACTAATTAATTAATTAATTAGTTTTAAAGCCAAATCTTCCTTACCCTGTCTTGTCATATGTATCCTAGCGTAGAAGTAAAATCAGACTTAGAACCCAAATCATATTCTCTTGTCTGCTCAGTCATCTCACAACTTCAAGATTTCTAGCTATTTTGGCAATTGATAAAGTCTTTTTATCTGGGGCCTGTGTGCGGTCTGTCCTAATTCTGTGCAACTGATTAACTCTGAAATTAATAAAGTTATTTGAATGGGTTTCCAGTTACTTTCTAATTGTACATAGATATGATTGTGCTTATCAAATAAAACATATTTCCATATATTTGCTCCGTGAATTAAAGTACCCTTCCAGCATCCAACTTTTCCTTATTCTGTGTTTTTTCATAAATGTGTTAAGAGTATACGTTACAATTCTATTTTAGTTAGATCAACATTTTTGTCATTGAGATCATTGAATGCTCAAGTAATGATGGGGTTTGACACAGAACATCTTTTGCTGCATAAAATTAAAACAATTCAATTTTTTTGACTGACTTTTAGGAAAAAAAAATTGTTACATTTGCTGAAAGGAGCAGTTGTGTTGAGTTTGCCTCTGGTGGCACAGGTGGTTGCCATTTGAAAGAACAGATACCATGCAACTGAAAGATGTGGCTTTTCCCTCCACAGCTGATTGGGTTTGTTCTGGGAATCAGATTCTTTATTCTCCTTTTCAGTCAGTGTTAAACAACCAGATTACAAAATAACTCTTGTTCCTGATCCCAGCCAGCCAAATTTTGCTGAGCCGCAGA
The DNA here is from genome assembly GCA_004320125.1 of Scolopax mira. NCBI lineage: Eukaryota > Metazoa > Chordata > Aves > Charadriiformes > Scolopacidae > Scolopax > Scolopax mira. Next base: position 12,421 of record BJBW01003251.1, on the reverse strand, counting down.
TGAGGGGGTGGTGTGCAGGCAGCTGGAACCACAAAATTAAGCTTTAATGAAGCCAGAGTGTAAGTAATCACTTCATTCTCCAATGGCAAATTAAAGTTGGAAAATTAGTATTTATTATGGATTTCTTAGAATGAAGAAACAGCGTTTATACCTGTACTATAGTTAGGAGCTCCAGTGAGTTTGTGAGAGATTAATTGGTAATTGATCCCAGGCATTTCAGGGAATCACGTTTTTTCTTCCAGACCCATTGTCTTCCTTAAAGACTACAATGGAAATCAAAGACACAGCACCAGCAATACTATACCACAATATAGAATAGGTAGAGACCAACCTGTGAGCTTCTAACTAACAAGGTGACCACTTTTTCACAAAAATATTTGTGCAAGTTGGGAGGGAGAGGGGTCTTGTATGAGGTTTTGCTCATTAGTCTCACCCTCAGGAGGGTGAGGCTGGGTAACACATAATGCCTTCAGGAGTCCCATCACAACATAGCACTCATCATGGAAGGAAAGAGTACAGAGTAGCTTGGAGACATTAAGGGGAAAAAAGTCCTTTCTAGATAATATTTGTTGTTAACTCCTATTTGACACAACACGTGGATCTTTCAGAAAAAATCCTGAAGTTGCATACCCCTGTACTCATTTCATTTTCTTTTCAGGATAAAACGGATTTATTTCTTTATTTTATGCCATAGATATGTTACATCTGATCCTGTTTCTCTCCTTTTGCCTTTATCCACATGCTGATCTTCCTCTACTTCTAAGCAGACACCTTTTGGTACGTAAGTGCCATCCTTCATCCAAGGTGGTGCAAGAGCTGCTCACCTCCAGGTGCAGTCTGGGCACTGAAGCAGCACCAAGGCATGTATGCTCCTTAACTCTGACAAACATGTAAGGTAGCAACCGATGAGCATATGAACATGTGAACAGCTTTGGTGCAGAAAACCAGCAGGAGAGACAGAAATGCATCTCTCACATAAGGCTGCTTGTCTCTGGCTCAAGCAATATTTTGTTCTTATGGAACTTAGAGAAAAAGATAAAAGCAAACTGTTTGATGGATTGCTTTGAATACTGCAGGCTACATCAAGGTTCAAGGTAGGGACGTTTGAGGGCTTCCCCCTGCAATCCCAGTTCTCTGGTCTGGATACTACTGGAGCCAGGTGTGTCCTGGTTTTCTGCCTGTGGAAACCAGAGGGCATGGAGAGGATGGGGTTGGGGCACACCTGCATTTCCATATGTCCCCCAGGCTGGAGGCCCTGACACATTGCTGCCTCCAGAAGGGTGGGCACAGACATATCACACTAGCTTCTCTTTCCAAAAGCACTGCAGAAAACAGCTTACCTTTAGGTTGCTGATGCTTATGCCATGTTCTTCCTCCTTCTTTTGTGTAATTAAGCATTTGTGGTGATCCAACTGCTATTACTTATCCTGAAATGAGGTACCATAGTATCTAAAATACAAGAGTGAGTTCTTGCCCTTCCTGTTGACTCTGCCTTGCAGTAACAAACTTTGAAATAGTAGCATTCTCCACAAAGCCAGAGAAGATAACTAACTGTCACAACCTGTGCATCTTACTTTTAATTACAATTTAATTTTAAAAATCAGTTAAAAATAATTCTGTTTTGCAATCAGAAATCAACCTTTGGGAAAGTATCATTTACATGTAGTTTGCAATTAAAAGGCCAGCTACTTGTGAATCCATGTCAAATCAAGGAGTTTCAAACTCATCATAACAATGATCAGCATTTTCTGCTTTCCAAAGTGTTGTGCAACCACTCAATAATTAATCCTCGTAACAATGAGAAACAGAAAGGTTAGATTTATTTGGGGTTGTAGAATAAATCAGATGGCAGAGCTGGGAGTAGGATTTCTGGGGAAGGGATTCTTAACCTTATGCTTAACTTTCCGCATATAATTTATTTGCTAATTTTGCTCACAATTTTTTTTTCTCCCACTTCAATAATTACATTTAGCTGACATAGTGCCTGCAACAGTCGATGCTTTCCAGACATACAACCAAGAAAAATTATTTTTACAAGGCTGGCCTATAAAAAGACATTGCATGTCTGAGAGCACTTGGAATTAGCGAGGCTGGGAGATTTTAAACATTGGTATGTGCTGTGTGTAACTATGTAGATTGGTAACAACAAAGTTCCTTTTTTTTCTCTTGCTTGGTGTGATTGTAACTTTTGCCTCAACCCCTCACTGAGTGCAGCATGCTCTAAGCTATTAACATGGGAGTTTCACTGACCATGGAAGACCTTAAAATTATATGTTTTTCTCCCTTTCAGAGTCTGATCCTAGATGCATTGATGCATAGATTTCTACTTGTGTAACAGTAAAAATAAAACAATCACCAGCTTATGGTAATGAAAGTAAGGAGATTTAAGTCAACTGGTTTTGTATCTGCTATTCTCTGATCTATAGGAACAGTGAGGCCCATTCAAAGCTAAACCCACATTTGTTTCTTCATCTTTATGAGAAATCCGTATTTATAAATGCTATAGACATAGATATACTACGCACACATGCATTTATGCTATATATTTATATTTAAATACTTCCAGATGTTTATATATTTTAAGAGATAAATATAGAAAGTACTTTACAAAAATACCAGAAGTTAACTTGCTGCTTCTCTGAAATCCTGCCGTCAGGTTGTGTCTGCAATGTCTGTTCTCTTCTGCCATCATGCGGATACTGCTGAAGTGCAGAAATACAGCCAGGGGAGGATGCCCCTGCACCTCCCGGGTACCTTGGGCCAACTGGTGTAGCTGCCTTTTCACTTCAAAGCTATCCAGCAAGATGCATGAAATCTATAACACTTCTCCACACTTTCAGCTTTTTTGATATCTAAAGGTAAAATGCACGTCCATAAAATAAAATAAAATAAAATAAAATAAAATAAATTTTTAAAAATACACAAACACCCAGTCACTTTCCTGCAGAGGTGTTTTATTGGAATACAACATTCTTTGGGATGATTATGGTATTCTGGCTGTTTATTCTAAGGAAGCCCAGGAGCTGAACCCTGGTTTCTGCTTGTTCTCAGGGACCATCCACATCTCCAGAGCTCCTCCTCTTTTACGAGCCACCGGACACAAAGGGGCTGTTATATGGATGTATTCTAAATATGCTCCTTTCAGTTTAGTGTATTTTATCCTATCTCCCTGTGATTATGCTACCGACAAAATCTATCAAATATGAGATGCATACAATACAGCTACTTCAAATAAAGGCTCTCTTGAGCCTTACAAGTAGTTAAACAAAGACTCTAAGATGTTCTGCAAGTTCTTACTCCTCTAGCAAAGGCCTAAAAGGGATAATAAATTTTTATCAATGATTTATTTATTACAAAATTATTTAAAAGTCACCATCTCCCCAGAATTCCTGTATAATGGCATTCAAGTTTCTATAGTTTTCCCCATAATTAGCAGGAAACAAAACTGATACATCTTTTGGATAGTGCTGAAGGAGCATTGATGTACTACATGGTAGCTTTTAAATATTGCATTTGAAGAGTCAGTGTGTGGGGATTTCACCGTTGCATAAACACTAGTATTCTGGGTAAGTGCATATTTTGTCTTTCTATTGAAAATAACAAAAGAGGGAGATGTAAACTTCTGTCTTTTCATTAAACAAGGGATAAAATAGTGCCTTAGAAGTAAGCTACAGAAGTGTGGGGGTTTTTTTCCCTGAGTGTATCCTAAATTTGTAAATAGTTAATATTTTCTTTAACACCAGTTCATCTATAAATATCTTTTTGACCTCTGGATAACAGCAGTCTTAATACATCTGTATGTCAAACACTGCAAGTTTTACTTTGATTCACCCACTTTAAGATAAGCCAGACAGCTGTTTTTTCTCATAGCTTCCCACATAACTAAAAGTTCTGCATAGTTACAAAGCCAGGAATGACACCAGAATCACAGAGAGATGTGTGCTTTACTCAGGCTTCTGATTACTTATTTCAGCCAAGTATAAACCATGAAAAAGTACACCAACTTAGCTTCTAAAAGCAAATGTCTTGTCAGTGTTTCACCCTAGTAGTAAATGCTCCATCTTCAGATTTTTCCTCCTTCGCTGAGTGTCTGAAGTAAATAGTAAAAATTGTGCAACTTTTATTCAGGGTGGTAAATACATTTTGAATATAATTAAATATTCAATATAATCAATGCATATTTTAATGCTAAATAATTTGCTGCAAAATTCTCCCAGTATTTGTCAGAGCCCTCTATCTATTATTACATATCTGCAAGCACTTTGTAAACATTAACAAGTTAACATTAACTTTATAGCCTTGTTAGCATTTAGAGCCCTTAAAATTATACAGGTAAGTGATCACTGTCTTATAGAGGTTAAGGACAAGAAGACTCTTGGAAGCTTAGGCACTTCCAATCTGGGCATTGCTGTGCCTAAAAACTCAGTGTCTGGAGTCAGATGGTAATTTAAGAGAGCCAAAGTCACTCTGTACAGTCAACAGGAAGAGTCGAGCCCTTCCAGAGGCTTCAGTTCAGCAACTGAAAAGAATTAGGCTCCTCTAAGAGGTGCTCCAGGAAAACTACCTAGAGCTAGAAAATAAGAAATGCTTGAAAGAAATCAGAGGGGAAATAGTATAGAGGGAGTAAAGATTGTGCTAATTGGGGAAGCATAGCTAGGAGATAATTTAGCCTCTGGAAGGTCTACAGGGGTGTAACAGAATCACAGAATCACAGAATGGGTTGGATTGGAAGGGACCTTAAAGATCATTGAGTTCCAACCTCCCTGCTATAAGCTATAAGCAGGGACACCTTCCGCTAG
>BJBW01003250.1:48856-98251 GCA_004320125.1 Scolopax mira | reverse complement strand
CAATGTGCACTGGCAGCCCAGAGAGCCAACTGCATCCTGGGCTGCATCAAGAGAAGTGTGGCCAGCAGGTCACAGGAGGTGATTCTGCCCCTCTACTCTGTGCTCGTGAGACCCCACCTGGAGCACTGTGTCCAGCTTTGGAGTCCTCAACACAGAAAGGACATGGACCTGTTGGAACGGGTCCAGAGGAGGGCCATGAGGATGATCAGAGGGATGGAGCACTTCCCCTGTGAGGACAGGCTGAGAGAGCTGGGGGTGTTCAGCCTGGAGAAGAGAAGGCTCTGGGGAGACCTTATAACAGCCTTTCAATATCTGAAGGAAGCCTATAGGAGAGCTGGAGAGGGACTGTTTATGAGGAAGTGTAGCAACAGGACAAGGTGGTGAGACACCGGCCCACGTTGCCCAGAGAAGCTGTGGCTGCCCCATCCCTGGAGGGGTTCAAGGCCAGGCTGGATGGGGCTTTGAGCAACCTGATATGGTGGGAGGTGTCCCTGCCCAGGGCAGGGGGGGTTGGAAATTGATGTCTTTAAGGTCCCTTCCAACTCAAATGATTCTATGGTGAACTGCAGCAGTGAGCTTTCTCCCCAGCTGGGACATGGGGCTGTGGAAGCACCACGGCTGGTCTGTGTTTAGACCTGACCCTGGACTCGCAGGTGGAGGGCGTTGCACGGGGCTGAACAAGTTATGTTTCCTGTGGGTATTTGATTCAGCTGATTCCTTTGAAGAGATTTAAAACCACACTGTCAGCGTTGTAGAGCAAAGCACTGGTTGAGGCAGAGGTAGTGAGCAGAGGTGATAGGAAAGTGCCTGAAAACGGGGTCACTGGTGCTTCCTTCCTGGCCAGGGTCACTTGCAGTAACTCTGTTGGAGCCCAGGTGCTTCCTGCTGTGTTTGGGGCTATGGCCCCAGTTGGGTAACTGGCCCCTCTGGACCAGCACCTCTGCAGGGAGCTGGGTACAAACCTCTGAGCTGATGGATGCCCTGGAGGCAAAAGCATCACCATCCCTGGGGATGAGCAGTGGTGACAGGGAGGCTGTGGTGGGCAGTTCCCTCCTTTTTTCCTTCAGATCTTCTATGCCAGAATCCTAGGATGGTTCATGTTGGAAGGAACCTTAAAGATACTACTGTCAGTGATGCTGCCCTGGGCTCTGACGTGTCCCTGACCTCGCTGGTCACCAGGGTGTGCCTTTGGAGGGTTTTTCCTTCCCTTACAGCAGGAGCAACAATTGCAGCATGCTCTTGGCTGGATGCTACTCAGAAGGGTTTTGTCAGTGTCCCTCCCACTCTGAGGTGCCCGTTGGACCCCTCCTCTGTTTCTGGTGAGACACTGTGGGAGTCTCTGCAGCCCTCCTCACCTCGTTGCCAGGTGTTGAACCTCTTGCAGAAGTCCTACAGATAAGACTCTTCACATCAACGGAGTAATTTTGTAAGAGGCTCCTTTTTCACTGCAGATATTTAAAGGCTTGCCTGGTACCCTGCATCTAGGATCCACTGCTGTGGTAGGCACCCAGGTCAGCAGATGTCTCCTATGAAGGGACCTGTCACCTGAGGGACATCCCTGCCCCAGAGAGGTTGCACTAGGGAGATACCTGGAGCATGTTATGCAGGAGCAGGGCACAAGGTCATCCTCAGCGTCCCAGGATTTTGACAGTCATCCCTAGTCTGCCAGGAGACCCACTTGCTCTTTTTGAGCCCAAATCTGGCAATCATCAGCTTGACACGGCGTGTGCCATCAGGACATGGCAGGCAGACTCTGGTGCTGCCAAGGCTGGGGCTGGGGCTTCACTTTGCTTGGTGCATCTCTGCATGCGAGACACATCAGCTGAAGCCTGGTGGGCTGTTAAGATGAGAAGAGCCTCTCATCTGACTGCCCACAATCCCAGACCCTCGAATTTCCAGGGCTGGGTTCAGCTGTGTCCCTTCTCTCCTTCCTCCCCACACACCCCTAAATCCCTGCCCCACTTCCCACGCATGAATCCCTGCCTCAGAGCTGGGGTTGAAGAACATCACCCCACCCTGGCAGAGCATCTCACGCATCTCACATGCTCTGAAGCACTCTCCTTCCACCTCCCCAGGAGACCCTACCAAACCGTCCGGATTTAGGAGTGTCAAAGCCCCCACCACAAAGGTGGCCTCATCGATCGGGAACGCCCAGAAGCTGCCCATGTGTGAGAAGTGTGGATCTGGCATTGTGTAAGTAAAGCCTGTCCCCGGGGTTGCAGGCTGTGGCTGAGCATCCCATGCCCGTGTGAGGTGCTGAGGCACTGCCACCCAAAACCCTTCACCTACCCACACCCAGGCTCGAGGCACCTTCATTCTCACCAGCTTTGACAGCGCCGACTTTGCGGTCCCCGCAGTGAGGCAGGAGTTGGGTGTCCTTCCAGAGATCATTCAAAATGGAAACCAAAGCAAGTCCCTGGGATACAAATTGTGAGACAGTTGTTGGTGCAACATTTTGCTTCCTACCTGAGATTTCTTTCCAGCACCCAGAAACCAAATGACCTTTCCATTCAGGGCCTGCGTATTTAAGGCTTTTCACATCTTGGTGCTCTCCCAACAATGGAGTGGGGACTTGTCCTGGTGGTCAGGGAGATGTGCCCCCAATGTGGGCAGGGAGAGCTGTGTTCTGCTGTAGGACCACACACCTCCACGGTGTCTATGCAGACATAATTTATGTTGTCTTTATGTGTGTGTGTGTCCAACCCACAGCACAGTAGAGCTGTTGACCATACGTGTGACCCACATGGACCCAACCCATGTCTTTGCTTCACCACTCAGTTGCTTGACCATAGGGTCGTCTACCCTCATTTTTCTCCTTAGTGTTCATGTCCTTACAACCCCCTTAGTTTGACAGTTGACTCCAGGGCTCACCTGCATCATGATGGGAAGAATTCAGATTTTGCTCATGCTGCCCACCACGAGTTATCAGATGGTTGCTGAGACCCACTACACCATCATTGCATGGTCCTGGCTGCACTTGGAGCACCAAGGCCCAGTCATTACAGAGGCAACCTATACCTTGTAAAATATGAATCGGAGACAAACCCTACAATTATTCTACCAGCTGGGCAGAGCTGGAGAGAAAGCACAGGGCTATGAATAGCACTAAAAACTAATGATTTTCGGAAAATAGAGATGGCTGTTGGAACAAAATGATACTCCTGGCGCATTGTTGTGTTGCTGCTGGTGGTAGTTCACGAGTTGCTATGGAGTTTTCCCCGTCATCTGCTGGGTTAGGCTGTGAAATTTTCCAGTAAGAGCTGGCCCACATTTGGCTGGATCCATTCACTGAAGTTCTGGATTTTGCTTCCCCGGATGGTCAAGCTGGTGGTTTCCTGCCATTTTCATCCTGGGTATTTGACAGCCAGCTGCTAAAGATGCCATCACAATGATTCCAGAGGTAGAACCTCTACTTTTGACTTGTAGGAGCAGGAGAACATGGTCCACCTTCAGCCCTGCTGTAGGTCCGGGCTGGGTAGGGGTGGCTGGGGAGGAGGAGGGAAGGCCGTGGTGGGTACCTGGTGCTGAGGGGTTTGCGGGTTCCTTTCCCCAGAGGGGTGTTTGTGAAGATCCGGGACAAGCAGCGTCACCCCGAGTGCTACGTGTGCAGCGACTGCGGCACCAACCTCAAGCAGAAAGGACACTTCTTCGTGGAAGACCAAATCTACTGCGAGAAGCACGCGCGGGAGCGGGTCATCCCCCCGGAGGGCTACGAGGTGGTCACCGTCTTCCCCAAGTGAAGGTCACTGCTCACTCAAAGCTGGTGGGGATGGGTTCTCCACTGCTGCTTCTCCTTGGAAAGCGTCGTCCCTGCTCTCCCTGCCAAATCTCATTTGCAGTAAGGAATGCTAGGCATGGCTTTGGGTTTCCCTGCCCTTATTAACCCTCCCTCTCTTCACATGAGGTAGCCACTAATTGTTCAACGTTCTTTTCGCCTCCTCTTTCACTGTTTGGGTTTGTTTGGTTTTGTTTTTTTTTAATACACAGAATTATATTTTTTTTCCCCTCCTTCATACTCAACCACACAGGAAAAATCAAGAGGCCAAAGCCAGAGATTACAACTTTCTATCTCCCGGTTATTTTGCCTTCTGTTTGCATCCAATAAACAGGGTGAATCCACAAGGGAGATGTGTCTGCTTTCTCCAGGGTTCCCAGGGCAGCAAGGAGAGGTGGTGCCCGGTGCGTGGCCATGTTTCATAGAATCAAAGACTTGTCTGGGTTGGAAGGGATCTTCTAGTTCAACCATCAACCTAACTCTGATATTAAAAAACCATCACTACCCCATGTCTCTAAGCACTACATCAACCCATCTGTTAAATACCTCCAGGGATGGTGCCTCAACCCCTTCCCTGGGCAGCCCCTTCCAAGGCTTCATAACCCTTTCACTGTAAAAATGTTTTTCCTAATATCCAATCTGAAGCTCCCCTGGTGCAACCCTATGGTCTGTGATTTGGGAGGAGACCAACACTCACCTCTACACCTTCCTTTCAAGTAGTAGAGAGTGAAAAGGTCTACCCTGGAGAAGAGCAGGAAGGAATGATGGTGTCAAGTCACACTAGTCTTGCAGGTTGCCCGTGTGCCAGCTGGGCACAGCCAAGCCACAGACCATAGCTGGCACTACTGGCCTGTCCCCAAGAGCTGCCTCCTCTGCGTCCATCTTCATATGATGAGGGGACCACAGCAGTGCTTTCCATTACCACATCCCCCAGGTGTTCCCTCTGGTCCCCAATGGTCACAAACTGAGCTCTGTGAACAACACATGCCCTGGATGCTTGCTAGAAACCAGGAAGTCCTGGAGCAAAGAAGGAAAAGTTTTGGTGGCCATAGTCCCTGTCCATTCCACGCCCACCACTGCAGGGTCAGAGCTGGGTGGGGACTGGTGAAGGTGGGTCTTGCCACCACACACACCCTTGTTCCAGCCCAGGGCAAAGCCCATGGCCGTGGTTGTCCCCTGTCTAAGGCTCTCTGTGGCTAGCCACTAGGGCCATCTGGTGTGGTGCACCCCAATGCAGGGGCATGGCAAAGCCACCAAACTTTTCCATGCTCTACAAAACATGGCTGGTTCCAGAGGTTGCTCTGGGGGCAGGGAGGGAAAAGGCTGGTCCATGCCTGGCCTTTCCCCTGCCCTCCCCACCCCTGCCCCACTTCGTCTATCACCCCATGGTGCTTTACAGCCCCCCTGAGCTCCCGCAGCAAAGGCTGGTGGCAGCCCTGCTGGGAAAAAAACCCAATTGTGAAGGGTTTGATGCAGGAGCCAGGGACTACAAAAGGTTTGTGAGGTGGCTCTGGAGGTGGAGGTTTCTACCACAGATACCAGAGTTGATCCAATTTATTGCTATGGAAACAGGCCGGCCAAGGCCACTCGCATTCATCATCCATGAGGACTTTGATCACTCTCTGCTGTAGCTCACTAAAAAAAAAAAGAAAAGGAATGTATTCATTTTTTCATGATGCAGGGCAAAATATTTGGCAACTAGCATTCACTGGAGTGTGGCTTTCCAAATTCCCCTGGAATCTAGCAGTCAGGATTTGGAGTTTGTTAATGATGACAAAATAGGTTAAATGGGGTCAGAACTGCACCCACACTGAGCTGCCTGCGCCAGAAGTGAACAATAACGTAAGATAATTAGTAAAATGGTGCCAGCTGAAGAGTGTCCAGGGGTTTGTGAGTGAGGGGCTGTCCCCCAGGAGTGTGCAGAGCAGCACAAAGCACAGTCTGTCACTTTAAACACAGACAGAAGTGGGTTAAAAACCAAAAAAACCTGACAGCAGCTCAATGAGACAGACCTCTCATTGTCTCCTCTTCACACCCTGCACCATCACCACCAGCCTCCCCCAGCCAAACAGCCAGTTACTCCAGTTCACACATTTACACTTAACACCATGAGCTCAGATGGTGATCAAGGTGGAGTCACAGCAACTAAAACATCATTTTTCCTGAGCAGGTATGTAAAAAAATACCCAAACCATGGCATGAGCAGAGCGCATCCGAGTGCTGGTGAAATGCATTAAGTGGATTCTAACATGTGAGATAAGTTTACCACACATTTTCTTGTCATCACCTGTAAAAACCATCAGCAGCCTCTCCCCAGGCTCCCCATAAGCTGTTCAGCAGATTTAGCAAAAAAAAGAAAAAAGAAAATGAAACCTGCCAAGAGATACACAGTAGCAAACAATTGTTCCACTTAGATACATCATATATTCTTAAATCTTGTTTTATGCTAGTGAAGACCTACTACAAGATGTAAAGGACACTTTTGCTGAGCAAGTTACACGTGGAGACAGCCCATGTTGGACTTTGCACCACTCAGCCTAATAAGTAACTGAACAGAAAACTTCAAAGCTTTTTGTCTTCAGCAATTAGAAGCTTTCAACAGACCAACAGGTCAATGCCAGCCTCCTCGTTAACGTAACAGATTTATTTGTTCCCTTATAGATAAGGATATGCCTTATAAGGATAAACAGCTCTCACCAATATAAAATAACTTTCTCTATATCAAGCCAACAGATTACTCTCTGGAGAGTAAGAATGACCATAAACTGACTGGAAACTAGTTTCCGAGGTCTGATGGAATAAAATAAAATCCTACCTGCTCTATGTTACCTATGGCTTGGCATCACCAGCTCAACTGCAGCTGTGACAGCTCTGGTTGCAATTCCATGACTTCAACTTTCACTTACACCCAGATGATATTTTCACAAACCAGAATTGGAAATTTAAAAGCTACCTAATGCCATTCCTTACAGCTGAATTTACAGATGTGACATCCTTTCACCTTTCTTTTCTGCCCCGCTGTAGTCTCAAACCCTCTCTTTCCCAGGGTGTTCTCCACACACCCCAACACATTCTGCGCTTCCACCTTCCAGCTCCCTCCTCGTGCTTCCAACAGGCACCTTCGCTGACAAGCCAGACTAATGTCTGCACCAGAAAAACAAGAATAAAATACATTTTTTTGACTCATTGAAGCTGTCTGGCTTATCTTGTGGCCTTTTTCTGATGTTTTGAGGGGTTGTATTTGTGGTGGTTTTTTCCCAGATGTGTGAAATGTGCTAAATGAGTACAGAAAAAGTGAATTAACGGACACAACATAAGCTCTGCTTATTTAAGGAACTGTGCTAAAAATGCTACACCTTTAGGACAAACCAGACATTTATTTAATCAAAATAATTTCCAGAAATTAAAAAAAGAAGCTACACAAGTGGCTGTTACAAAGGCTAATGTTCTCTCCTTTCCAAATAAAACCATAATTGAGACTATTTAAAAACAAATGTTTTAGGACTTCCACAGGAAGATTTTTACACAAATTTTCCATTTCTCACCACTGATCACAAGAGCTAGCTGCAAATGTGAAACACGTGCTGGGTTTCTTAATTCTTTATGTGACCCTACCAAAGCAATAACATGGAACTATCACCTGCCTTATACTGTAGAACGTGTTAGAATTCACGGAAAGAACACGAGGGGATTTGTACCAGGCCTTAAAGAAAGTCAGGAGCGGTACGTGCAAGTGACATCTCTGGAAGATGTGATGTCAGTCCTCTCTTTGTCCTGGAAAGGCTACAGGCCACGTCTGCACATTAAAAAACACATTCTGCATTGGGATCCGACGATTCTTCTAGGACCTTGAAGACACCCATTTTTTCCTTTTTCATCTTTTCTGAGGTCTTCATTTGATCTAGGATTAAAACGAAACCAAAGATCAATAGTTGAAATGTCTTCAACCTTTCTGTGGCAGCTATGTGTTTGGATCTGGAAAGCAAGTTGATAAAATAATTTTGCTCCTTCATTAACAGTTTGCTACTAAAAGGTTGTCCTTGAAAATATTTTTCAGTTCTGTAGTTTAATTAAAAAACAATTCCAATACTTTGGGTTAGATCTGGATGGAGATAAGCAGTTTTAAAGTCTGCCTGAACTAGTCTCCTTTTCCTGAGAAGAAAACCAAACGCAAGAAACCTACTTAGTGAAGTTGCCAGGAGAAACAATATTCTTTTTTAAACTACAAAGACCTACATCTTGTTTTCCCAGCACTTCCAATCACTCTATTGCAGTTCCAGTTAATAAAATGCTAATGAGAAAGTATTGGGTTTGTATTAATTTGATAATTATGGCTGAAAGGGGTGGGAGGTAGCATTTTAGTTTCTCAATTATTAACTGCAGTTAGCTGTAGTATTTAAATACTCTGTACATAATGCCAGACTAGTACATTTGTATACACATTTTTTGACAACTTTGCTTAGTAGAGCCAAGGAAAAAAGAAAAAAAGAGTAATAAGTAACCATTATAAATATGATGCATGCTAATACTACAATATAAATGGTGCCTTCTCCAGATTGGAAGGAGAAATACGACTGTTTCATAGCCCAAACTTGTAAAGACATGAGATAAACCAAGAATAATTTTCAATATTAGCAGTCAGTTAACTGAAATGAGTGGTTTTATAAAACAATTTCTTTAGATAATCTAGGAAAAAAAAATAAGTATAGCAATAGTTGTCCGAAGGGAAAGGTATTTTACTCAAATTACACATATCACACTTAAGGCTGTCATTTTTACTTCTAAATTCTGTAATGACTGATTTTTTCCTTATCTATGCTTTGAGGTTTATCTCTCCTGAAGGTGCTGAAGGAAACAAAGCTTATAAATTCTACTATTTAGATGAACTGAACAAGATTTTTTTTTTCCTTTCTCAGAAAAGTTAAGGTTTTTTTAGAATATGCTGGCTTGATCAAGGAATAGAATTTGCAGACAACCTCAAAAATTTCATGTGGGCTGTTTTTTTAATAGTTGATCCACTGACAAGCCATAGTAACTCGGAAGAGCTCAAGTTATTTCCCCCCCAAATTAGACTATATTTTGAATTATGATAGTATAAAAGCAGGTTTTTAAACAAGTTTGCTGAAATAGAAACTATTCTCAGAAAATACTTATTTGGAGCAATTAGAGCAACTTACAGGGAAAATTGGCTTTGCACAACACCTAATCTATGCTTTTCATTCACAGTATGCTCAGGGCATACTATGCATTAATGTGGTTTTCTGGAATACTTTTAAGTTTTGTTATTTCCTCTTCAGCAAATGCTATTGGAAATGTCAGTAAAAGGGCCAAAGGGTCCTTCTTCAGCTGTACAACACAACTGCAGGGAAGTGAAGCTGCAGCAGCTTTCTACTTACAGAGACTTACAAAATATGAATTTACTATTGAATAGCAAAAAAAAAGAAGAAATACAGATGAAAACTAACTTACCAATAAGATCACTTCTATCCAAAAGTAACTCTAGATCTTTGTCACTGATTACTTTTTCTTTAGATCCTTTAACCTCCCTGTTGAGGAAGAAATAATCTCTCTTAATATAAATAAAAGCATGTTGCAGTTAGTATTGCATAGAAGTAATTTTTCCCAAATAGCAGAATCCCTGGGACACTTTTTCCACTATGAATATCCACATAATTGCTTCATAAAACATAAAAGAGCTATTGACAGCTGCTTGCAATATGCAAGCTGGTCCAAGAAAAAGATGAAATTCACATACCTCTCATAGTCTCTGGATTTCAGTAATTCTAGCAATTCCTGAGGGTCCAGACAGCTCTTTGACTGTGTCAGACCGGATTTGCCACCTTTAAACTGATCTGTAGAAAAGAGGAAATTTTAAGAAAGTACACAGGAACAGGAACGTATCCTGTGAATTGTTAAATCACTGCTGGATGCACATATTGAACAAATTACTCTTGCACATCAAAACTAATGCTATGTTTCCTTGTTTTAGCCCTCAGGGAAACACACCTTAACACTAAGAGGTGAAAAAAGTGAAAAAGGTGAAAGAGATACACACAGAGTTTACATGCAGGCCTTTCACCTTCTAGCTGTAGTAGGCAGAAGAACTGATTGAAACACCAATTCAACATGCACCCACGTGCACACACACACAGAGCAGGAAGGCTGTTAGTTCTACTTACAGGAAAAAACACTGTAAAAAAAGTTAGATGGTGGATGCTGAAGTTTGTTCCCTTTGTATGGTAAGCTGGTTGAAATAAAGTAAGCAGTATTAACCACAAGATAGGAAGCACGTGAAAGAGATGTGGTTTGCAGAGAGAACCTCCCCTCCATTTATTTGGCTAGACAAGACATGACAAAGTAACACATCTAACCCAAGTGGTTGCTGGAGCTGACTGTGCCAACACTTATCTACACACAAATCTGGATGTCAGCACAAATATCCAAAATTTATACAAGACTACTACTTACTAAAGCTAAGCATGGATGAAGTCAAGCTCAGTCTTGCTCCTTTCAAGGAGATGGGCAAGGCTTGCTGTTCTGTGCCAAGTTTCTCTAGTTTTTTACAACATATAGCTATTTTATTAATGAGTTTTCATCGATCCCTGTTATTATCACACTGCTGTTCTTCCCCCTGCTTTGTTTTCAGCAGTCCTCACCACACTTTTTCTCACCTCCCTCCAAGGACTGACTGTTTCTCTGGGACATGCCCATCAGATGCAAGTTCCAGAAGAGATCTGAGCTACAGGATTCTCTCTCCCACTACCATCTCCTGCTGTGACACACGGGTCCCAGGTCCTGCCATGCAGTGTTAGTGATGCAGTCTCTCCCTTTTAGCTTTTAGTGTTTCACAAACTGTATGGCATCAAACTAGTGCTTTACAGGTCTTGGGTTGCAATAATAGCAACATGGAAAAGTACAGAAGACCCTATCAAGCATTCAACATTTAAAATAGAAGTTTACATCCATCACTTCCTCCTAGTCTGACAACTACTAATTTAATTAACATCATGTTGGTTCTCACAGTTTCCTAGGCAACTCTATTCAATAAAACAAGCACAAGATGGAAAAAGTCACCTGGTGCTGAGGACAAATAAGCACTCTGTTTTGCAAACAATTCCAGTTCTTAAACTCCAGTAGTTGTTGTACTGTACATATCCTACATGGCCTGACTTCAGCAAGCTCTGTGATATCCCTTCTACATTTACTCCTCCAAAGTCCCAGCACTTTTTTTTTTTGATATTAAAAATCACAGGATCCATTACATCACCTTTACATCTACACAGTGGATCCAAAGGTTCCTGGAGGAGACACCCCTACTTAAGCTGCAAGATTCAGATATGATTCATAAATAGTTACCAAGATGAATATTCAGCTTATTGCTAAACTGAAGGCATGACCCAACTTGACACTTAGCTTCCTACCAGTCTAACTAGTCCCAGTTCCCATTTTTACTTTGGTATATGGCAGTCATCTATTTTTAGAGCGCATTCTTCTTTGTGCACTCATCTTTTGCACTTTTGTCTAACTTCAGGTTGGACCATAGTCAACTGATTAAACCCCACATTTTTCATACTTAAATTGGTCACTAACATGCCTACAAGGAGTCAGAGGGCAGTTCTGGCAGTCACACCAAGGCAGCAGTGGCAGAGAGATTACAAAGATAAAGGCTAAAGGAAGCATCTAACAAAGGTAGCAGGATTCTTATAAGATCTTAACAAGAAAAGTTTATCCTGAACAGAAATACTTCAACCCAATCAGTTTCTAAAGACTATTGAGTGTGACCAGCTATAAAAATCAAGAACACAGAAAGAAACACCATTGTTCTGCACATAAAATCAAGGACTATTGTTCTATTTGGCACTGGTTAATTATTCAAAGAGGACTATTCTACTGGGGTTGTAACATGCTGTTCTTAGATTCAGAAAGACAGATGCAAACAGAATTTTTATGGCTGCAAATTCTAGAGCTGTAAAACAATCTCAGCCAAGTTTAGTAGGAACCCCTCAGAAACCAAACTTCTATAGTCTCTACTTATTTTACCAGTTTTAATAGGAAGGCTCCTACTCAAGCAAGGTTGTCAGAGCAACTGGAAAAATCTATCACTAAGCTTCACATCATGACACTGGTCTACATATCATTAGGTGGGCATATTGCTCCAAATGATGAATTATTATAAACTGAACTTCAAGCAATAGGATTTTTTTAAATCTGCTTTTCTATTTATATTCTGGTTAATTTAATTTGATTTTGAAAAAATAATTAACTCAGATTTGCCAGCTACCTTACCTACTAAAAAAGGAGTATTTGTAGCATGGTGATTCCAAAAATACTAGAAATGCTCTCCTTTAATTTGCTGCAGAAATTATCTACAATGTGTCTAAGGAAGAATTTTGAAAAGTAATACTATATAGCCACTTTGGGGGGGGATGAAGCTTTTTGCATTTAAGAAAACATACTAAGCAGTCACAATACAGCGCAGTAAGAGTTGTCTCCTGAGATTTAAAGAAGCAACACATCCTTAAAGGAAATCATAAGAGAAAGACACTAACTTTTGTGGATAATCAGCTTCTCCAGCTTCCTCTTGGCAGCAGCTCTCTCCACAATCTTCTGGTCAATAGTATTTGCTGTCACGAGACGATAAACCACCACGGGCTTTGTCTGGCCAATTCTGTGACACCTGTCTTGGGCCTGCAAGTCTGACTGGGGGTTCTGAGCAGATAAAGGAACAAGTTAACCACACCATCAACCTGCTTTTTAGAGATGTACCACAGACAGTAATTTTCCATAGCAAGCTCTTAAGAGCCAGAGTAGAAGCACAAAGCAGGGCAGCCACTGTATAATAGAGCTCTCCATCTCTTTCAACTCATCCATGACAAGCTCTGCTGCTGTAGCTACACAGCCAGAGTAACTCAACTAGATCAGCTGTTTTCTGCATGAAAAACATGCAGTGTTTTTCAAGAGATGGATGTGCCTTGTATCACAAATTTAGCCAAGTGTGCTCGCTGTACATTTTTTGAAAATAAGTTTTCAGCTGTTTCTGAAGTTGCTTTAGCTTCCCTGTAGCTGAATAGTCACACAAACAGCAGAGCTGTCTATCAAAATAAAGTGAAGATACAAATATCTTCATTTTCTTCCATACTTCTCTACTTCCCAGTCTCCAGACTCACAAGAGCAGCAGAATCCTAGCCAGCTAAAACACATGGCAAGTCACAGGAGGAAATTCAAGGGGCTGGTACTAACACATGGCAGCTGTTAGAAAGAGGGAACTTGTAGAAGGCCCAGCAACACTCAAACAACAAACTGAAAGAAGGAAACGCATCTTCAACAGAAAAACCTTTCCTGCTTTTGGTGTAACTCAGGGGCAAAACAGGTGTTTGATAAGCTACGACTTTTTCAACAAGGCTGCATATTTCATATGTACTTAACTCTTATCTTCATGTAACACCTCATTAAAGTTACAGATATGATCTATACAGGATGGGTTAGTAAATGATTATCAAAAGCAGCAATAGAGAAAGCATTTTATGACACATCACTAGGATAACAGTCTGTAAACATACCCAGTCACTATCGTATATGATAACTGTGTCTGCTGCAGTTAAGTTGATGCCCAGGCCTCCAGCTCTGGTACTCACTAAGAACAGGAAGACTTCAGGGTCAGTATTGAATTGATGCATCTGGAAGAGAATTTGTCTATTAAAAACCAGCAGATGGATCAAACAACATAGCTAATGTTTTGAGACCTGTGTTTGAAAAGATGAACACAAAATATAGCATACACTGTCAGAGGTCAAACTAAGGCTTTAAGCAGCATTGTATACATTTGGGACAGGACAAGACCAAGAAGTGAAGCAATTTTAGTTTCTTGTCTGATGATTCCATTCAACAAGTTGCCCAACACACAGACTATAATGAAATATGGTCCAAACCACATTTACCTCCACATAACCTGACCAGCCAGTAATGAGGAAGGTGAGCACAGTCCAAGCTGTCAGAGCCTAAAAACATACCTACTTCTTGACACAAGCAACAATCTAAAAAAACAATGCCAACTTCACCGTAACTTCAGCCACCTCCTCCTCTTCTGCAGCACCAGCAGCAAATCATGAAGCTGGGAAGAGCCTCGCTGAACTCAGACTGGTGGCCTAGAAGATTTCTCTCATCTTACCACACTGTGGTAAGCACACAACTCCTAAAAATCCCCAAAAGCCAGCAGTATAAAGTTTTATGAGCTTATTAAAAGTCACTGTAGCTTGCTGACATATTGCAAGTTAGGCCTTTCCTCTTTAAGAATCAGCTCTAGCAACCTAAGGGCTTAAGGGTTTGGTTTTCCTCAGCCACACTGTGGCACAGTGGAAAAAAAAAAGAGGCAAAGGGAAGTGCAACTTGAGGTAGATGATCTGTCATCTGCCACTGGTTTTCCCTATCTTCATAAACATACATAGTGCATGCTTTGGCAATCTTAGCACAGCCCCTATATATATATATATCCTGTGCGCTTCCTCCATACGTGCACTGCTTTTATCTTTGCAAACTCTTGGAGAGATGGTTTTCCAGAACCACCCTCCATGGCCACTCTTTATGATAAATATATGCCTCAGTCGTAAGACATTCCATAGTTATTTGAAGCCATTACAAGTATGCAAAAACAAAGGATTGCACTGGAGCAAATCCAGATGCAGTTTCAGGCTAAAATTACAGGTGTCTCACTAGGTACAAAACCTCATTTCCTGGAAATCTACTTTATTTAGCATTACATTTGGAGTACACTCCCTAGCATCACATCCTAGATGCTAGGAAACAATACATGCAAGGGTAAAACTGGGATTAGCATCTGCCACAATCAAGATGTATTACATACTTCACATTTGGGCAACAGAGTTCTTGAGCACCCATCATTCTAGGCATACCCCAGGGCAGTGGTTAGTAACACATTTCATTGCTTCAGTATTTTTGAGCTGCAGAGACTAAAGCAGCAGCAAGGATCTCAGTTTTCAACGTGTTTTGCCTGTTAAACACTGTGCAAAATCACGTTCCAGTTTCACAGGAACAAGCTCAAGGGCTCAAAGGGCATGAACTCACATTTTCTTCTCTCTCCGAGTAGGACATGGAACCGTCCAATCGACTGAATTTGAAGTCTCTGAGATAGCAGTAATCCATCAAAATGTCAAGCATTAGAGTCATTTGCGAAAACAGCAAGACCTACAAAACCAGGAAGACTCCTTAGGACCATTTTTGGCTCATAAAGAGACAACTGTGCCCTTCCCCTAAAATCATTAGCTTTACCTTATGTCCTCTCTTTTTCAGTTCCGGAAGCATTCGATCCAAGAGCAGAAACTTGCCTGAATTCTTTACTAGATCTTCATCAATCTTGGAACAGAGAAGAGGGGATCATATATTAGGACAGAAAGATACCAAAGGTTTACCCCACTCAGAAGCACCACCAAAAGCTGTCCGAAAGCTTTTTGCAGAAAACAAGCTTGCACCACCTTTTTAAGAAAAAGCCTTAAGATTGGAAGCAACACTAATTTTAGCAAATCAGTTAAATAATGATGAAACAAAATCAAACCCCACCATTTTATATGCCCAAATAACTTTAAAGAAAAACTAGTTTTCATTCTATTTCTGGGAGGAGAAACTCCAATTGTAATTTTTTCACATGGCAAAGCACAGTTGTTTCTTTCCCTTGTACTTGTAATTACCTTGTAATTAATGGACAAGGCTTCCACCTACTGGATATGAGTAAGCACTGCTGAACAAGTTACGACACATCAGTCAAGTGACAATAGTTCACAAGACACGTTTCCGCACTGCTACTTTACACCCCTCTACTGCTCAATAGAGTTTGTTAGATTTAATTCTTGCTACGGGGAAAGAGCAGTGATTTAGAAACTTCCCAGCCACCTTGATAAGTCCTAATCCATTTTCCTGAGCCGGTACTGGCTCCTGCAAGTGATGTCAACTGTAAAACAGTCTGCATTTTCTACACATCAACTGATTTCCTTCCCCTCATCACCCAGACTGAGCTATCTGCTTTTTATACACTGACTTTACACTGATAAACTTCAATAACTTGCTCTTGAGTGCAGCTGAATCTGTTATCACTCACTGAGCAGGAAACACGACTACACATGCCCACAACCTACATTTACAATGTACAACCAAATTCTAGTTTTTCAAGATTCTTTTGTATTTCTTTGATTGCCAACTGCTTTTTGTAGATAAAATTAACAGCTGGCCTTTGTGATATAATTTGGATTCTTTCCCTTTTGGGAAGGAGAAAGGACATTGTATCCTCTGAGCAGACCAGTCTGTTGTACTTGGTTCAGCCCTTCAGATCTCACACGGAAAGGTTATCACACCACCTCTTGCAGCATATAGAATTTATACCAGGAACAGTTTGCCAAGGCCAACAATTTTTTAGTTTTGAAAATTAAGCTTTGCGAGGAGAGCTTGAGGCAGATCTTAAGACACTTCAAATCAATGGAACCCAGCTACTGTTTTAATTCAATAACTATGCCATCCCTCATCTGCTGGGAGCAAAATGAAGAACACTACAGCATCTTTAACAAAGGCTAAATGGGCCCAGAGGCTGGTCTCTGCAACTGCTGCTGCAGGAAGCTTCCAATAATGATTCAGCCACACTGCTGGAATTTAGTGGGGAGACATATGCCAAATACATTGTAAAGATCATTCTCTACTGCCAGCAGATCAGAGTTTATTGCTTTTTAATGCCCAGAAGAATTTTTCTCATGATCCTTTGAGAATATGTACCTTGAATTGTTGCGTGGCAGGGTCCAACGGATATTCAATAAGATAGGGGTGATTACAACATTTTCTCAGTAACATCATGATATTCTGCAGTTTAAGGTTCACCTCTGAATCCATGGGAATGCTGACTTCTACCACTGGCCTTGAAAAGATACACCATCTTATTAGTACAGAAGGTGTCACCTTATTGTGCTACAGATACTGAAGAGAAAAATAATCAATAAAAAAAACCTCAAGCAATGGATTCACAGATTCACATGCTGTGTCAAAATGTCCTCAAAAATCACTCATAGTTAGTAAAAATATTACCAGACAAAACTTCTTTTAGTGCTAACACCTGCCACCAAAGGCACAAGGGTTTGCTATTATTCACTTAAAATACAAAAGGGCAGTCAATAGCAATCAGAAGCAGAAAAAACATCTTATGCAAGTTGCTCAACAGAAAAGGGAACAGACACAAGCCCTCTCTAGAGCAAGTGGTCGGTCAGATCTCCTGCAGAATAATACAAAAAACCCCATCTCTCTGCCTACTCCCTTTTGCCCACACATACACATTGCAGGTTTCACAACAAATATAGATATTTAGCTCTTCCACATCTATGTGCCATCTCCAACACAAGGGATCCATGCATATTATAAAGCTAATACAAATATTTAAGTGTCTGGTTTTGTAAAGTACACTGGACTATGATAAAAATCTACCAAAATATATCACAGAACCATTCTATGGTTACAGTTGGAAGAGACCTTAAAAATCGTGTTCCACCCCCCCCGACCTGGGCAGGGACACCTCCTACTAGTCCCATCCAGCCTGGTCTTGAACACTTCAGTTCTGAAGATTAACCCAGTTTTCCTTATGCCCAAGAGGCTCCCAACCAATGAAGAGCCACCAACAGACCTTGTCAAAGCCAGGAACAAACACAATTTCTCATATTCCTCAGTCCTGAACCTCAACTCTGATCCTAATCACCTGAAAGCAACCAATACCCATCACCAAACCAGCAATAACCATGCTGACCATTTGGGTTCCAGGTTTCAGCTTATGCCTGCATTATTTTTAGCAAGGAAACAACTACTCCCTTTTCTCCAGTCTTGAGCCTAAACTTTGCCTCAAGTATTCCTGAATAATTCTGCAAAGACCTAGGAGTTAACTATAGTTAGCACACCAGCATTATCCCTTGTCTTGCCTTTGAGCCTATGAAACATACCTGTGAATGTATGAACTACCTAAATGTTTTAGCAGCCCAAAGGAATCACATTTCACATTGTGACACTTTAGCTCTTTCTGGGTTATGAACAGCACCATTGTCACAGGACCTACCTAAGACTCTAAGGAAAATGGGGATTCAAGAAGCAATGTTACTGTTAGATCCTGCAAAGGTCATAGGTTTAAGAATAAACGTCTTTATATGAGCCAGTGAGTGATGGCACAACCTCATCATTTCCATCATGGCCCAACAAATATTAGGTAAAAGCAAAGAAACAAATCAAAGCTACAAGGACAGTGAATTGCAAAATGCTATTCTTCTTGATCAATTTGAATAAGCAAAGCTCTAGAAGCAAACTAAGATGTAGACACTCAGTATAATAGTTTTCAAAAAGGTATCTTTGAGGGCAGGTACCTCTCTTTTTCTACTTCCTCTTGCATTTTGCTGATCAATTTTTCCAAGTCATCAGGCGAACCATTATGTTCTTCGCAATAATCAACCAGTTTTCGGCTACGGCGTTTGGGTCGACCTGTAGGACTAAACTCAACTACTTCTTCCTGGGGGGAAACGATAACATTGCCATCAAAAGCAGAAAAGCTTCAAATTCAAAGGTCTAGGCTGACCCAAGAATTCCCAATACTGAAAGAGGTCTCAGTGAGCTTCATCACACAACACCTAGACTAAACAACTAAGTTTTGTTAAATAGAAAATGCAGACCAAATTTTAAAAGTTTTATAATTATAGATTTTGAAAGCTTCTGCTTGATTTTTAAAGGCTGCATTAGTACATTAATGACTTTACAGCAGAAACTGTCAACCCCATGCAAACTCTAATCTTTTTCCTGCAAGTAATCAAGAATATATTTACACAGATATTGTATAGTTCTGTCTGCTAAGAAGACCAGTCACAGCAGCTGCCATTGAAATAGTGAGACCAGACAGGAAATTTAAGCAAAAAGTGGGTTTAGTTACAACAGTAACAAAGTAATACTAAGGTTTTTTTACCTACAAACCATTAATAGCCAATACATTTCTAACATCCCCACCAAAAGATACCTCATTGTTTCCTAACAGCTTGGTAATGGTGCGATTTACAATGGCAGTATAGAAAGTTTCTTGCTTCTTTGCCAGTGGTGCATATACCACAACTTCTCGTTTAGGAGGAACCTCAAGAGCAACATCAGATTTCAGTCTTCTCAGTAAGAAAGGTGTCAGAATCTGAAGTGTTAAGCAGATAATGTGTTTCAATTACTCAAAGCTCTCAACACAGCTAGAAAACAAAACAAAAGCATCTCCCACACAAATAACTCACAAATAAGCCTACTGATATAATGTTATTTTGACAATTTAAAGCAAGGGAGTTATTTTGCAGAGTTCCACATTTAATTTTTTAATACAGATGCCTACTCCAAAACTTTTACACACTTTTCTGCACATGCTGGTAATACGGGTGTTTAAACACCACATCCATTGACATTTGAAAAATGTTGAAGTGCTTGATAAAAGGTACAGTAGTAACTACATTACAGACCTTTCAAGTAATTTTCATTAACCGAAATAAAATTTATTTGAATGAAACAGTTCATTTTCCTTATGTTCCTTAAATCAAGGTATTCCAGAAAAGTCTCAATCCTTTAACCAAAATAAACCTTTAACCAATTCTTTGGCAAGAAGTAAAGACCTGCAATTAAGTTTGACTTCTCAATTCAGTTCCAAGAATAAAAAAGAATCATTATCAAAGAGGTATATTGTTCCTTTCAGCATTTATAAGGGCTGTAAAGATTGAAAAAAAAAACCAACCCAATACAACAAATCTAAGGAAGTCCAGAAGTGCCACAATAAAAGCCTCAGGCCCACATTTCAGCTCCACAAACAAGATTTTGACATACTTCAGAATTAATGGTCAATGCTAGAAATAAACCATTGAAAAAAAACCACACAAAGAAAAAGTAAAAACCTGATGCAGCATATGCAAGATGTTTTGCTCCCTTTCTTTAGCAATAATATCTTCAGCAGTTTCTGTAATGCTGGTAATATCAAACCAGGACTCAAAGCTATAAAAACAAAGGAAAAAAAAAGGAATAGCTTACTTCTTAGCTATTATTCCTCATTATTTAAGTATACTATTGTTCTCTGATCCTGCAATTTAAGACAAACAAAACACTAATATTCACCATGAATACAGGGTGAACAGGAAGTGTTTTTGAAATATCCCTATCAATTCAGGCACTTGAGGTTTTAAGTGAACAGTAAAAATACTCATTTTAGTTGGAATATTCATTAAGATCTATTACATTCAGTCAACTGTATTTTTTTCCCAAAACTAGCATCAAGACTGTTCTGGCAATGTTCTTTCACCTCACCTTCTGCTGCTTCAGAAAAGGACTTCTCTCCCACATGTCCCATGTCTCCCAGCCTCCCAGAGCTTTCTCCAGCACCAGGCCCTTAGGATTAGATAAGCATCTCTCCCCCCAAATCCTCTTAGCTCAGAGTTGAGCTTCCACTATCCATAGACCTGACAATTACTCCCTTGCTTTCTGAAGCAACTAAGTGTGAAAGCAAGACACATTTCAAAGCATTTCCCACTAAATAATTATATCAAATTACAACCATACCATAAAACGGCTCCTCACAAGTTTAGTAATTATTGAGTCACAATAACGCCCAAACAAAACAAAGGGGAATATTTCTCACCATTAGATCACAACCTACCTTTTTAAATCATCAAACACATCTGGCAACAGGAAGTTAAGCAGTGACCAAAGCTCTGCCAAGTTGTTTTGCAGGGGAGTACCAGTCAACAAGAGTTTATTGTCTGCATTAAATCGTTTCAGTTCTCTGATAAGGCGGCAGTTCATATTTTTAATCCTGTGACCTTCATCCACTATTAGGTATTTCCAGAAACAGTTCTACAAAAACAAAAGGTATTTCAAGTAAATCTTAGTTTTACTCCATGAAAACACGTGCCAGGTAAGACAAGCAGCACTAATAAGACTGTCTAACACCGTCCATTACAAAAGTTTTAAATGCTGCTGTTTCTTACTTTGCCACAGTAGAAAAGCTGAGTCCAAACAGTTAATGTCACACATCTGCTTCATGGTGGCTGCATTTAGAAAGCTGAAATGATTGCAACAAAACTCCTATGATAAACTCATCTCACTGAAAAAACCATTCTGACTTTAAACATCATATTTATACACCAAGAGTAGCTTTTACTACAAGCCTGCTTCCCCAAAAGAGAGGCAAGGAGAAGAGCAGGTATGCTGTACTATCTGCTTGTTTTACTTTTTGGATAGTGTTCCACTATCCAAACTTCACCACTTCACAGTAGTGAAGAACTCCTAAAGCATAAATTTCCAGAGCCACTGCTACCAAGGAAAAAGAAGTAAATGCTAATATAAATTTCCTTGGAATGACACTAGTTGTACAGATAGCATGTGAGTTTGTTTTTTTAATCTACTATATTGAAATGCTTAGTGATGAGACATTCCTCCCATCCTAGGGCTTTCAGAATTTAGGATACCTGCAGGGCATTTCTGTCTCGCATGGCTATTTCAAAGGAAGTAATGACCACGGGATGGATTTGCAGTGATCCGTGCCGCCCGTGAATTTTACGGACTAGTTTACGACGTTCCTGCTGAGGCCCATGATAGAGCATTAGTGGAATCTGAAAGAGAAGTTTAGAAGCCTGGTGAACTGAGCTCATTTAAACCTAAAGGGATAGTAGAGATAATTAGCTTTGCAGAAGACTGTAAACACACAGCAAGTCATGGCACAGTGTGTAGTAACCACATAAACGATTACAATTAGACTGGTGTTCTACATATAGAAAATTTCAAGGCAAAGAATTACAGTAAGAATGAAACAATTTGTTCTTTTAAACCTAAGGAAGAAAAAGAAAAAGCTTCATTTCTTTTACCTCTGGAGTAAATCTCTTGAATTCAGACATCCAGTTTGGAAGAGTAGACAAAGGACCACATACGAGGAAAGGACCAGGGACTCCTCGTTCCACCATCAGTGCTATTGTTGCAATACACTGGATTGTCTTTCCCAAGCCCATTTCATCAGCTAAAATGCCATTAATACCATTTTCCCAAAGCATCTGCAGACACAGAAAAAGAAATATAAATGAAAAATAGCCAACACACCTTAAGAACAACAGACATCTTTAGGAACTCTCTACTAGGCACATTTTGTGTTAGACAAGTAATATTTCTCCATGTTGAAAGTAAATGTATGTGCTTCTAGCCAATTAAGTGCACGACTAGGAAGCAAAAACCAGAAAGTATCAGAGAAAGGATGTAAATTAGCATTATAATTAAAAAAACTTCATCAGTCCTCTCCTACTACCCAAATTTTCACCCCAAGAATTCCCTTTTCTCCCCCCTCTAAAAGCTCAGGTTATTGTGCTGATGTTTTACCTGTTTGATAAGACAGTTAAACAGTTTATATAAACTGTAAACTGTTTTAAATAAAACAGTTTTATCTGTTTAAGTAGCATCTGTAGGAACAGCTATTTCACCATAGGAAAAAGGTGCAATTCATGACCAACACAGCCAGCTGCTCCAGCAACAGCTCTTTGTGCCCATTCTGACAACTGACAGAGCAACTTCTCACAAAAAAGCAGACATAGAAGTGTTCTGTGGCTACTATTTATAAAAAAAAAAAAAAAAATTAACTGAGCTGTTTGTTCACCTCCCAGAACAGGCCTGTCTTCTCTGCATACCTCCCAGTGACAGAACAGAGTGGGTTTAGTGGCACTCACTTGTGAGATCAGCCTAAGCCTGTTAAAACAGGATACATACACTTGGGGGTTGGGGGGGAAATTAAAAAAAAAAGGAAGAAAAAAACCTAAGGGAAATATGAGATCATTAGCAGAATGAAAATAGTTCTCTCTGGCTCTGATAATTAGAAAGCGAACTTGTTCCAATTTGGCTTGCAAGCAAAAACAGGTAGAAGTTAAATATTTACGTGGGCGATTTCTACTTCAAGTTGCTTCAATCAAATGCTGAAGACAAAATTACTTTTAAAACACTGTGTTAATATTGTTAATATTACTGTTTAGATTCCAAAAGGCAGAGAATAGAAAACACATCTGTGCCAGGCCTGCAAGACCACGGGGCTTTAGAAGCACCTATGGGATAGGTATTCAAAACCTCTGAGAGAAACAGTAAGACTCTCATAGTAGTATGTGTAGTTCTTCACAAAGTATTTTTAAGGAGAGGCTGAAAAGACAGTTGAGTTGAAGAAAATAGATAGAGAAAGGGAAAATGGAGAACACCAACCAGAAAAGTCTAAAGAAACATTTACAAACACATAATATTTCAGCACAGGGGGGATATGTATCTGCTGCTTAAATTTTTTCCTAACACCAGATTCTCATATCATGAGAAATCATAAGGAACTGTCTCTCTTCTTCACCTTCCCTGTACCAACCACAGGTCTTCCAGTATCTCTTCCCTTACACTTCTCTGTTTCCAGTCATCAACAGATTTGAGTTTCATCAATTGCTCCATACCCTTAGCCACTCCATGCCTTCCACTTGGTACCACCGCATTACACCACCAGTGAAAATCTTTGGTTGCTGAAAGGGCACCGGTTGTCCGTTAAATTTCCGTACGGGATCAAGGAATTGCTTGGCACTGTGTCGTACAGCTTGACACAACCTATCCTTAATGACACTATTGGAGTCTCCATTTTTCTGCAGGTTTTCTGGACACAGGTTGTCTGAAGAGCTTTCATCCTATGGAGGGAAGTTCAAGGAACAAAGTTCAAGGAACACGTGCAGGTGACGAGCGGGTCACACATTAAAGCCTAACTAAAACATACTTTTGCCCAATTTACACCCATCTTAATGTGAAGCAAGCCAGCCCCTGACACAAAGACTTATTTTGAATAACTGCCAACTCAAGAGTAGAATTTTTTTTTAGGATTAATATTACTATATAGGTAGATGTCAACATGCACAATTTCAATGACTTGTATGCGTTCTTTACTCCTTTACAGCTAAAGAACAGTGATAGTTATCGAAGCGATGGATTTTCTTATGAAATCTTATGATTTTCTACACATAAAAGCAAGCAGACTTAAACCTTCCTCGCAGGAGCTGGCATTTATAAAGCTATTTCCCTTTTGTAAGTTGCTTCTGGAGAACGATAGAAAAAAAATTCATACTGTGCATGTAGCTTTAAAACCACAGCAGAAACAGGAGACCACACATTATCTTCATGCTCAAATGCTTAAAAATTACTATGTCTTAAGGTCTTACACAGCAGCACAAATATTTCCTAGTAAGTTCCTATTTATTTTTTAAACTATAGGTTCTATAAGTATAGATCTATTTTTTCCAAACACTCAATTTGAATGTAAGTCTCCACCTTGAATTTCTGAATACATATTTAAGTGCATTCACTTGCACCACTCCTTTAAACTTCTAATTCAGGACTTCAATATCTATCAGAGATGTTTATTTACAGGAAAAGTTTAAAGTTATGCTATAAAGTATAAAAAGCCCTCCCTTCCTTTGGGCTTAACACACTTAAACTGCAGTAAGATGTGCCAACATACCTGATTTTCCACTTTACTCTTTTTTGCCACTGATAATATTTCCTGGAAACAAAGAAAAAAACCCTTTGCTTACACACTTTTCAACCTTAAAACTTGTATTTCTTGAGGTCTTTTAATTGTAGAATTTGGACATTAAAAAAGCTTTCCCTACAACATCATTAATCGTACAAGTGACTCTACACAACCACACACCAGTGAACGCATCCCAATTACAAAGGGTAACTGAAAATTTGACTGGCAATGTCACAGCTTGCCATTCCAAAGACACACACAAAAAAAAAATATCTGAGTTCTACAGGTTTGACATTACTGTTACATAGATCTTTGCTAGAAGAAAGTCCTATGTTACAGACTACTGCAGCCTGTTGGTTGATCATGTCTGACAGCAATGGATAAGAATATGTTGCTCTCAAATACATCAATTGCCTCACCAGTTAAAATCTGTGCTATAAAAAAATTAAGAAGTCCATTTATAGTTGTGGCTTACCTCTTTGGACATAATTTCTGAGATGTTGTATGTCCCATCTTCTCTGCCCCTCTTCTTTTTTGCACCTGTCAGATAACATTTGAGTTTATACATCAAACATTAAAGAAGCTAAAAACACCAGGACTGATAGAAGGCAAAGCCTAATACATTACCCGATTTCTCCTCTTTGGAATCACCAGGATTTTGACCCTAGAAAATAAACATGGGAAGAAGTTAACCACCTTATGCATCTTGAACTATCATGACACAGATAAAAAGATGTAAGCAGCCTCAAACCATTGTCTTTGAAAGCTTTTTTAAATACTTTTACTATTAAGCAGTTTTTAAAAATACAGCCAAAAAAAAGTCCCTGCTTATCTTTGTTACTTACTCAGCACCTTGGCTGAATAAACAATCATTGCTGAAACAAAAGCCTCAAGACAAATCCAAACCACTTTCTTTAGTGTAAATCAGTCAGAAACACCTCCTTAAGATGACTGTCATTGCATGCAAAATTTTAAGCACTTGTATTACAGTCTTCTTACGATTAAAATAAATATGATCTACTAAATAGAACCTGCAAGTAAAATACTGGCTAATCTAACTTTATTTACCTACCTTGATCAAAACTGTCCTCCTGATTTGTCAGACTTTTATTTTATTCAGAAAGTTGCATAAAATAGCTAGTTAATCTTACCTTGGCAGATTTTAACATCATCTCCCTCTTTCTTTCTAACTTCTCTTTCCTCCTTTGTTCCTAAAAAAGAACCCAAACAAACCACACACATTTCTTATCTTTCAACAACACTCTCCATTGGAGAGGTGATAACTGGCACAGATTGCATTGGTAGAATTCTGTGTACACTACAGACTTTTGTTTTTGCAATCTCACTAAAAGCCTGTATTCTGATATAGTTTAACATGGTAAAGCAAATCCTGGCCAGTGAATACTTTAAACACTTAAATACAGTAATTTAGAAAGACTCCAAAAATATTTCCAACTGCAAACTCCTTATGTTCTCATCTACTGCAGTAAGTTTTCCATTTGCAAGCTCCCCTTCAACTTCCACAACTGTACATTGAGGCACAGAGAGAAATGTAAGCAGCCTACAAAGCCTTTAACGAAAAAGTGTTTTCACACCTTTAAGAATTTAAGATTTGCATTCCATTTCTACTTGCTGAAAGCAAAAGGACCCTGGAAAAAGAGGTTAGAAACCCTGGTACTTATCAGGTGGTGCAAGACTTACTACTGAAACAGACATTCTCTCAATGCAGTAACCACAAATTCAAGCTGAAAATTAAAACTAGAAAAGTATTTTAGAAAGCAAGTTCCTGGAATCTGTGTTACTTTTTATGAGAATGTTATTGCCCTCAATCTTCTTCTCAGAAACTTCTCTCTCAAGCTTGTCCATAAAGGTACAGTTAAGAATGTCAAGATAAAGCTAGACATGAACTCAGCAGCCCATGGACACATCAAATCATTTTATGGAAGCTCTTGTTTGGGAACAGCATGAGATCACTGTAATTTATAAATTTGTTTTAAGGAGGTCTGCATTAGCATCCTGAAGACACACTGCATCCTCAGCCTTCAGGAATTAGCAAACAAAGGCTCCATAATTCCCTGCTTGTCAATTCTTTGTATCTTCTATCCTCCCTCCAGGAGGGTGCCTTAAACTTTGTTTCTTGTTCCAAATATTTGGAATATTTCCCCAGCACTCAGGCCAACAGAAGAATTGTAAAGATATCAGTGCCACTGTTACACTGTGATTTTAAATTATAATTCATGCTCTCCCCAGTTTAATTAATCGATTAACTTACAGAACAAATTCTGAATATTATGTAAAGCACCACCTCATCCCTGGACAGTAATTCCTGTAGATTTTCTTACTTCAGTTCAAACAGCAGGATGGAAAAAAATATCAACCAAACAAACCAAAATCAAACACATGGCAGCCCATCTTAAGAATTGAACAAGAGCACACCTACCTCTAGTTGCTGCTGTTCCATTTTGGTTAGCAGGAATTTGGAATAGATATTACTTTTTTCAAGCAAATGTTGAAGCCTTTTATATCGCATTTCGCTTGACTCCCTGTCCCAAGAAGTGCGAGCCTGGCCAACAGAAAGATGTCAAGTATTTATAGATGTGTCAAAGTTAATACTTTTAATATAATGAAGGGTTCTTTTACAGGATAACTATAATTGTCTTACAAACATACAACCTTTCCCTTCCAGACATTATACATCCATGATTCATGAGTGTCTAAACTCACATGTACCTATGAAGTGCTTTAAATGGAAGTAACCCGGGGTTAGTTCTATATATATACAGAGCTCTGCAACACACACACACTTCTGGTGCAGTAGCACAAGGCATTCAAGGGCTCAAAGGTATCTCACTCCAATTTACAGGTTTGGAGTAAAATTAAATTTAAGTTTATTTGCAGCTTGAAAGATTTGGGAGGGGAAAAAAAACCCACCTACCAGGCAAAATTCAACACAGTTTCTCAAGTATTAGCTGGGACACCTCCATTTGTAACACAGGTACAGTTTTTCATTACAAACAAGATATTCCAAAAGTTACAAGACCACCATGCCTCATTTACAGAGGTCAAGTCAATTCCCAATGTGAAAATGTAACTTCTCTTTGCTCTGCTTACAAAATGCATGCACGCTTTAACAAGTAACTTCTGTTGAATTAATCAAGGCTGTGCATTTAAGTTTGCAAATTACTCTTTCAAACTTGTAACAGTGCTCTCCAAAAATGTAAAAAAAGCATTCACCCCTCTACATTCATCTGACGTGGCCTGTTAGACAGATATCAAACCAGTAAAAAGGTGTAAATTAGCATCTTCAAGAAAAACCCCAGAAAGGCAAGATGCAGAGCTTTACAAGATGCTTATCTCTGCCACTGCCTTCAGAAAAAAAAACATTGGGGGAAGGGTATGCAAAAAAGACAGAAAGGCCAAGAAATCTTCTGAATCTAAATAAGAGTAAAAGGCAGGAAAAGGGGTATTAGCTGAATCATGGGACAAGTAGTGTGACACAGAAAAGGAGGAGCATGTTTCTCTCCCTCAGAAATCACACCTTTATGTTCCACAATTAGTACTCTTGTCGTTTTTATTAGGTAGCTATCCCCATGTTCTTTTATGAGCAGAAGATCCATCTCCACAAGTTCTCTAGGGGGAAAAGACTGCCTTCTGATGACTCTCCATACAGTTTTGATTTGTTTCTGCTCTCCCCTGTCAAGGTCTTTTCCTTCCCTTCAAAAGTACCTGAGCTCAGAAAGACCAACACTTGATGGCAATGCCAAGAGAGAATATTATTAAAACTAAACTAGTTCATTCAGCCCGTTGCTATCGCAGGGAATTTGCCCAAGTGACAAGCATAAAAAACCCAGAAGCTTCAAGATCATCACCTGTCCCCAAGATGCCAGTAAGCTTGGCTTCAACAACATGAGTGACTTCCCTTGGTGACAGAAGCAGACAGGACAATGGAGCAATACCCTTGCTATAGGTAAGCTCTATGGATTCTCAAGAAATGGAAGTACAAAAAAAAATCCAGCCCTATCACATTATAGCACTGTTGCAGAAGTGGTTGGTTATTAAAGAAAATAAATTCTAAGTCCTTTTCTCAATGCTTCCTGTGCAATGAGATAATTTGCTCCACAGGGATTTTCTCCTTACCCTCCAAAAGCATTGCCTACAATTTTTTTAGTTCCAAGTCTGATCAAGGAACACCTGAAGAGGAGTTCAGACAGGCTCTATCATGCTTTACTGTTTGCAGTAAAAAAAGATTATAAGATTTCTGGGAGAATAAAACAGTATCACAAAATGCTGCAGTCTGAAAACACACATTTATAAATCGCAATTTCTCTCAGTCAAAAGAGAAAGACTAATTAAAATTAGTTCCAGGTCTTAGAAATTGTATTTTTCATGCCCTTAGGCTTTAATTTCTAAAACAGGGGAAAAAACAACCCTGGTTTCTCAACTACTTAGAGTAATAGCATTAATCATTTAGAATACAAACCCAAAAGAACATTTAAGAGAGTAGTTCTTTCAAGCTTATATTTACTTATGTCTGAAAAACAACACCTTATATGGTATCTTGATACCTACAGGTCTAGAAGCATCGCTTTTTCATGTTCTCTCTCCCAAAGATTGGTTAGTATCAACCAATGCTTCATACTAACACGTGAAAACACTCGCAGCAAGAGAGAAATGAAAGGTAATGACTATGTCACAAGTGTCAGGGATGTACATTTCCTAGAAGTGCCCTGCAGAGCCTTAATCAAATTGTTTGTTTGGTGGGGATTTTTGATAAAAATAAGGAGCAAGAAGACGAAGAAGAAGACGTTATGTACACCTAGAGAAAACGCAGAAAGAGAACCTTGCCTTTGATATTTCAGACAGGACTTCAGGAGAATGTGAACTAACTATCCTTTCTGAAACCAGCTTGCTTTAAAGGCAGGATATCTTGGACTTTTAGGGCCGGAACGACAGAAGTAAAAAGGTAGCCCTTTCATCGCAAAGTTAAACGTGTATAAAACGCAACAGGCTTTTGCTGAGTGGCAGAGCACACCGTTAGCCTTTAAAAATAGAAAAAAACCCAAGCCTGCCGCGAATGCTCAGAGGCATTGGTGAATAGCAGCCGCCTCCCACGTTGGTTTGTTTGGAAACCGAAGGGGCCGCGGGACACCGGGCCCAGCCCCCCGCCTTCACGGCCCAGGAAAATCCAAGCCGCTCGGGCCCCGCTGCCGTGAGGGGGAGGTCTCATCCTCCTCACCGCGTGTCCCCCCCACCGGGGCGCCCCTCACCTTCTCCAGCATCTGCCGCTCCTTCTCCAGCCCCTCAGCCTCCAGCTCCTCCTCCTCCTTCAGCATGGCCGGCGTGATCACCGCCGCCTCCGCCGCCTGCTCCCCCATCTCTGCTCCCAGCGGTTCTGCAACGACCCCAGGGTTTCGCAACGAGGGTGCCCGCAACGAGGGTGCCCGCAACGAGGGTGCCCCCCCTCCCCTCCCCTCCCGCCGCCCGCCCCGGCCTCTCACCGCCGCTGCTCGCCGTGTTCTGGGCCGGCATGGCCGCGCGCCTCGGGGCCCGTTGACTGGGCGCGAGGTAGTCCCGCGCGCCGCGCCGAACTCCCGCGCGCGCGCTGCTTTACCCCGCCTGCCTGCCTGCCTGCCTCGCGAGAACGAAAACCGCGCGCTGCCCCTGCCTCGCGAGATAAAGCGGCTCGTCCCCGCCCCCTCCCCACTCCCCCGCCCCGTCTCGGCGGCCATCTTGACTCCTGGCAGATGGCGGGAACTGTGGGACGTCATCCCGCTCGCCCGTCTACCCCGGGCAGATCCAGGGCGCTTGGGCCCTTCTGTCCAGCGCGGAGGGTCCACAGGCCATTGTGAGCCCTTGGCTTGCGGAGCTTCGGCCACGTTAAGCCGTGCTCCTGGGCCTGTGTGTACGGGTCGCACTGATGGAGCCGCCGCCGGCCGGGCACGGCGTGAGGGAACTGCCCGCGCCTCACGGTGGGGTTTCCCTCTGCCAGCAGGATCTCCACCGGGAGAGCATGGACACAGCGAGGGCTGATCGTCTCCGTTAGTGCAAGGCCCTGGATGTTGGCTTGAAGACTTCTGGTTTGTGCCACGAGAGGGCAGAGGAGCCCTAAAAACCGGAATGAGAGCTGTACTTTTCCTCCACGGACGGAAAACCGTCCTTCCCGAAGCGTAGCCTTCATTAAAGTAAACATTTACAGTGTTCACAATACAAACAGTTTAGCTTCTACTAACTGGCACAAGCTGTCAAAATAACTTCGGGCTTATCCCGTCGCCACAGATCCAAACAACTATGCTGTGCTAGTAATTTTTCACACCTGTCTGTCAAATAAATTGCTATTTTAAACTCATTCCACACATACGGGGACCAGAGCTCCTGGTTCGAAAAAGAGACCTGGAAAGGGAGGCGAGAAAAAACAGAAGAACAGACAAGTCTGGTAATAACTGAGGTGGATGGCATTCCTGTCATTCCCAATGCCTTAGAGGCTGATTCTGGATGTTGTAACGTGGTTTATGAAAAAGTGATTCTGTTCTGTGAGGCATAGTTGGGAGACTGACTCAAAATGATTCTGCATCAATGTGAGGGAACGTTAGCAGAGAGGAATGCTATTAACCCCTAATAAAGTTGCCTCATTGGCATTGTGGCAACTGAACGCAGCCTTTTTCAAGCTTCTGATTCACTTGCAACTGTTCTCAAGACATCCCAGTGAATAAACAAAGAAAGCCTTTAGTTCATTCTGTGAGACCTTGAAGTCTTTTCCAAACTATATCGTTAGAGCAGAATAATCACCTAGATGACAACTGAAATACATCCAAGCTGGAATATGATGGTGGCTTAAGTGGTTCCCAACACCAGTTGTAGGTAGGAAGCAAGATGAAGGTATAACTAGAATTTCAGGAGCACTCAAGATTTTGGCTGGATATGAATGTTAATACCTCTGCTTCTGTTTTTAAAACAGCTATAAGATCTGTCCTGCCCAGAAATTGTAAGGAGCACGATTTATATCTCTTATCCAAAGAAAATAAGCTTCTCGCTGAAATATGTAATAGAGCAGAAATGTTCCATCTCCCTCCCATACCCACACAGGCTATTTTGTAATAATATTAAGACCATTTTTAGAATGGTGAGACAGTGAGACACGCACAGCCTCACCTCAGATTATCACCTCAAATCAGACAGTCGTGTTTCAGCCCTTTCCTGCTCTGCCCAACGCCTTGGCTGTAAGCTGTTTGGGGTGGGAAAGGATTTGCTGTTGTACAGTGGGGCTCAGCATCACGATTGCCATTCCTTTTTCTAGGGAGAGATTTTGCTGTTGTGTAGGAATCCTCACCCTTCCTTCCACTGCCACCACCTGGCCCAGGACCCCCTGCTCTGCCCTGCTTCTAAGTGAGTATTTCCTTCTGTGTGCGGGGTGTTTCTGTGTTCAACTAGTCATAATTTAGGGCTGGGATATCCTTTTTCCCCATGCATTCGTAAAAATCATCAGAAATCAGGGAAACTCTTTGGCGACATTGAGATATCCAACACCCACAAAACTTGATGCAGTGAAAGACTTTGTAAAACAAGCCTTTTTTTAAAAAAAAAAGCTATTCCAGGTAAATGCTACCGGATCTGACAGTTGTGGCCGGAGCCTGTCGGACACATACCACGGTCTGGTTTTAACATCCCACTTATAAGGGGAGTGTGCACAAGATTCATGTCCAGTCTTGCAGACAAGGGCATTTATAGTGGCTTAGCACACGTGAGTAAAGCCATGCCAACAAACATCCTCCTCCAGATCTTGCTGTGACTGTGGAATGAGCAAATGCTGCTCATTTCTGCTCCTCTCCAACTGCTCCTGAGACTGCGACATCAGTATATCACATTAATGATCTGAGGTTAACAAGGGGAATAAGGCAGTGTTTTGGTAAATTGGTCCTGGGGTAGATTCTTAGGGGGTGGGAATAGGGCTATTTCCACCAGCAAAGGATATGAAATGGGCAGAGCTGGCAACACCTTCCACAAGTGTAGCAGGATCCAGAAAATGATGTGTCTCCATGGCATAAATCTCCACTCCATGCTTAGTCCAGACAAAGAGGTTGTAACACGTAATTTCTACCCAGAAGCAATTTCTTTTACCTCAGTAGTCAGTGACTTGTTACTACAGTGCAAAAAGCCTGTCACCTTTTGTTCAAAAGATGAAAGTCCCTCGTAACACACCTGGACACTTACACAGTGTAATGCAAGGTGCAGAGAAAGATGACCCGAGTAGCAGAGAAGGGGGTGAGGGAAATCACAGTGCAAGGGAGCAGATAAGAGTTAGAAAATATGCAGATTGTAAACAAAGACAGTTCTGTTCTCGGGTTGGCCAAGTGGCTGCTGCTGAGTCGCTGTAACTCTGGGTTGTCACCTTTGAGATTTACTTGTCACTCTGGTATGCAATACAAGAATGTGTGTCGTTTCATCGTGCTCCTTGCCTGCACAGGTTGCCAAATTAATGTACTACAAACTCTAAAAGTCGTTCCTTGTACTAATTGCTCTGTCTGCTGAATGACCAAAGAGGAAGCTGGGACTTTGAAATAAAATGGTTTTCTTTAGATGAGAAAAGCGAGACATATAGATTCAGGCTATTTTGCCTCCTTCACAGTCTATGTCCAAGGCTTTCCTACTCCTAAGCAAATGAGAAAGCCTCCACAGCAGACAGCACTGTGGCAGACAGCAGTGGCACCCCTGAAGTTTGCTCAGTGGTCTTCAAATTTAAATGTAGGTTTTTTCTTTTTTTCCTTTTTTCCCTTTTTTTTTTGCTTAAGAATCAATGACTGCTTTTCCCGCTAGTAGAAACCCATACTTGCTATGGCTGAAAGAAAAACAGTGGCAGGATCCTCTCCTCCACCCACAAGCACAATCTTCAGGTAGTCAGAAATTTCAGAGATGAAAATGTGCTATATATACAGTAACACTAGATGGCTGCACAGACTCCAAGAAACTGCTGCTGGCTCCAAGTTTAATTCTGTAGATTGTGGGCCTGAAATAAATAAGGTAAGATGTTTTGATCAGTGAAGCAGGAGCATGTGTGTGTGCCAGCCCCTCTGTAAGCATTCGAGTTCTCTGAGCTGGCAGTCAGAGCCACAGGGCACTCGGAATGGCATTTGCTTATGGCTGGACTGAAGCTCCACCAAATAATGAAAATATCATGCAACAGCAACGCAGCTTCATCCAGATTTGTGATGTCTCCATCAGCAGTGAAACAGCTCCCGAGACACTCATTTCCAACCTAGCCTTTCGAGTAACCTGAAATCCCCATAACTGCCAAGAAAAGGGTGGGGTGTGCAGAGCGAGGCAGAAACCATCCAGCTTTGATCAGCCTTATTTGTTTATTTACAGAGACATCTAAATAACACCACCCACCATGTACATCAACATCCCAAGCTTTTTTCCCTGTACAGCTCTCAGTTTGCTGTCTTCTGCTGCAGCAAGCAGCCCAGACAAGACAGAGCAGGATTAGGGTTGTCAGGGAAAAAGGATTGATAGTGTGATGTTACACTTCAGCAGGTAAGCAATTCTCCAAGGGATCCTTCCTTAAAAAGCTGCTGCAAAAAGTGACTGAAAAGTCACCACATTGGTCTTACAGTGAGCTCTCAGCATCTTTGAATACGCAGTTTTTAGTCATGCATTGCTTAGAAGATTGTGTGTGGGTTTTTTTCACTATGCTTAGGTCTGGATATTACAGCACTTCTGCTTGTAACTGAGAATACGACATTTGCTAAGAAATGACAGTTTTATCTAGCTCGTCAACTGGTCAAAATCTTTCAAGCCTAAATTCTGTCAGCGATGTGTTTCCTGGCTTCCATTGGGGTAACCGTAACAAAATCCTCTCCTGGTTTCTCTGCCCATAACTCTTTGGCTCTTTGCAACGATTTGTGGCTGTGCACGATGAGAAACAGCACTCATCCTGATAACCTTCTATTCCAAAAACTACAGGCTGTTCTCAAACGACGTGAATACGTACTAGGATCAGAGCTGGCTTCATTTCCAGACACCCCAGGTGGGCAAAGTGTCTCCAAACAACCCTGGAAGGCATCCAGCCCCCTTGGACAAAGCTCCTGGTCCCTGAACCATCTCTTTGCTTGTGGCTGCAAGAAATGAAAATGTTATCGGTGAGGCAAAGAGGGAGAGCAACCTGTGACCCACTGGAAACTGGAACTTCTAAGATTTTCTAAGGGATTTGGAAAAGCTGATCACAGGGCACACAGCAACCTACAGAGAGGGGCAGGCTCAGAGAGAGTCCTCAAGCTTGAATATGCCAACTCCCTGCTTCTCCTCACAGCCAGAGTCAACTCCAACCAGGAATGATTACATTTTTGAGTGTCACATGAAACAATGACCTTTAAGTCATGCTAAAGGAAAACTCTTGTGAAATTTTTGCTGGCAGGCAAAGGGGTAACACAAACATCTGTGAGCTCAACATGCCAAACATGTATGTTGAGATCTTACTACAGGTTGAGGGCACAGACCGGGGAGATATGTATGTACAGGCAAACCCTAGCACTGATGACATGTGAGAGTTGCCCAAGCACCATGATATTAGTGAAATTCTGTCCATGGATAGTAAATCAGCTCCTTCTTTTGTGGCTTTTGATGACTGTGATTCAGCCACATTGCATGACAGCTGGTTTGTATGAGATGATTGGTCTTGTCTTTCTGTAACTCCTTCAGAACTGGGCAAGCTACAAGCTTTATCACCAGGTAAATGTTCTTTACCCATTTAATGGTCATTACAAATATCAGGAAATGCTGATATTTGCATTAGCAAGACCATGGTTCAGGAAGTTAGGATGGTTAGATTCCCACTCACATCACCACCTTGAACAACAGCCATGGTGGAAAGGGACCTATCAGTGCCATTAGAACCTTGTCCCAGGGCTTACTCAACACCTTTTTTACCAGACTTAGATTGTCTTCTTTGTACATTGTTTGCCTGCAATTGTACTTACTAATGTGATTTATTTATATTTTGTAATACAGGACCCAAAGTTCACTTAGTTCACAGCATGCAGACAATAAAGGCAAGTTACTGTCTTACTGGAAATCCCGTTTCTTCTGATAGCTTCACACTGAGGTTTTTGATGACTCGGAAGGATTTTCCACCCTATAAGGGCATATTAATCTCCAACAACAGGCAGCAATAAACACAGACCCAGAGTCTCCAGCCTGGGATGTCCAGTGGGTGCCAGAGCTGTGGGATGAAGCAGCCACAAATGGCTCCCTGGAAGCTGGGTGGGGTGGAGAGCCCAGCCGGTAATACGTGCTCTTATTGTATCTGCTGAGGAGTGAAACTCCCTTCCCTCACACTCACCACAGCACAAAGGTATTTTGAATCCTACAAAAGGCATGCCAAAAATCAAATTTCTTTCCAGCAATGACGAGAACGAGGAATGTGTGTAGCTGGTCTGTTGGGCTCAAAGGGGGAGATGATTAATCGCTTGTGAGGGAGGATGACTGTAGATGGCAAGTCAGCATCTCTAAGTATTTTGTTTTTCCTCCCCTCATCCCTTTCTCCTTTTAAAATGAATTTTAAGAGATTGTTTACAGTAGAACCCCCTCTGCATGCTTTGGCATCTTGTCTGAAATCAGCAAATCCCATCCTTTCTGCCAGCATTCAGAAAATACTGGTCTAGAAGACAGAGCCTTCCTTGAAGACAAAGTAAGGGGTGCAGGGGCTCAGGAGTAGCTGTAGATGAGGCCTTGGAGAGGGGCTGAGATGGCCAGCAAAACATGCAGGAGCAACTGGAGGGAATCCCAGCCTCAGTGAACCCACTGAGTATTTTTCCGTGTCAGGGCATATCCTCACTACATTTCCGTCAAAATTCCCAGCATTTCACCCAAAAATTTCTGCACCTCTATACTTTTCTGTTCATGGAAACTTCTGCTGTGATCCAGTGAGACTGCACAGCTAAGTATGACTGGCTCCACATAAGGGATGAGTAGAGGACAAGCCATGGTGATGCTCTTCTTTTTTAACTCCCAAGTCATAGAGACCCTGACGGTACAGACTGTGTGTGAAAACAACACAGGATAAGCTACGGGTCCTGTGCTAGTGGAAATATTGCACTTGGATTTAAATATAAAATTTTTCGTGCAACTAAAGTCATTAAGAGTCGCATAATATTCACTGAATAATCAAGTTGTTAATATTTGCACCCAGGTGAAATTCTCTCCTAGATCAGTTTCAGCTGGATACGCTGTTTTCCATTTTGTCTCAAACTCTTGACTGGAAATGAGGCAGTTCCTTTAATCCTATTACATTGACACCAAGATCTACCTCATTTGTAAAGTATTCCAGATTCGCTGGAACGGGAAGTGGTATAAAGTACAGCCTTTCCCTCTTTTTTGTAGGAAAGAGAAGAGGCAAAACCCACCAGGCTTCTCCCAGAAAATTTTATGCTGTGGTCTTGATCCTGAAAAAGCAGAGATACTCACAAAGCCAGGGTTTTTCATCCAAAGGAAGGTTTTTAGGTGGTTTTGACAAAACGTATCTCTACAGCTGCCTCTCTGGTACGAAATCACTCTTTAACTTAGTGCTGGGTAGATAAGCAGAGCTCCCACTTGGACCTGTAGATGCATCTAATTAATCCAGAAGGGATTGGTGCCAGGGAAGAGATGGTTCACTATAGATCAAGCAAGTTCACCCTCTCTGGGGCAAACCTGCAGCACCCTAGGGTGCTGTGCAATGGGACACAGATCCTGGAGGACCAGCACGGACCTTCCCCTTTTCCTGAAACACTAAACATTGGCCCTAGGACCTAAGCAGGAATCACCAGGAACTTTGAACAATGGGGATGCTACATTGCAAGTCCTACGAGTGCAGCTCATCGGTCATTACAGCGCCCTGCTCACGTGGAAACAAGCCAGGATCAGTCAATCTGGCTTACAGCAAAAAGCAAAAGAAATGGGAGCATTGTGGACTGACATAATTAGGTGCCAGACAGGAGGGCTCAGGACACATTGTACAGGCTATTTGTAAAGACACGTTCCTGGCATTCTGAGTCCATAAATAATGTTTGCAAAAAGGTATTAGGTGCCTTCCCCAAGGGCTGCCAGAAAAAAAAAAAAAAGAAATAAGCAGACCAGAAGGAGCTTAGGCACATTCCAGTTTGGGGAGG
Source organism: Scolopax mira (assembly GCA_004320125.1). Classification (NCBI taxonomy): domain Eukaryota; kingdom Metazoa; phylum Chordata; class Aves; order Charadriiformes; family Scolopacidae; genus Scolopax; species Scolopax mira. Next base: position 60,780 of record BJBW01003250.1, on the reverse strand, counting down.
AGAAAGAGGCTGCGAAGACATCTCTAGCAGACTTATTATGGTACCTTTATGATATGTTTGCCTTTTCTTACCCAGAGGGCAGGGTTGGGGGAAATATGATTCCTCACTCTGACAACGGTGGAGATCAAATGCTGTATCTGCAGGGACAACGCTCTCCTCTCTTGGAGCCACTCCTCCAAAGGTGTCTTCAGCCAGTCTGACAGCAGCCAGAGGGGTTTCTGGCAGCTGCTCACGTCCCAGGGAAGCAGCAGGGGTATGAACCACTCACATCAAACTTGGGAGAAAGCAGAAGGAACGAGGAAAGTGTTTGGATCTGCGCAAACAAATCGTTTCTTGCTCTGTTCTCGTTTACAGGGTTGATCCAGGGCAAAACGTCACCTCTTCAACCCAAACACAGCAGCCTCGTGCAGGGAGCACTGCAAGTCTGCCAACGTCCCTGCTGTGAGCCTTTGGGGGCCTCAAAGCACTCACAGTTAAAAGAAATGCATCATGACCATAAAAAAAGAGTTTTTATCTTCATTTTATCATCGTATGCTCGGTAAACTCCCAGGAAAATTTAGCAAATTCCCACCGCTGCTTCCCCAAATGCCTGTGCCTCAGGCCCAAACTCAGTTACCCCTTTAATCCTGCGTGGGAGATCCAAGATCAAAGTTGGTGGGACTTCGTTTCATCACAGCTATTCCCAGCACCATCCCTGGAATTCAGACAGCTGCTGGTTTTCATTCCTCAGCCATGGGGCAGCCAGATCTGACACTTCAGTGTTAACCCCTGGCTTTGGCACGAATTATGAAAACTGGAGTCTGTCTCCTGAAAACTTCCCTCTTCTGTGGAAGATGCTTCACCTTCACTAGGGTACCCCGCGGGATGAAATTGTTTGCTGGTGTTTGACCCATGGCTACCAACATTTTGGTGGCAAAAGAAGCCATCCCTATGCAATCTGGGGCCTTCTGAGATGGAAGGTGATCTATAACTGTCCGTTATATTGTCCCCAGGAGAGGGGGAAGAGAATTGAAAACACCATTTACTGGAAAAAGCAAGACCAGCCCTGTGTTTAATCAAAACATTTTGTTTTGTTCCATTTGTAATTATTTCCATCCAATGGACAAATATTTTAGCAATGAAAATGACAGTTCCCTTCTATGGGCAAACAAAATAAGAAGTCGTGTCAGTTCCCGTACAATGCCACAGCGAAGGTGACATATTTTTAATGCTGTGTTGAAATTTTCTTTACTTGTATTCCAGTAATACTGAAGGCATCAATTTAGCTTTAATGATCTATTGTGTTCTGTGCTGGAGGGTTTTGTTAGGGCGGTGGTGAGTAAACCAAAGATTTGTGGGGAAAGAAGCTGAAGTGACACTTCATTTCCCCCAAAACCCGTGAGAACATGAATATGAACACTGAATATGCCCACAAGACTGCCTGGGGCAGAGGTTCCTAGCAGATGAAGACCAACCTGAGAGCCCAGGGAGCTCTGGTACCTTGCATGTACCAAAAATGCTGGTACCTTGCATTTTTTTATTGGAAACACTGGTTTTCACCTGCTGGTAAACAGGAAAAAAAGTCCCTGTCCCCGTACGTGACTTGCTCTTACACTCAAATGACTTTCACAAATTGCATGTAGCTTGGGTATAGTTTATTGAGACCTCATGCCAGCCAAAGTCTCTCTCTCTGTTTGCTTTAATAATCACGTGTCCCTAACGAGGGTAACAGTTCATGCAGATTCCCTACGATGCCTGACTCCCCTCCTGTCCCTGTGCCTCAGGTTCCTGAGCTTTGTATTCCCCACAGAAAAGTGGAAATAGAGACTTCTGCTGCAAAACACATTGAGATCTACTGATGAGACACCAGTAGAAACACACTGCCACCTCCATATGCTGGGATATTTTTTCTCAGACAACCATCAGCAATCACAGTTGCATTTTCCTGCATAGAAGAGGCGAAGTATTTTCCTCTTTAATATCAGTTGACTTCAGTGCCCAAGTGAAAAGGGAGATGTAATTCACAGACATTGCTACTTGCTTTTAAGTGATTTTTCACCCAAGAACCTCACGCTGGTTTCTCCACCGTCTCGGTTAAATCCTCCCTCCTGGTACTATCTCTGCACCTCCAACTCAACAGGTATATTTTCATGCCCTCTAGCAACAGATACTTTGCGGAGGAGTCAGCGTCTGCCAAGTGTGGTTTAATACTAATTAATGCAGGCTCCTCGCCATTTTCTCCAACTCCAACCACACATCTTTTTCACCAGCACATCGTCTGACTGCGAGATCAAAATACCCCGCTGAGATCCAGCTGCACAGCCCTCTCCTGCACAGATTTCAGCTGCCTGCCTCTCAGACGGGTGTAAAATTTGGGGACCCACCTGACATTGGCTTAAACCAACCCTCGTTTGTGCGTTTTGCAGCAGAGGGCACGGCTGGTGGGTGTGGTGGTGGGAAAGCAGTGTCTGGTTTGGGGAAAAAAGGAGAAGGGTTTTGAAGAGGTAGAGATTGCCCAGGATGTTCTCACTCAACATAGGGAGAACCACTTGGGAAGCAACACTGGAAAGATCAGGAGGCTTGGCTGGCTGGTGGGATGGATTGAGAAGAGGGATGTAACACTCTCCATTGCAGGAGACCAGCACCCTGATAGCAAGGAAGGGAAGACTACTCCCTGCTGGAAAGCAGGGTGACCACAGCACACTTGGTAGGCCAGATCTTCTCCAAAATACCTGGGTGAAATCACAACTTTTATCTGAGATATTTAGATCCACTGGTACCAAACCTCACATTACTCATTGAGAGCTCCACCTCGTCCTCCCTTTGGATACTGCTGACGTTGTGAAACCTTTTCCTCACCACAATTCTTTCCACATCATATTTTCTGTGCCAGCAGTGAAGTCTGGTCTGCTCTGGGAGGCCAGGAAATCTGCAGAGCACCATCCTTCGAGTGCTTTCAGCTAGATGTTTGATGGCCTACAAGAAGCTGAGAGTCAAAACTGTGATCAATGACCCAAAAATTTTAGGATCTACACCAAAGAATCCCCTAAAATAAAAATCCCAGTTGGGTGCTAACTAGAGCTGTCTAGTTTCGTCTGTCTTGTATCTTGCTGTCTTCCTCCATCTGTGGCTTTAAGGATCACCTTTGCTTCTCCTAGAGCTTTCTAGGAGTTTTCTAGAGTTTTTAAGCTACCCAATCCAAATTTGTGTTGAATCTCTGCAAAGGTGTTCAGATACAGGGCTTGGGGTTATGCTCGTACCTCAGAACTGCCAGATCTTTATCTCGCACCTGTGGGGAGAGCAAGTGAGTTACAGACTCACTTGTACATATGCATGATGATGGATTTTCTCTAATTGTCTTTTTTTGTTTTTCTGAATTCTAACAGTTGTAAGCCATCCAGGCATGGATTTATATAACCAGAAAGGTTAAATATAAATATATCGGTCTCTTGGCCACCAAGAGAGACTGGCATATGGAGAGAGAGGCCAGGGAGGTTCAGAGCTAAGGAATATTTCAATTTCAAGTGGACAAACACGTAACGCTACCTGCAAGGCTTGCTGATAAGAACCTGCAGACGCTGGGGTTAGTGCTGGAGCCAGAAATGCTACACCAGATCTGACCAAAACTCAGAACTGCCCTGAGTTTTTTTTTCCGTGTTGTGGAATTACACTGGTCCACCTTTTCAAAAAAGCAAGAGCTCTCCATTAAAAGGTATGGTCCTGCAGACCTGTACTGTCTTCACAGCATCTTAGGGATTTCCATGGGTTTCATCTTTGCTTGGGCCAAGTCATCTACAAACACAAGGACATTGAGAACAAAGGCTTGCTGTTTCTGAGGTCGCTGGTGGCCAGGAGGAGTGGCTGCTGGCAGCAGGCTGTCCCCTGTGCCTGCCATCAGGGGTGGCTGAAGGGACAGTAGTCAGGGTATCTTCTTCATCCATAAGAGGAACGGGACTGAAGGGAATACCCTTCAGTTCCCTGGTGTTTCAGCTGAGGAACCCAAACCTACCTCCAGTGTGGGGAAACCGGGAGACAGTGGAAATGGACACTCCTGGCCTCCCCTTCACCCTCCTCGTTCCTTCCCCTTCCCTCTCCAAATCCTCCCCCAGCCTTATCACATTCCCTCCATTCCTCTCATCGCCTTCAGAACTTGCCTCTGAAACGCTGAGCCCACGCTGTTGCATCCCACCAGGCTCCGGATCCCCTTGCTCAGACCCATGCCTTGGGGGTCCTGGCTGCTGCAATGACAGGGGTGGGGAACCCCTGGCCTTCCACTCCTCTTCTTCTCCCACAGCTCTGAAAAATATATATACACTCTCTTTGCTCTGCCACCACATAAAACTCCCTTCTTCTTGATGCTATCTATTTACCATAACTCAGTTTCCATAAACTCTCCTCCATTTATTCCTCACTCTTATCTTATCTTGCAAACCTGACTTGACATCAGGCAGTTTGGTGTTTATATGAAAAAAAAAAAAGAAAAAAAAAAAGGGTTTGGCTTTTAAAACAGTTCAGCAGCCACAAACACAGCTAGATCTTCAGAACAGCTTAGCCTGCATTTTTGGGGGCACTAAAATGAGGAGCGATCTCTTCCCAGAGGGCTCTCTGTAATGGTGTGCTTTGAAAATATATCCCTGACTTTATCCGTGACTTTAAATATATCCCTGGAATGGTTAGATGTGGAGCCTTTGCTGAAAAACTGGGCTCGGTGCCTCCCTGGCAGCCAAACTCACCTGAAATCTGCTCCGCAGCCCTTCCCTTCTCTCCTCAGCCTGCACGAATGCAGGTTATTGGGGCACGGGCAAGGCTGGCCCCCACCTACCACTGATTTTGGCAGCCTGGAACCTGACTGATTCGGTTTGCAAACTTGGGACAATATTTTATTGTTGGGTTTTGGTTTGGGGTTCTGTTCCATCACATTAAAAGTAACTCGGGAGTGAGCAAATTGCGCTGTCGGACTGCAAATCACCGAGATTCAAAGCTGGGTCATCTGGAGGTCAGTATTCACTCTTTTTACTCTCTTTTTTTTTTTTTTTAAGAGCACTGACAGGAACTCCGTGAAGGCACCAAAGGAAGCTCTCCTTAGGCAAATCCCTTAAAAAAATGGCATTCTTTTTACCTGGCATGGAAACCTGTGTGTGAGTTCAATCCCTTTCAATGAGGGATCGTTGCTCAGTGACCGTTTTGGTGTTCAACAGTTTGGTGACATCCGTCCTCTGTCCTGTGAGTCGTGGAGCACTGCAGAGTCATGGAGCGATGTATCACGAGCCTCCTGTTATTTCAGGGTACGGAAATATCGCTCAAGAGCTGCGTAGAGACAACAGATTCATCGTGAGCCAACCTGGAAATTTCAGTCTGAGAGGCAGTCTTAAATTAGGAAGTGCAGGGAAGTCTGCAGTGGGATGACAGACTGTCTCCGTTCATCCCACACGAAACAAGCATCCAAAGAGAAGCAGGGTTTTATGGATAAAAGCACAAGAAGCACTGCTAAGATAAAAGTCCCAAAGGTCCTGCTTCCAACCCCTGAAAGTCCTTAGAAGTATTTAATTCTCTTTGGTGGGCTTAGGTCAGTTCTGAGCAGAGGGGCATATGAACACATCATTGGCATTTCCCATCTGGACCTAGAAGAGCCTTGCTTTAGGATTAATTTGGAGGGGAAAAAATTTGTGCAACCTGGTCTGGTGGGAGGTTTCTCTGGAACTTGATGATCTTTAAGGTCCCTTCCAACCCAAACCATTCTATGATTCTATGATTTTGCTATTCTGGATGACTGCGGTCACTTACTGCTCAGAGAAACTCACAGCTTTATCATCCAGGCAGCTTTACAAAGGAGAATGTTTGAACCTCCTTTTTTGTTTTTTCCAGGTAGGGAGATGAAAAGCCCAAAGTGCTGAACCGAGGCGCTGAGAAGACAGAGCACCTCAAGGCTGGTGTCAGATCTGAGCTCCTGGGACCTTTCCATGGCATGAAGGAGGTGCCAGATGTGGGGCCGAGCCACCTGCAGCTGCCCACGCTCATGTACACAGAGCCTGGAGAAAGAAAGGTCCACCGTCATGTTACCAACCCTCAGCTCACAAACAGCGGAGCCAGAGATATCCTCCGGGATGTCCAGAGGAAATACACACCCAAGAACTGGATATCAGTGCTGTACACAAACGAAAGAGCATTGATTTGGCTTCAGCAAGAGATTTTTTTTAAATAGCAGGTTTGCAGAAACAGATGCTATTTGTGAAGTGTGTCCTGGGGTTATCCAGACAGGTCCTTGGCTACTGAACGCTATCTCTTCATCAAGGACAGTTGTTTTCAACATTTTTCAGCCTGGGAAGCCCCTGTTTACTTTTCCAGTGGAGGACAGGGTCTCGTGCAGTGTATTTAAACCTACTCACAGCCTCTCTGCTTTTTTTGGTTACTTCTCCCAAATACTGGAGCAGCCAGATCCACAGGAACTGGCAGCCACCGCTCTGGGCTAATCTTACGGTATCTCCTCTAATGAGAGCCCGTGTGGCAGCTCTCGGTGCTGCTGTCACATCCAGGGACAAGGCAGCTCCATCACTTCCCTGGACAGGACAGACCCCCTCCTTCCCCAGCCCAGGCTCACGTCCTGCAGGTCAACACTCCTGGGTTCCCAGTTTTTTTGTACAACAATGTATACCCCCTCCAAGTGGGAAACAGTCAATCCTGTAATCAAACTGTGAAAGCGTAATTACGAGTACAATTAAGGTGAAATACAGCTCTATTGAAGTTGGTGGGAGTTTTATTATTAACTAAAGTTTCACCTCTGTGTTTCGGGTGGATAGTTACCCTGTTCAAGCAAAGAAGCCATTATTTAATCAAAATGACATTTATAATGCAATGCCGCTATCATATTCAAACCTTCTGGACGTGTTTACTTTAATCAGTTCTAATTAAATTGCTACGCAAGAAAAATATTTAGTTCTTCTGATGTGTGCACATATATTCAGGGGGAAAGCAATGCAAATTGCCCAGGATCTCATTAATCGCTATTTGTACTGCTTTAAACTCTGGTGATCTATTTAGCAAGTCACCTCTAACTTCTCTCTGGAGCTCCACCTGCCATGGATGTCTTCCAGCTGGGAGCGAGCGTTTCCAAACTAAAAGCACTTGCAACAAGGCAAAGGAGGCAGAGATTGCCAAAACCTCGTCCCTGTTAATTGCAAAGGTTTAATCAGCACTTTCACAGCCGCCGGGAATCTCCAGGGATAAAAAGCAAAGAAAGAAAGAGGCTGAGGGATGTTCTCGATACTCCCGCTCCCCAGCTCTGGCCCAGGACACGGTGTTGGTGCTTCCTGACAGCAGACCCAGCGAGGGCAGAGGGTACCCGTTGTTCTGCACTGGGCAGAGCCACGATGGAGACAGAGAGACCAACCAAGCTCAGGACTGGCTGGAGCTTCACAGGGCTGCAAACACCTCAGAGGGTGAAAAGGGAGGCCCAGGTCAACACCACCGCTCTTCTACGTTCCTCTTCATCACCTTTTCACCCCATTTCATGGTGGGAAACTCCCCGGACCCTTCCCTCGTGCCCTCTGATCTTTTCTGTCACGGTCCCCTGGATTCCCATCTAGTTTTACCAGTCTCTTCTTGATGAAGCTGAGCGTGAAACTATGCAGCTCTTCCAGTGTGCTGGGATGAGGCTTTGCCGAGGGGGAAGAGCTCCTGCTGCCCCACACCATGCTGCCGTGCCCTCCCCTGATCCTGCCCCATCCCGGTATTTTCAGGCCAACAACGTGCACACACCGACGGGAGGTTGGACACGGTGCCACTGGCTCCTCTGGGATGGTCATTGTGCAAGGAAGGACCCACGGGAGCAGGGAAGAAGCTTGGTCCTGGGCTGGGAGATGCCATGAGCTGGAGGGATGGTGGAGCCCAGGAGTTGGACAACAGGCACAGCTCCTTGTCAAAGGTGCCTTCAAGCCCAACTTGGTGAACACAAAGCTGTTTCCATCATGCACCCAAGGAAGTGATGTGCCTGGCAAGCCACCAACCCGGCTCCCAAGGGCACGGTGCTGGGCAACTGCTTCCCACCTGCCTCACCAGGGACCACGTTTCCTGCTCCAAAACACACCTGGCATTTGAGCTTTCCCTGCTCTGGAGAGGCTGGTGGACACACCAGAAAGCAGAACTGGGGTGGTAGGTCTGAGCTGGGTGGCAGCTTTCTCTCCTGCTCTGTGGTTGGGGAATCGCTCGGGGCTGCGGCATCCATGCGGGAGGCAGAGGAGATGCGGAGGGGCTTTGCCTGTACAGACAGGCTTTGCTCATTTTGAGTATTTAGTGCATTTAGCAGATTCCCCGAGGAAAGAGCAGGAACTGCAATGTATCTAGACTAAGCCGAGTGTCTGGAGCAAGACACAAGATCATAGAATCATTTCGGTTGGAAAAGACCCTTGGGATCATCGAGTCCAACCATCAACCCTACTCTACAAAGTTCTCCCCTACACCATATCCCCCAACACCACGACTTTTCAACACGTCCAGGGATGGTGACTCAACCACCTCCCTGGGCAGCCTCTTCCAATGCCCAACCACTCTTTCTGTGAAAAAGTCTTTCCTAATGTTTAGTTTAAACCTACCCAGTTGGAGCTTGAAGCCATTCCCTCTTGTTCTGTCACTAATTACCTGCGAGAAGAGACCAGCACCAACCTCTCTACAGTGTCCTTTCAAGAAGTTAGAGAGATGTGCAGGGGTTAACACAGTCCTGCCAACAGAACTCAAGAGCTGCTCGCTACCCCAGCAAGCTATTTTTTGCACCGTAAGGACATTTGCAGTAAAACAATTTCCTCTTTTGTGACCCCAAACCTTCACCTGGACAAGCCGTTCACGTGCAGGCCACTGCCAAGTTAGCAGGAGACCCGTTTCACAGGAAATTGGAGTCTTCTGGAAACTTCCGCTTACAGGAATGCAAAAATCATGCGTTTCCTCTTTGAACAGCCCCCCCCCCCCTTCCGTTTTTTTTGCCCTTGACCCAGCTCTTGTCCGAGGGGCTGTGGCAATGCAGGGTCCCCAGTGCCATGCACCCATGGCATCCTATCCCTGTCCTTTCTCTACTGATGGATGGGGAGCCCCCTGGTAGCACAACATTATCCCCCCCCCTCCTTTTTCCCAGGCTGTCACATGGATTCAACGCTCCTCTCCCAGCTACATCCCAAAAACAAATGAAAGAAAACATATTTGAGTCGAGGAGGTGATTGCATTGCACAGGGTCCTCTTGTGCCATGACCAAAGCAGGAGGCAGTCAAGCAATCCCTGACTAAGGGCTCAGGGAACAGGATTGGAAAAAATGAGGTTTAATATATTCGTATGATGAAAGGTTGACAGTTAATTCATTGTGTGTTTCAGTGTGAAAACCACAGTGAGAATGACACTGGAAGGTGGTGGGTTTTCTCCATCACCGCCAACGCTTCACGCCAGGTGGAGGGGCCTTTTACACCCGTGAGAAATCCTGCCATTTGGGGGCTGCACAACTTCAAGGTGACGGGTCCTGAAACTCCTTCAGAAAAATCCCGTTCTGCCGGACAAGCTGCGGCAGAAAGAGATGAAGTTATTTGCACGGGGGGACTTTGCCTGAAGCCAAAGAGCAGAGGAACACCTGTCCCAGCCAGGAGAGCTCAGCCTTTGCAGGGCTGCACACGCTCGGGGCTCCATCCTGCCACTGTGTAATTTGGCTTTTGGGGAGGTTTTTTTGAAGTAAGACTCACATTTGCAACCGCGGCGCACAGAATGGTTTGGGTTGGAAGGGACCTTCAAGATCATCCAGTTCCAACACCCCTGCCCTGGGCAGGGACACCTCCCACCAGACCAGGTTGCTCCAAGCCCCATCCAGCCCCCCTGAGTATCTCAATGGACACTGCAGTGATTGCTTTTATGGAAGATTTGGGGGTGATTTCAACCCCCGTGGTGCACAGGAGTAACTGGGCCATGGAGGAACAGACAATGGCCCCCACAGTTTTAGGATTCTCTACTAAATGTATCTCCAGGTGCCTCGCTTGGGCTTTGCACTATAAACAGACCTTGCTGCACACCCTCACCCACATTCCTTGGTACAAAGGATGAGGAGTTCCCTGCGAGCTCGTGCCTGGTTTCTCCCCCACGGGGAAGTGCCCTCTGATCTGAAGTCAATTCCCACCAGCCCTCAAGTCTCACAAAAGTGACAAGAAAGATAGGATGCAGCTGTATGCCCGAGGGAACCAGAGACACAACAGCCTTCCACACTTGGGGACTTCTTTGGGTGGAGGGTTTTCTTATGGGCTGAGGAAATTGATGCATCCATCAGAAACGAAGCCGATGCTGACTAAGAGGTTTTTCCTCTTCCCATTACATCCTCTGCAGCTCAAGAGGGAATTTCCTGCCCAGTTGGGTTTCGGAGAATCCATCCCACATTCTCAGCACAGGGCCAAAGAGGAAGGAGCCCCAGCACAAGGAAAGGGCAGATGTAGCATGTGCCAAAAACCACAGCACGGTCCTCAGACCAGGCTGACCCTGGAGCTCCATGCTCCCCTTGCTAACAGGCTGGACTTTAAGGAAAAGGAGCCAGCCCATCTCAAAATTCCCAATTAAATGGTGAGACCTGACAACGCTCTTGCTGCCAGACAAGAGATGAAGCTGCAGGGTAGAAGCATCCTTCCTTTCTCGCTGGGCTACAGCAGCAATCTAGCTCTGTACAGGGGGGGATATGACATCTTCTATGTCCAGGGTGTTCACAAGGTTTAGGCTAAAGCACTTCAATAACCATTTTCTGCACTTTCTTCAAGTTTGGACATCAAAAGCGGGTACCACTTTTGTTTCTTGCTTGTGGGCTGCTTTTGATGAGGGCTGGAATCAGTGGAGTCCACCCTTTGGAAAGCTTCCCTGCTGTTAATAATACAATCACAAAATGGTAAAATCTCTCTTCAGGTAGATTCTTTTGCACTGGAATAAAAGCCCTGAGCCTGCTATGGCTTTTTCCTGATCCAGAACTAAGCTATTCAGCTGGAAAACATTTTGATGCCAATATAGCCAATACGCTCGAGTTGACAAAAACACATAAAAGGCAGTTATGCCACTAAAACTTTTCCAGTGTAGACAAAAATAACCACGTACAACACCTAATGACAGCTTTGCGGGGCCCTCTAGACTCTAAACACTGTCACGTATTGTGTCAACACAGGCCACTTCCAATATTAATTATCAGTTTCACACACACAAGCACACCCTCCTGTGAGAGTACCTAGAGCGTTAAAATCTTGCTCTCGTTGCCAGCCATTTTCATTCCCTGTTTGCCCTGGCCCTGGGCTTGTGGGCATTCCAGGGGATGTTTTCTTCTTGTTCAGAAAAAACTGACTATCACTGGATTGTTTTATTTACTGTATTTTGGTAACACAGTCCTTTCTGTTGGCCCCAAGCGTTTGTTCAACGCAAGAGGGTAAACTGAGCTTAGGTTTAAAAAACTCTCCTTAGGAACTTAGTTTTCTGACAGCATCAACCATTCTGCTCACTACAAATTACATACGTTTCTGAGCAGACTGAGTTCCAGCTATATACACACATCAGCATAATAGCTTTTTTCCCCCCCTTCTCTAAACTAGTTATTTAAAACAAATAAGCCTCTGGGTGGTACAGGAGCGTGTTCAGCAGTGTACAAAACAGTGGAGCTTACTGGCAGGATGGTAGGAAGGAGCGTGTGATGGTAGAGGGGCAGCAGAGCTGGAGATGAGGGGGTACCACCTGATGCTCAGAGGGATGGAGCACCTCCACTGTGAGGACAGGCTGAGACAGCCTGGAGAAGAGAAGGCTCCGGGGAGACCTTATATACCTTTCCAGTACCTAAAAGGGGCTACAGGAGAGATGGGGAGAGACTCTTGCTCAGGGAGTAGAGCAATAGAAGAGGGAAAATGCTTTTGAATGGAAAGAGGAAGATTTAGATTAGATATTAGGAAGAAATTCTTTGCTGT
>BJBW01003250.1:3026-48796 GCA_004320125.1 Scolopax mira | reverse complement strand
GTGTCCCTGCCCAGGGCAGGGGGTTGGAACTCAATGATCTTTAAGGTCCCTTCCAACCCAAACCATTCTATGATTCTATGACTTTGTCCCCAGAACTCCTCTGGCTCCTAACGGTGCTAAGGAGTTCATCCTAAGGCACCTGCAAATTACCCTTCCGCTGCTGTAATCATTTACCCTTATCATTTGCCCCTTATAATCCACTAAGCCTGCCCACTGCAGCTGGTAGCCAGAGAGGGGGAGCCTGGGCTGGTGGCACAGGGTGAGCCTGGCAGCTCAACGTGCACCCAGCCAACAGCAATAACCACAGTGACACACAGAAATAGGGAAAGAAATAGGGACCTCCTTCCCCCAGGGAATTTATGGCCTTCCTTCTCCCCAGCCTCAGACAGAACCCTCTTTGCTTCTCCCAGAAGCACAAGGACAGGCACTGGGTGCCAGGAAATTGGGAGCAGCCCACAAACACTCCCAGCCTGGGGAGGAAAGATGCCTTCTCTTGGATGGCATGAGTTTTGGAGCAAGAACACCAAGAGCAACGTGGTGGTGGGGGAAAGGGGTCAATGTAACACCCTGTCTTTAAATCATGGCTGGTACCATCAACAACTGCTACAGTAAGATGTCAGTTCACTTCAGCTGGTATCTGGCCCGTGGTGTTTGTTGCAGAGAACCCGGGGGGAGCAGAACGAGGGGGCAGCTGGACTGGATCTCCCCTGACAGCTCCCCTCCCGCCTGGATTTCTCATGGCATTTGTAGTTGGGCTGGAGTCTCCTCGGGGCTGCTGATGCCCGGACCAGCTGGAGAACACAGAATTAGGCCGGTTGAACCGGTGGAGCAGCAACATTTTCTCCTGACAGCGCTCAAGTCAGCAGAAGTCTGGGTGGGAGAGTAATGCTGGGACGGACTGGTGCTCTCTCGGCCAGCAAGAGACCCCGAATAGGTTAGGGGGCTGCTGGTTGTGGGGGGCTGCTGGTTGTGGGGGGCTGGCGTTGCTTAAACCTAACCTAGGAGTGATTTGCCGTGCATTTCCCAAGGCAGCTCTCTGGTGAGCAAAGCCATGCCCAGGACATGCCAAAGCTCTTCATGTTTGGTGTTCTCTCCAGTGGGGTGGCACCACAAGCCTGCCCACGGGTGCTGGTGTTTGGGACAGCCCTGCCTCTTCCCCCTCACCCTTCTTCCACGCAGCCCCAGCTACAGCCAAGGCAGAGTTTACAGACACGTAACAACACGCCATTTAAATCTGGAAAGAAAAATAAAATAAAATAATAAAATAAAATAAAGTAAAATAATAAAGTAAAATAATAATAATAATAATAAACGTAAAATAAAAATTGAAAAATAAAAAATAAGGTAAAATAATAATAAAAATAAAAGTAAGATAAAAATTAAAAAAATAAAATAATAAGAAAAAAATAATAAAATAAAAATAAAAGTAAAATAAAAAATAAAATAGTAAGAAAAAATAAAATAAAACAATAAAAATAAAAGTAAAATAAAAAATAAAATAATAAGGAAAACTAAAATAAAACAATAAAAATAAAAATAATAAAAATAAAATAATAATAAAAATTAACTAAAAATAAAATAATAAGAAGAAAAAATAAAGTAAAATAAAATAAAGTAAAATAAAATACAAAACCAAACCACCAAACCCACTCTACTCTCCCCTCCCCACCCAAAACATTCCAGCCTTTCCTTCCCTGCCACTTGAGAGGGGGTGGTGATGGGGGGGGGCTGTTTATTGACATTATGCAAGCGCTGAAATATTTTCCTTTTTCTTCTCTCCCGTCCCCTTCCCTCTCCTCTCCGCCCCCCCCCCATCCCCCCCCCCTTCCTTTTTCTCCCTTCTCTCTCTCTCTCTCTCCGCCGGGGGTTGCGAAGGTGGTTCAAACCCCTTATCAGCCGAAGGAGATACATTCCTCTGGGCTGCTCCCTTTATAAGTCACTGCTGGCCGGGAGCCCGCTCGCCGCCCCGCAACCTCCCCGCCGGCAGCGCTGCCCCCGCCATGCCCTAAGCCCCGGGACCCACCTACGGCCGTCGGGGGTGGTAGTGGGGGGGGGCGACACACACACTCAGCAGCCCCTCGGAAGGCTGGCAGCCATGGCACCCCCATCCCTTCCCCGCCCCTGAAGGGGTGGCTGCTGTCGGGATGTTCAGCTGGCACCGCACCTTCACCCTGGGAGCCCCCTGGAAGAGAGGTGAGTCCGCCGCCCCCTCGGGGTTGCCCCGGCCACCCCCCGCAACTCCCTACTCCCCCTTCCCCGGACGCCACACACCTCCCAAAACTCGCTCCTCCGCCACCCTCTTCCTTCCCCTTGGCGGCAGCGCAGACGGTACTTTAAAGGGCAAACCCAGCCCGTCCCGTCCCGGGCCCCGCCGGTCGGGCTGCCCGCACCGCACCGCACCGCACCTCTCCCGCCCCGATGCTGCGCTCCCTGCTCTCCGGCTGCCTCTGCCCGCACGCAGGTAAGGCTGAAATAAATCCCCCCTTCCTCCGGGAAAAGGATGGCGATTTAGGGAAAAGATTTCTTTCCCCTCTTCGAAGGGGTTTAATTCGCCTTTAAATCGGGTTGGATTTGATTTAAACCAGCGCGGGAGAGAGCAGCCGGAGAGGCGGGAGCGCGGGGACCCCCGAGCGGTGCGTTCCTGCACCGGAATGGGGTAAAACCCAAGAAATTAGGAGCCGAGAGAGCCCTCCCCGTCCCGCCAGGGTTTTACACCACGATGGGGTCTGTCCCCAGCCTGTCACCGCGCCGGCAACGCACACGGGGTCGCTTTCTAGGCTGGTACATCCCCATCCATCGGGGAATCCCCATCCCGAGTTTTTTGGGGGGCGGAGGGGGGTTTTTTGCCCCCTCCTGCTCTGGGCAGACGGGGTGACCCCAGGCAGGGAAGGCAGCCAGGGTCCTGCAGCAGATCATCACTTCTAACTTTGTGCAGCTGGTGTCAAACCAAAACAACGTGGTCTCCAACTGCCTTTTTCAGACACCAGACCTTTTTCAGGTCTAGTATGGTTTTTCGGATGTTTATTTGGGTTTTTTTTTTATTTACTTATTATTATTCCTTAGCCAGCCCTGCAGGCTGGGAGATCACAAGCCCCAGGCAGCAGGATCCCCTTGGTATCCCTTGTTTCTCCTTCAGCTCGGCTTGTGCCAGCTGTAAACGAGATCTGCAGGTCTCCACCAACACCCCTGCACGTGGCTGGTGGCCACAGCCAGGGTTTCTGTTGTGTGCTGTCAAGCAGCAGGATGGGAAAGATGGTGCAAAACGCTGCGTTGGGGTGGTTTTGCCTCCTGGAGTCCTGGTTTCCCCTGCCCAAGCCAAACTCCTACCTCCTTGGACTGCTGCAGCACCAGCAGCTCCTGTGGAGTCACCAGAGCTACCACGGGGTGGTGGGCATTCTGGCCAAGACACTCACTCCAGCTCTTGGGGAAGCTACAGCCTGAGCTGGAGCCTCTCCACCTCTCCAAGGTGCCCTAGCTGGTAACTGCTGGGCATCATGCTGGCAAGGGCTGCTGAAACACCTTTCTCCACCTGGGGTTGGTCTGGAGACTGCATTTTTACCCAGTGACACAAAAGGCTCTAGAGCAGAGCGCTCCAGCTCCACCACAAGATGTGGAGGGTGTTTGAAGAGATGCCATTTTACTTTCTGGTGGAAACCGCTCTGCTTCTTTTCCCCCTGGATGTAATTTGACCATAAACTTGTTTCCCTCCAAGCTAAATAGATTAGGAGGGAAGAGGAAGCTTGCTCTTCCACATGGAAGTGTCCCTCATCACCCAGACACGGCAGTGTCATAGTAGGGGCAGGTGGAAGCTTTGAGGGGGGAACAGACTTATCACAGATAACACTGAGGAATCAAAGAGAGATTGAGCTAGAATATCTCCAGGTAAGAAAAAGGGACAGCACTCTCTAATCACCCTGGCTGGAAAGAGGCACCAAAGATTTCTGTCCTGGTTTGGACCCCATTTCTGCTCAGAAAGAGCCTAGAGCATGCTGTTTCTTGCAAGCTCCGTGGCAGGGACTTTAAAGTCACATCTCCAAATACACAGCTTAAGGCAGTGAATAAAGGAGCAAGTTCAGCTGACTGCAGCTACAGAGCCCTCCATCACCACCTCCTCCTTCTTATTGTCATCTCACCAAGGTCCTTGTGTGCAGCCCCAGCAAGAATAACGTACCCCAAAATTGTCACCACTCACGTTGCGACCATAAAATATTCCAGACACACCAAAGAGCATGGTTCCACCTGCCCACTGCTACCTTGTTTGAAACCCCAGCAGCTCTCTGGGGTTTTGCTTGGGGACAGCAATGGTTGAACATGAAGAATGGGTTAACAGTGACCTTTTCTGATACCACTTATGAGTTTCTCTGGCTTCAGTTGAAGCACCAGGGTCTTTATGGCTTTGGCCTTCAGGGCTATTGAACAGTTGTTTATCCAAGCTTGTTATAGGCAATAAAACCTGAATTACTACATACTTGTCATCCCTGGGGGGCAAGTTCCATCCTTGCAAAGGGCCTCCTGTCTCCCAATTCCTTTCTGGCTGAATACTCCTTTGCAATATGAGGTAGCCTGCAAATCAGATGGGCAAGGAAAAACCTCCCAAATGAGACAGTTTTTGCCAAGGTGTGGTATACTTTTTTTCCCATTGTTTTCATTTTCTGCTCTAGCTGATGCTATGTGCCAGGTCAGGTGTTGATCTCAAAACTGGTGGCTTCCAGCCTCCACAAAGAACTCTGGTAAACCAGGTGGTCTTGCAGGGACTTTCTGCCAGAGGGTCACTAATCAATCAGACCTGTCCCTCTGCTTCAGAAACTTCACAGGTCACTTGGAATGAATAGAAGCAAGCTGTAAAAATGTCAAGTGGCCTCTCTACTTGGAAATCCATTTCCTCTTTAGTTCACCCAACTGTATCCATCAGTAAACAATCAATCTCCCTCTCATTCCTCCTCAAATGCCTGAAAAGAGCTATAATTACCTCCTCCTCTTCCAAAACATACATATTAAAGCAATGAATGCCTCTTCAGTTAGAGTCCTTGAACCCTGTTATCTTTCTCTCAGCATCTATTTTTTATGGATTTATCATTGCCAGCTGCAGCTATGGGTGATTTTTAACATTTCTGGTCACATTATATTACCAAATAGAATGTGGTAATGGAGGAACTTCACACACTTAACAGGGAGACTGGAGAGCACATTGGAGCTAAATGATCCAAGAACTTTGTGCTTCTTGTTCAAGAACTGTCTGACATCTCAGCTTTGATGCAAGTATTCCTTTGCATTTGATGTTTCAAGGAAGTTATATCTATGCTCCTATGAAATCCACATGCATTTCAGTTCCCCCAGTTGGATATATGGAAATTTTGAGCATTTGATCTAGCGTGCACATATTTAGCTACCACATGGGAGTGTGTTCCTCTGTAAATGTGAATTTTTCAGTAACAACATGGCCTGGTTAGTTTTCTTCCTGGGAGCTGCTGTGTTGTGGATTTAGTATTTTCATATATATAATATATATATATTTCTAGATGTTGCTGAGCAATGTTTACATTAAGTCAAGGACTTTTTCAGCTTCCCATAGAAGCTGAGAGGGAGCAGAAACAGGATGAGCTGGCCAAAGGAATATTCCATACCATAGATGTCACACTCAGTATATAAATGGGGGGTCTCCAGGGGTGGGCAGGGATCTGCGACCACTGCTCGGGGCAGGCTGGGCAACCAATCACTGGGTGGTGAAAGCATTGCATTACTTTATTTTATATATTCTTTGACCATTATTTTTATTATTTTCTCTCCTTTTGCTGTGCTCTTAAACTGTCTTTATCTCAACCCACAAGTTTTTTCGCCTCCTTTTTCTCCCTACCCTACTGAGAAGGTGGGCAGTGGGGAACGAGTGAACGGCTGCTTGGTCTTACTTGCTGCCTGGGGTTAAACCAAGGCACAATTCCAGTAAAAAAAAGAAAAACAACCCCAAAACCACAACAACGTTCCTATAACAGTGATTTTCAACCCTTGACAAGTTTCATCACAAGATGAAGGTTATAAGAAGGTGCACTGAAGACACAAGACCTTTCCATTAGCTCCCCTTAGGAATCTTTCGGCTCCTGATTGTCCTAATGGTTTAGGAGATGGGCTTAATGGTTTTAAAGGTTTAATGGTTTCTCAGATTGGGCAGCATGCTCACAGACTAACTTTGCTTGGAAGGCGTTGGGAAGGCAGATTGTCTGCAGAAGCTTGGTGCCAAGCAGCACCCCTGCCATCACCAGGACTGGCATCAGGTCTTCTACAGGCATGTAAAGCATCAGGAAGGGGGGAGATACTCAACCCATTGAAATCCATAGCAAAGCTCTGTGGAGCTAGATTTCCCTCCTGGAGGCTCAATTGGGAGCGGTTGCTGGGTTGGGTTTTTTTGGGGGTTAGGGGTTGTTTGTTTGTTGGGTTGTTTGGGATTTTTTTGGCAGCAGAAGAGTAATCCAGTCCTTCTAAGTATTGGGGTCCTGTCCGTGCAACAACTCCCTGTGCCCACAGGGGTACTCAAGGAACAGCTCTTGCCCTGCTAGGGAGGTAACACAGCTCCTGTGTGGGGGCTAGCTGGTGGGCTAGTGCTGGGAAGGAGGTGCCAGCACAGCCCCACCACCCAGCTCCACCCCTCGGCACGTATGGGGGAAGAGTCAGCAGCAAAAAATGCCTATTGTTTCAGAAAGGAAGTGACCCCTTTTCTCTTAAATGCTAGGAAATCAAGACCTCATCATTGGTGAGAGAAAAAAAAAAAATTAAAAAAAAAAAATCTCCTCTTTGCAGTGAAAGGGAAATACCACCTGAGCTGTACTGCCAGCCGTGTCAGAAAACGTGTCGCAGTGGGAGGAGTAAAAGGGAGGCTTTTTATAAAGGAAGGAAGGAAAATGAGGGAATGTGAGGACTGAATAGGGGGGGCAGCCTCTCATTTCTAGTTCATGAGTTTGACTCACTAGTTCCAGCCGCCTGATGATTCTTCAAAAGCTGCTGATGATCTCTGAGCCTGTACTTGGGGGCCACAGGACCTGTCCTGCATGGCACAGGGTTTAGAGAGGAGTTACTAGGTAGGCTGTGTGGCTCCTCTGTGGGATGCTGAAAAACCTTTCCTGGGTATTCTCACATGCATCTTGCTGCTGTGATTAGGGCTAAGCAAACTGGTAGGAACGATGGGGGTTGACTTTGGTCTTCCTTTGCAGGGCAGCTGTGCTCCAGCAACCCAGGTGATGCTCTTTGTTTCTGATGCTCAGTTCCTGTGGCACACCACAGGTGGAAAGTATTGGCCTTATGGACTTAAATCTAGAGGGTGTGGGGCAGCCACAGCCTCTCTGGGCAACCTGTTCCAGGGTCTCACCACCCTCACAGCAAAGAATTTTTCCCAATATCTAATCTAAATCTCCCTCTTTCTGTTCAAAACCATTACCCCTCATTCTATCATTCCACTCCCTGACAAAGAGTCCCTCCCCATCCCTTTTTAGGGAGCCAGCAGAACTTAACAGGGCTTGCACTAAAGGAATTGCCCATGAAACATGGCTTTGAGCCGCAGCCCTAGCAGTGAAAAAGAAAAACCTGGGGCATGGGGATTTGACTAGAGACTTTGGCTTGGTTTACTAGAAAGGCAGGAGCTTTTGCCAGGAGTTGAGCCTGGGCAGGACTGGGAACGCCAGGGGGTTTTGCCTGGGCAGTTGTTTGAGTGCATCTCAATGTAACTTGGGGTAAAGAAACTGCTTAAAAAGCAATTTCACATATTCTCCCTCCTTCCTCAGGTCAGGGAACTCTATATTAACGCAGTACGCTCTGCCCTGGCAGCTCCTAGTTATTGTGCAACAGGAAAAATACACTTGGACTTAAAACTCCACGGAAAGGAAAGCCTTGGGACAGCAGCTGATGGGAGCATATCCACCTTTTGAAAGATTTAAGTTTCTCTGACTTTGCTAACTGCCAGCAGAGAAGTATCCTAGAAAGCAAGTGGGGAAGAAAAAAAGCAAAGCAAAGTTCTAGAGACTTAGATGGGACACATCAGTTCCTTTCACTACCTGCTAATTACCTTCAGATATTAGCCAGTTCATAGGGCTCCCCATGAGCTGGGAAAGGTCTTATTCTCCAACAGTGCAGGCTCAAGAAGTCCAGCAACTCTCCCAAGGTTACACATAACCAGTCACCCTCAGTTAGGGGCTTCTATTAGAACCCAGGGACCCCTGTTTATCTCTAGCGGGGTTACAGAGCCCTGTAACCCTTGGAGAGGGCTACTGGGCAAGCAGCAGAAGTTAACTGAAGACAATGTTTGGCCTGGGCAGGCATTGCTAAGGATGCTGTGGGAAGCTATCATCATATCATGTCAGGGTAGCTATCATATCAGGAAGCTATACCCATTCCTAAGTGCAGGCACACAACTCCAGTTCCTCCCCTGCTGCCACACCAGTGCCCCAGCCAGCTGCCTGAAAGCAGCATCTTTCCATACCTTGCCCCCAACTCCAGAAGGAGCATGGAAAACCAGTGCAGGGGAAAGCAAACCAAAAAAAACCACAACAATAACAAAACAAACAAAAAAACCCCCACCAAAACAAAAACTTGGCCAATTTCCCAGGAGCAGCAGTGTCAAACCTGGCTGGCCTCCAGCACAAGAAAAAAAAAAAAAATCTTACCAACCTTTGTGCTGCCATTCAGCTCTCTGAAGCTCTTCACACCTCCTTTGGGAAGCCCCCACACAGCCCCAGCCCCAGGGAAGGAGCCCATCTTTCCCCCACTTGCTCTAAGACCCCAGTATTGTCCTACAGAGCACTTACAACCCAAGCCCTCAGCCAGAATTAGCTGACAGGACTCAGTTAGGGACCCTGGTAATGAGCTAATTTATAGCAGCTGAGGGTCTGGCTCACTGTTGTGGTTTTTTTTTTTTTTTTTGGTAATTGCACAGATGAGCTTTAATTGCACCATTCTGGTGTTTGTTAGCAATAGGCTTGAAAGAGCTGAGCATTTCTGTATGCCTCTTTCAAGATCTGTAGCAGAAATCTTCTCATTGGAAGCTCAATCTGCTCATTGGAAGCCCCATGGTTTAGATTCCACAACCCAGTTAACAGTGAAGATGAAGAGGCTGTTCCCTCAGTGAGGTGCAGCAAGAAAAACTTGAGTTTCAGGCCACTGCCTTAGTTGTGGGAGATCTCTCTGATGGAGCATAGCTGACCTCATTGACCATGGGAAAGTATCATTGAATCACAGAATCACATGGGGTTGGAAGGGACCTCTAGAGATCATCTAGTCTATCCCCCTACCAGAGCAGGTCCACCCAGAGCAGGTTGCACAGGAATGTGTCCAGGCAGGGTTTGAATGTCTCCATAGAAGGAGACTCCACCACCTCTCTGGGCAGCCTGTTCCAGGGCTCTGCCACCCTCAAAGGAAAGAACTTCCTTCTCAT
Organism: Scolopax mira; assembly: GCA_004320125.1. NCBI lineage: Eukaryota > Metazoa > Chordata > Aves > Charadriiformes > Scolopacidae > Scolopax > Scolopax mira. Next base: position 39,381 of record BJBW01003250.1, on the reverse strand, counting down.
GTTCAGGTGGAACTTCTTATATTCAACTTTGTGCCCATTTCCTCTTGTCCTGTCCCTGGGCACCGCTGAAAAAAGACCGGCCCCATCCTCTTGACTCCCTTTAAGTATTTATAGGTGTTGACCAACTTCCCCCTCAGTCTTCTCTTCTCCAGTCTAAAAAGACCCATGTCCCTCAGCCTTTCCTCATAGGAGAGATGCTCCAGGCCCCTCATCACCTTTGTAGCCCTCTGCTGTCCCCTCTCCAGCAGTTCCCTGTTCTTCTTGAACTGGGGAGCCCATAATTGGACACAAGAACCCAGAACTGGTTGTAGAATGAGTGAGGATGAGGTGCCTGGGTTTGTGTTGCAAAATCCTGTCGTTCTTTGCCATCTGTTCTGAGCTTGTGGTAGGGAGAATGATGACATTCTGCATGATCACAAGGGGCTGGGAGGACAAATCAGAAATGTTCAAATGCTGTGGTTACCAGCACCTGCCCATGTAGAGATCAATGGTTTGCAGCCTAGAAGAGATAAACAAGAAATTGTTGTGAAACCATGCCATGTTCCAGTGACTGCAGGATGGGGAGAGGACCATGCTGTCCAGAGCGTGGACCCTTCTCAGCACTGGGGTTGTTGGGGGACAAGCAGAGGATCAGAGATTTCATCTCATTTTTTATTTTTCCTACCCCAGCCAAGCTTTCTGGTGCTTTTGTGTAGCTTTTGTGTTTATAAAAGATATGAATTAAAGCATCTGACATCTCCTTCTGTAAGCAGCAAGACCTAATTTTAATATGCTGCTTCCTGATTTCAGACAAAGAAATATTTGTGTAGGCCAGGGTGAAACCGGTTAAGCAAGGAAAAAAAAAAAAAAAGAGGAGATTGAAAGAGAGAGAGAGAGAATCTCCAATCAAAGGAAAGCATGGCATGATTAATAAGAGAAGGCAATCAGTCTGTGGGAAGGGACTACCACTGCGTATAGTAATTCCTGGTGAGGGTGATGGCTGTGTGATTTGTTCTTCAGAAGAAAGTGAGAAAGTGCAGCAATACCACTGCTCTTGGTGGTTTTGTTGTGCCATCTGTGGTGGTGATGCCATCACCAGAGCCTGTACATCTATTTTTCATGTGGATATAATGCTGCCAGGAGGCGTTTGCAGCCGAGCAGGTAGATCCTCTTCACATCAGTAACCTCTCGGCTCCACCTCCTCCTTCCAAGAGGATGGACCCTATTCCTGGTCCTCAGTTCAGGGTCCAGCACGCTCATCCCAAGAGTGGGAGGGCTGTTCCCAGCCCAGCACAGGCAGCTCCTGGTGAGCTTTCATGTGATATTTCAGTGGGCGATGTCTTTCTCTTGTCCCCCACCACAGCGATGTCCTGGTGTTGCCCTGCAGACTGCCACTGACTGCCCCAAATCTGGCTCTTTACAGAGGAGAAGCAGCTGTGAATTCTGCCAAAGGAGGTAGTTGCAATTCTGTATAGGATAAACAAGATCTGCTATAAGGGACTATATGCACTACGTGTCCACGTGCTGTAAAAAGCCCATTAGATGGGATTATTTATCACCGACAGCCCTTTTGAAAATCCAGTGTAAAATATTAAATCTGTGGCTGCCTATGGACAGAAAAGGGCATGTTTCAATGCTGTCCCAAGAAATTCTCAAGATCAGAAAGGAGGAATTTAAATAAAATAGAAAATGATTCATTTAATAGCTCGCTTGGCCTTAATGAGTAAAAGTTGCCCTTGTCTGCGGACATTGCAGAAAGCGAGCTGGGGGAGGGGGGGGCTGGAAAATAGGTTATTTCTGAAACAGGGAGTTTTTTGGGTTACTGTGAAGGAGGGTTGCACAGCAGAGCTCTCCCCAGTCTACTGCTAGTGGGTGGTCCTGGGCTTCCATGCCTTCTTAGGGATAATTACCTTAATGCGAGTGAGCTGGTAGAGCAGCTGCTGGTTTGATGTCAGGCAAAAAGAAAGGAAGTAGGAGAAGGAAATGAAGTAGGAAGTAAGATTTCCTGACAAATGTATGCATGGTAGCCCTCTGAGCTAGGTCGGGCAGTAAATAAAGGAAGAGGTACCAGAGAAGCTGAATTGTTGTACGGCAGCAATTCCTGGTCCCAAATCCACCCACAGATGGATGTGGAGCTGAGATTTGCAGTTTTCGGGGGGGTTGGTGCAGAGCTTTCACCCTGGCTCTCAGACCAGCACGAGCCAGAAGTCTGCACTGTGAAATACTAGATTCAGAAAAACAGTAAGGAAACCTGGGGCAGATCTTCCAACTCCTGGAGATCAGCCTTTCACATAATTGCGATGTGAAAACAAGTCGTCTTGGTCGAGGTGCAAAAAGCTCATGAAAAAAGCTGCCCCGTCCCCTTTCCCTTTACAAAGAAGGTGAGAGTTCACTTTAAAGAAATTACTTCACGGCTGAAACCATCCAGGGAGTGAAAAAAATCTACAGTGCCTCGTTTGCTCTTCCTATTCCTATTCCTACATACCTGCTTTTGGTATATGTGCAGAGAATGCTGTAGAGAATACCAAACTGTTTGCAAATTGCTTGTTGCAACCCAAAATTCACTCAAACCTGCAGAAAGAGAGAATTTGTTTTACCTTTTTTTTTTTTTCTCTTTTTCTGCTGGTTCAGAATACATTTAAGCAGAGGAAATATTTTAGCCTCATTAATGTCTATTGTCCTGAAAGAACACGTACTTCTCTGTGGGGAGGTAATCACTAAAAAGCTATTTGGCTACGTGTGGTTTTTTTCTACCTATCTACCCCATCACAACTCTTTTATGAAGGACTCCAGGGCTGTGAAACGCAACGCTTCTGTGGTAGCAATCCCTGCAAGAAAGCTTCGTATGGCTCAAGAAAAACAAATTAAGGCTGCCCCACCACCACCACCACCACCTTCCTATAGATAGTTCTTCATTTCACCTCCCTCAGGGGCTGAGCTGTACCCTGAGCTTTGTAGCCTCTTGTGACCTTCTGCTTGTTCTCTTTTTAAGCAGGCAAGACGAGCCCACCTGCGGAGGACACAGTCGTACTCACGCACATGAAGATACTGAGCGATGAAGGAATTCAAAACCCAGGGTTAATCCCCGAGGCTCCGGCTGACACAGCCTGCACCCAAGAGTCCCATCTCCCTGGCACAAGCCTCCCGCCGGGCTGCCAGGCAAATCCCAGTGCAGCAGCAGATCTGGGCTACCCAGATGGCTCGGCAAGCATGGACTATGTAGCCACCCTGCCTGACCTCAGCACCTTTGAGTCCAAGTGCCGGCTTCACAGGTTCTCCAAATTTGAATCCGAGGACTCGGGGGTTGAGTTGCCCAGCGGGGCTAATTCTCCATCAACGCCGACGGGCTCCGAGAAGAGCTTTGTGCTTCACAGCAGAGACTCATTTTGTGACTCGGGGGTGCTTAGCACCTCCTCTTCTCCGGAAATCGACCACCTGATAATGAGAACATGTGAAGAGCACACCAGGAAAGGCAGCCACCAAGATCCAGAGAGTGAAAAGCAAGCCCAGTACTACAGCCAGGAGGCAGATGCTGTGCAGGGTCCTACAGCTTCCCTTGAAGACTTCAGTGTCCCTCAGGAAGGAAGTCCTGGTGAACATTTTGACCAAAGCGAAAGGCAATCTCTGGAAAAGGAACCTACCCCAGAAACAGACCTTCCCAGGGAAAACACTCTTCCCACCCCAGCTCCCATAGAAGAGCCAAAGACAATTGCTGACAATTTCCCAGAGAACTTTGGCAGCATGCAAGACCTTCATCAGCTGAAGAAGTATCCCACCAGTGACAGTCTGGATGAATACATGGATGAATGCTGTAGACTGAGTGAGGTAAGAAACACCTAAACTGAATCTTAGAGCTAGGCCTGTCCAAATACCTCAGCCGGGGTTCAAGTCTTATGGTCTGTTGCAAGCTAGGACACATCTGAGTGAGTTAGAAAACCTCCCGTGAAGCTGTTGTAAGCAGGAGATCTTGGCAATTGATTTTTAAGGGCTCTTTTCATAGCAGTGAAATCCTGAAGTGAAATCTATATGTGCTGGGTCTGGGTAAGGATGACTAATGGCTCATGGAGACCTGATATTTCAAAAAACCCGAGATTAGAAGATGGACTTGATTCTGGCCTTAAAATGAAGATTATGAAGATAGTCATCATCCTCTGATAGATGGGAGGGGGATCAGAACGTAGTTTGTTTTTCAAGGTCAGGTTATTCCTGTTCCTGGGAACAGCTGGACTGCTGTTGGAGCGCTGAAGTTTGGAATGAACTTGTCTAAGGGGTAGCTCATTCCTGTCCAGGCCTGTCCTGTCCTCTTGACCCAGCTCTCTCGAATAATGAATGAGCAGGGGACCAACGCACAAATTCAAATCTTTTGCTGTGGTGGCTTCCATGAACCAGTCACTGAAAGATCTAATTGGGGGAGCTGATTACAGAATCATATACAGAATCAAAGCTTTGGCAGGGGGGTTGGACTAGATGATCTCTGGAGGTCCCTTCCAACCCCATGTGATTCTTGATAGAGAGACAGTCCAAAAAGCCCCCTGAGCAAAAGGAAAGGAGGAGGCAGGCTGGGTTGAAGAAGGTCATGCAAACACACCAAAAATATCCATGGGTGCATCACAGGGATTTTTTTTTTCTTTTTTCTGGGCGTTCTTCACAGAAATGGTGATGAATTGGAATGGGAGGTGGGTGGGAGGAAGCCAAGTGACAAGTGCTGGGACTCGTGCGTATAATTTCACCATGACCTCTCTGCCTGGGCCCTGAACCATCAGGCGATGGCCTTCCTTTCCAGCGTGCCAAACCCTCCCGAGCAGGGAGGAATAGGTCAGACATGGCCCATCTTTGTTAACACAAGCACCACACAGTCCAAGGCAGCAACCTCTTCCTCCCCAGGGCTGTCTCACACACGGCAGATATCTATATTGCAAAAAGCCAGACAGCAACCTGGCTTTTTGGCAAAGAATTCAGCAAAAAAGGACCGAAGCAGGAGAGTTTGAATACAAGGAGACTTTTTTATTGAAATTACCTAAATTCTCCATCGTGCTCCAGAGGGTTTGCAGACAGCTTGGTCTTGTCTGGCAGCTCTGGCTGCCCATGAAATTCCTTTAAATCCTTTGTGAAACGGAGCCTCAGTTTCCCGAAGCAGAGCATTTAAATAAACAAGAGAATAAATTAGAAAGGAGCTGAAGAGGAAATGAAGCTCTTGGTGGCTTATCTCCCCTCCTTTTTAATATCCTCACCGGCCGAGTGCTAAAGCTCTGTGCCCCAGAGCACTTTTCTTTGTTTGTTTTTTTTTTTGAGCTGTATAAATACAGCTGTGACTTGAGATGCTGGGGAAATTTTTGCCCCTCTCCACACAGCTCCTCCAGGGTTGCTGCATCTCGAGAGCAGCACCCTTAAAACCTGCTGGGATGCCAGGTAGCACCCAGGCTGACTGGGGCAAGAAATGTCCCTGGTTGGTGCAGAGCCCCTGGGGTTGGGGCCACAAAGGATGAGGACATCCTCCTGCAGCTGCTGAGCCTTCTGCCACCTCCAACCCCCCCCCCCCAAGGCTGACCTGTCCTCACTGTCCCTCAGTGGAGGCAGGGCAGAGCGAGACCCACTCCGAAACGATGTCCAGATGATCCTCTGCCCATAGAACCTATGGGTGCATCGTGGTTCACCCCAGCTGAGGCTCTGCCCTGGGCTTACTCTGTGGTTGTCACATTTGCCCTGTCCAAGAAGCAACACGATACTTAGGAGCCAGCCTCTTTTCTGGCCTGATGTCATCTCAGGGACTCAGGTACCCCTGGAGATCCATGGGACATCGTCTGGAAGACAGGAGGCCAGTACCAAGGGTGTTCCCATGCTGCTTGGTGAAGAACATGGCAAACCAAATTGTTCCATCAAACCAATTTCCAGTGCATTAAATTCACGTTGTCAGAGATGCAAGAGTGCTTACGTTGGCTTATATTAAATGCCAGGTGAGAGTATTACTTAATTAGAGGTGACAGCAACTTCCTCGGTTCTCTGTCTGGTTTTGGGAATGCAACTCACAAGTGAGAGGGGAGCAGCTGAGTTTCCCCAGCCTGGCAGGCTGTGGCAGTGCCAATGCCAATGGCACTGTGCTTCATGGCACACCACAGCCCAGCAAGGGCTCAGCCTCTGGGTGAGGATGTCCCTTGGTGTCCTCCCGGCCTCCCTCACTGCTGAGGCCACCTCCAAGAGAGCAGGAAGGAAACTGCTGAAAGGGAGAGATTGAAAACGACCAAATGTTTTGACCATTAGGATTCATTTGGTGCCTGGCTCTGGATGAAAATATACATCAAATCATTTCAGTCTGGCGTTTCTTAAACAAAGGTTTCTGATCTTTTGTTTAACTGTCATTATTTTGACATTTGCCTACGTTTAGAAAGATGAAAGAAAGTGGAAGCTGTCAAACAACAAGTGAAAGAACTTTGAAGCCTAAATAAAAGCGTTTCCTTTTAAGCCAAATTAAATGTTTGGGGTCAGTTTGAAGATATGTAGCTTTTGATGCTTTTGCTTTGCAAACACTTCCTCACCCTCTATGAAGTTTACATTTAAAGTCAGCCCATACCCCTAGAAGAAGAGAGAGGGTGGGGGCACTATCGTCATTAAATACAAAAAAACCCAACAACAACAACAAAAAATCCAACATTATTTACAGTGTAGTAATTATTCTGGGCCAAAGCAGTCAAAATACTGCTCTGGCAGAGAGGGTTGAGGGGAAGGATGGGGCAACCTGTGATGCTCAGCCCCGTAGCCCGTGCGTGCCTCTCAGAGGAAACCAGAAGCTATCAGTAAGCGCAGCCCCTCCTGGAGAGCAGGGTGGAGCCCTCAGGAATATACAGCACTGTCCCTCTCTTTCCTGTTATTCACAAGCTTTTTGGTGCTGTCAGCTCCCAGTGACAAATGCTTCCCGCTCAGCCCGTGGCATCTCTCATCAGTCGCTGCTAGCCCACGATGGGAGGCTTCTAATTGCATCCCGGCATGGTGACCCTGCCCGTGGCAACGGGGCAGGAGCAGGCAGGGAGGGATTTGGGGGAGGATGGAGTGTGGTACAACTCAAAACTATCCCTGAGAGAAAGCCAAGAGCATTGTATAAAGTGCCAAAACCTGAGTTGCTGCAAGAGACATGGGCGAGCTCTCATCTGAATGAAGAAGAGCTTCGCCTCCGAGTCCTGCTGGGGCTCCTGCTGCCAGGTCCAGCCCTGGAGAAATTGCCATTGAGCCCAAACAAAGAAAAGCCCATGGCCTTCATCAAAGTTAAAAGATCATGGCCGGAATTAGGCAGGTGCTAGTCAGATGATCAGAAATGCAAGTTTTAATTCTGCCTCAATTGGACAAGAGGCTTGAAAACGAGAGGCTTCCTGGCAGCTCTCGCTGAACTTCAGACCTTTGTAGTGCTCAGATGCTGCAGTGAGCATGATGTGCACATACACAGAGGGAGAGGGACAGGCTCCCATCTCTGGTGGCTTCAGAGAAAAAAAAAACAGTGATTTTACACCAGCCAAAATATTGACTGGAGAGCTCTAGATGAGCCAAAGTTCCCAGTGCAAGTGCTGATCCTGTATTTTTAAGCTTCCTAAGAAACCTGTGATGGTTTATTGCCAGCCAACTGAAAACCTGTCCCCAGAACTTAGTTAGGTGAGCACTCACAAGGGCAGAGATGTCTTATTAGTTCCATGGGTCGTCAGTGTATGGCACCTTAACTCTGCAGGGTCAAAACCACAGTGGGAGTAACTCAGAACAGTGTAGCTGAGAGCCTTGGATTCCTTTTCTTTCAGCTGAGGGTCCAATGTACCTGAAAGCAAAATCTGGCACCTCTTTATACATTATGTTGTTACTTTCCTAGTGCAGCTTTGACCACCTGATTCATAAATTGTGTCCGTCTGGTCCTCTGCATTTTCACCTTCAAAAAAAACCAAGGTGAGATGGTTTTCCTTCTTCATAGACAGCTTTCCTTCTTTCCTTCTTCCTTCCTCCCTTCCTTTCCTTCTTGAGTTGACCCATCAACTCAAAAATGGGCACGTGGCTTTTGTTCCAATGTTATTCCCAAGGCAATGGGAAAAACTTCAGTCCCGTTAGGTGTTGGGAAGCTTCAACTGGGAGGATGGAGACTGGAGGAGACTCATCCTGGAAAATGTTTGCCATTTTCCTATGGTTGCTCACCCTCTGGTGCTGGCATAAAACTCTCTTCGCAGGTGCTGAGAGGAAAATATTTAGACCAGAATGTGCCAGAGCAGGTTCTTATGCTTCAGGTGGCACGGCCAGAAGATAGCGAGGGCTGTTTAGGGATTTCCAGTGTATGGAAAAGAAAATCCTGGAAGGGTCCCTGGAGAGGTCTTTTCTGAGCAATCATTTTGGGGGCAACCAGCTGAATTACACGCATTTTCTGCATTGGACGCCCGCCGTATCTGAGCAACCCTGATGCTCACAGGGCTGGTGGCAGGGCAAGGTGAAGTATCCCCCTTAAAAAAGCTTTTCCCCTTGTGTGCTGACCCCAGAGGTTGGGCAAGCACCGCAGGCTCTGCCTCATTTGCCTTTTGCTCATTCGCGCTTGCTGGGATCGATTCAACAAAATGCAAATTAACTTCCTATTAAATAGCCCAAACTGCCTGCCCCAAGCAACCTCTGAAGGATGGCTGTGAAACAGGGGCTTCCAGCATATTGGGTCCAACCTTCAGTCTGGTTTAGGTCCTCTACAAGGGTAAATCCCCTTTACCCCAAGGCCTTGAGCAATTGGGGACCTGTATTCTCACGAGTTGGAAGTTCTCTCTAATTATTACTCAAAGCCAGATTTTCTCCATGCTTGCCCAAAACACCTTTGCTTTCAAGTGTCTTCAGCCCTAGGCACTGGAAATCTGGGCCACCTTCTCTTCTCCTCCCCTGCCCGTTTTGCCTGCGAACACGAAGCAGGACTTTACAGTGGTAAGAACTGGATAAATATGCAACATAAAGAGGGTCCCTACCTGAAAAAGATGACACTCAAATCCTTCCCACCTTCTCCCCAATCCTGAGGTTACAGCCAGATGTTTCACTTTATCCTCTTCTCCAAGTGCTCCTCTGTCCCTTGTAGTCTTCCCGTGTGTTTCTACAGCTATAGAAGGGGTTGGATTTGGCTCACTGTCTCCACAGGGCAATGCAGATGTGCCATCAGTCACTGGAACAGCAAACTGGCAAAAAAAGGGAAGTTGTTAAATATGCAAAAAGGTGGAGCAGAGTGTCACAAAGCCTACATTTTCAAGGGGAAAGAGGAGCTTTTTTACCCATTTTGGGACAGCTTTAAAAAAACCCCAGATTTTCAGAAGCTAATACTCGTGTGCTTTCTGAAAAATCGTGCTTCTGAAGCTGGGCACCCCAAAAACCCTAGCTCCTTTCAGATACATTGGTTATAACGTGTTGATCCAAGCTTTTCCCAGCAGGCACCACGTGGGCTTTGTTCTCCCCGTGGGTCCTGTGGCTGCCCCTTTGTGCTCCACAGAAATGCTAAAAACTCAGTTTTCTGGCTGAGTAACCTTTGTTTTTGCCACCGTTTCTGCAGGCTCTGCCCGAGAGGAAAATAAAAATCATGAATGTGAATGACTGGTTGGCTTGGAGTCATATGATTTCATGTGACCTCTGTCCCAACCTCAGACACAAAAGCATCTGGACATAATAATACCTGTTTATAAATAACATTGTATCATCATTTGTTTAAAAAGAAGTAAATCCTAGTGTTGATTATTTTTGAACACACCATGAGCTTTCTGACATAATGAAAATACAGGAAGAGTCCCAAGGCTGGCATTTCCCCAAAAATGTAGATTGTTGTGGGAAAGGAGACAGAGTAAGCTTCCTGCTTTTGTAGAGGGAACTTTTTTTTTTTTGGAAGTAAGATAAACTTAGAGCACTGCTTTTGTAAAGATCGAGGCTTATTTTACTTACTGCTATCACACGCACATGGGCAGGCAGGGCCAAGGTGGAAGTGAGCCTCGGCATGGCTTTGTTAGCACGTTCAGCAGAGTCCATTTGTGGCACGGGTGAAGACACTTTGCTGCTCCTGGGGAAGTCCTGGGGCCAAAAATATCAAGGTCCCCAGGTTGGAAGGGACCTCTGGAGATTATCTGGTCCAAACCCCTGCCAAAGCAGGTCCACCCAAAGCAGGTTGCACAGGAACATTTCCAGGTGGGGTTTGAATGTCTCCAGAGGAGACTCCACCATCTCTCTGGGCAGCCTGTTCCAGGGCTCTGCCACCCTCAAAGGAAAGAAGTGACCGGGCTCTCCATTGCTATTAAGGATTTCTCTGTTGTTGCTCGGTGGTCCAAGAGCTGTATTGTCATTGCAGGTGAACCAAGGTAACAGTAAAGTCCTGGGGTCCGGTCTGGGGTACCTGGAACACATTTGCCAACTGATTGAGAAGATTGGGCAGCTACAGGAGCACAACCTGCGTCTCCAGAAGCAAGTATGCAGCTTGCAGAAAGAGCAGAAGATGAGACAGATCAAAGAGGTAAGCAAACACCACAGTACCTTCCATTAAATGGTATACTCAAGGCCCAGATGGAAAGTTCCCCATTAGAGAAGATGCTGATTTACTGGACCCCACATCCACCTGGGCTGGGTGCTCTGGTCTTCAGGGAGCCCACAGTGGGCTCAGCTTCCCTTAGGGGTAGGCTTGGGTTTCTGTTCTTGTTCAGTTTTGTTTCCTAGATAATGCTTCCTTTTAGAGTTAAAAAGTGTCTCTCTCACCTCATGCAATGGCCAGACTCGAAGTCAGGAGCTTTTACTTCTCCACAGTTGAAAACTTCACAAGAACACATCTGCCCCTGTCAATTCTATCAAAACAAAACATTTCCGTGGACCTCCTTAGCAATTGTGTTTTGAATTAAAAGCTCTTCCTTTTCCTTCTGGTTTCAAACTGTCAAAATCCCAGGATTTCCCACAAAACAACCACAATGGGAAAGAGAAGCAGTGGTATTGCTACCCAAATCCATGCCCTCTTTCCCTTCCTGCGCTTCTGAGCTGCCAAATGAATCTCCAACATGAAACTCCATGAAAATTCTCAGTGTTTCTATTTTTTTTTTTTTTTTTTTTTTTTTGCCAGCCAGAGCTACCTGGGGAATTTGACTGAAATTTGTGAATCACTTCAGTGTCCAACTAAACAGCATTTCTTTTAGCCCCTACACATTTTGTCTGTCTCTACCCCACCTCTGCTTTTCAGTTCTTTATCTTTGGCCATCGCACCACGTTTCCAGCTTTTTGCCCCTTCCTCCCCTTTTTTATTTATTTTATTGCCCCCGAAGGAACACGAGGGGTTTGTCACACTCAGCTATTTCTTCCCAGCCCTGCTGTGTGGCCAGTCTTTTAATCTCCTGCCGGCGGCGTCATTCCTCCCCTGGTGCTCCTCTCCCACCTGCTGGGTCTGGATGTGCAGTAGGTGACCGATGACTCCTCAAAGCCAAAGCCAAGTTGTGAGTCAGGTTGCAAAGCAGCGTAGCCCGTCGTTTCTGTGTACCCATCTCTCACGCTCAGAGGAATGCAGCCTCCTACATAGAGCCTGGGAATTGTTAGCACATTTCCTGAAGCTTTACAACTGTGAGTCATGGCTCAAAGTAACTCTTCCAAGCTGCAAATTCAGGGTCAATTCCTCATCTGGCGTTATGTGCCCCCTTCCTCCCCAGCTCCCGCTGAAATGAAAGGCACCGTGCTTTCATTTAAATAGTTGAAACTTTGATCTTTTTGGTATTTTCTAACATCTCTCAGCAGTGCCTTCTCATCCGCCTTTGCCCCATGCTGTTGAGTGAGGAATCAGACCCCCAGATGTAACGTTCAGCACTTGCAACGTGCTCTACAAAACTGGGTGATCTCTCTCAGGTCTCTCTCTGGTGTCTGCATCTCTTATTTTCCTCTTTGGAGTCACTGCCCCTCTCACGTAGAAGAGGAACACTACTAACCTAGTTTGCCATGAGATGTGGACGTTGCTGTCCACATCACACTTTGGAGGGTGTCCTACGGTTGCTTTCCAAACCGTGTTCACTCCCCAGGCAGACTGTGAGCATGGAAGTGTTCCCATGCCCCAGATATGACTAGAGAAGACGCAATCCCCACAACAAAGATGGGTTAGTATGGTATTAAGAGCTGGTCGTGAGGATTGTAGATGGCCAGTGCACCCAATGCTGTTTTGAGAGCTCCACAGACATTACCACGGAAACAGATGACATTTCCAGAAGCACTCAGAAAATGAGGGCTGCTGAAGCTGACGGAGTTGTACTGATTTATTCCATAAAGTACCAGGCAGTGCTGAAGGCACTTCGTCATTCACAGGACTAGCCTTGACCAAGCAGCAGACCTTAGAACACTGGGAAACCTTCTTTCATCATAACTCTTCTAAGCATGTCTTAGAAACATTTAATCTTTTGCAAAGTGCTGTGGGCTGTAGAGAACAGCTTTTACTTGCAGAATTGTGGATATTTAAACAAAAAAAACCAACCCAAACAAACCAAAAAAAATAAAGGGATATATCCTCCTTTACCTTTGCTATGAACCTCCTGGATCTCACCATCTTGATGATTCTATGAAGAGACCTCCCAGACATAACCACAGCAGGTGCTGCTGGGTATAGTGTTGATCCTAGGACACGAAAGGAACCCAGTTATTCCACATCCTTTGTGTTACAAGGAAGTCCTTAATGCCCTGGACCAAAAGCAGCATCTTTCATCAGATTTTCAAAGGGATAGGTATTGCAATGTGCCATCCTGCTGTGGCAACATACCCAGATGACACGTTACAATAAAGCTGTCAATTGCTTGGGGGTCTCCAGAGGCCAACAGCAATTAACAGCTTGGTTCCCTTTCCACTTCAGCTGGATAAAGGTCTCCTTGCTTCCTGCCCTCTTAAACTCTCGTGCAACGTGGTTGTGCAAGGTACAAAATCTCCCCTCCCCACCATACAGCAGCTGAAGTACCACATACAGAGAATCTCTCTGGTAACACGTTAAGAAAATTATGGCATCCCGTCAATAAAAGTGCAAGATACTGCTGTCTGTGCACCTTCCAAAATAAATAACACTATCTCAAAACGTGAGTCACTGTTATAACAGATTGGTTTATTTACACAAATGCCTTAGCCGAGCAGCTCTGTGTTTAGAAACTTGTGTTCTTCTTGTATTGAATTCCAACTTCTCAGGGTTGATTCAACCCTAAAAGATGCTGAGTGTCAGGCAATTTAAGTTAAACAGTAATTAACCCATGGAAAAAAAAAAACAAAAAACAAAAAAAACCCAAAAACCCACAACAAACCAAACATGAAAAATCTACCTTGCCAACTCCAGGCTCCTCAGCTTTTTAGAGATAAATAATTCTCCTGGGTCCTGATGGGTCTCAGGACAAGGTTGGGCATCCCTGGGCTGGGAAGGATTGCAGTTTGTGTGTAACATGGCACAGCACGGTTACCTGAGAGTGTCTGCATATTTTCTTTGTGTCTGGTGTAGGAGTATCTTCTGCAGCATTGCTCCTGTGGAGCTGCCAGCATCTTCCTCAACTCGTACCAAGACGTGAAGACGGCGTTTGCTGGGAGGAGCAGACCTCACAGCCTTTTGGTTCAGACTGGAAATGCTTCTGATCTTTCCATCATCCCAGAAATAGGAGCAAACACTGAAAAGCTGAGCAGCTCCAACAGTGAGTTCAAATACCTCTAATCTGCCCTCCTGCTTGCCACCGGCTGGTGAAATAAATTGACCAGCAACTTCTTTTTCCTTAGGAGAAAGAGATGGGAACAGAGCAAGGTGTTAGTGGAACTAAACCTTAGCTGGAAAGCTAAGAGATGCATTTTAAAATCATAGAATCATCTGGGCCAGAAGGGACCTTCAAAGGTCACCTAGTTCAACCCCCCCGCAGTCATAGGGACACCCCCAACTAGACCAGGTTTCCTCCCAGGGTCAAGCCTCACCTTGAATGTCTCCAGGGAAGGGGCCTCAACCACCTCCCTGGGCAACCTCTTCCAGTGCTCCATCACCCTCATTGGAAAGAGCTTATTCCTAAAATGCTAGGATTTTAACACTTCTTCATATGTGTGAAGCAGGACTTTTTGCTCTGCAGCTGTGGCTGCAAAGACTAGGACAAATGCACTACAAAATGGGTCTCTTTTTTGGAAATTGAGAATGCCTGAATGGGCCCATTAGTGCAGCCCCTCCATGTGGCTTTAAAATCCCCCGCCCCCAGCCAAGGTAGGATTTAATCTAAGATGGAAAGCCTTATGCCTGTTATTAGTCTCCTGCCCTCCTAAGCAGGCACAGAACACATTCCTAGAGGGTGACTTATCCTAGAGACCAAGTGGAAATAAGACCCAGCTGCAAAGCTTGGATCCAGAGACCAACTTTTCCAGAAGGCTGAGAAAGAGTGGGCTCAGCCTAGCGATGCTAAAGCCAGCTGAGAAGTCTGGATCCAATGTAAGATGTGAACCAGCCCACCAAGCAAGGGTGATTAGTTTATTGCAAACCTTGGACTCCAGCCTGCCTCTAATACCTGGTGAAACACAGAACATCGACGCACCTCCTAGCAGGATTGAGTCAGGAGTGTAAATGGCCTTCAGGATCTCTAGTGCTGCGACTCAGAAATCCTCTTTCCTGGCAGCTTCAGAGCAGGCCTGGAAGGGAAATAAGACCATGAGGAAGACATTAGAAAGTCTGCTGTGGTTGGAGAATTTATTGGAGCGTTTACTTTCTTTCCACTGAAGTGTGGCATGAAAACACATGAGGTCTCATCCCACCATTAAGTCATAGAATCATTCAGGTTGGAAAAGACCCTTGGGATCATCAAGTCCAGCCTTACAAGTCCTTGGGTTCTCATCCCATCTGAGGTCACGGCTTGCTGGCAGCACTGCCCAGGGGCCATCCTAGCAGGACACTGCTGAGAAATGTGAGCAAGTCCTTGCCTTTCATTGCAGGAAGTGACAGATACCTGGAATCAGGAAGCAGCCAGCCCATGGCGGGGCTCAGGAAGTCGTCAAACAACAGGAACAACAAGGAGAACGAGTTCAGAGAAGCTGGTAGCATGGCTGAGGGACAGGCTTTTCCGTCCAAGGACCCTGCAGTAAGAAAGGTGAGCAATATGTTTGGAGCCAGACTCTGAGTGGGATCTGTGGGAGATGGAAGAGAAGTTCTGCTCAGGCAGATCAAGGTCGGGTGCTGGGAGAACAGGGGTGTCTTCTATTGAACAGGGCTGGGGCAGTGAGATTAAACCAAGCACATAGTCATTACCACCAATAAAATTTTTAATGCATCAGCTCTTAACTGGTAACACTTATTAACAGCCTGGCAGCACATCAGTGTAATTAACTCCAGTTCCTAAAGCATGTTTCAGGGAAACCATCTCACTGAAGTCCAAGGGAGCCGGGAGGAATGCTTTTCCTCTCCCTTTCTTTCCCATTGTTTGTGGCTGCCTCAGCACTTTCAGGTTCCGGTGGGGACCAGAAGTGCTGAAATGCCAGGGCAGAGGCTCTAATCAGAGCATTCCCAGCCCCACAGGAAAGAGGAAGGAGTAGGTCTGTCATGGGAAAGACCTTCTCTTGAAATTTCCACCCTGAAGTTGCAAATAGGTTGCAAACTTTTCAATGAACTTCAGAAACCAATTCAAGGCTGAAGCCTGAGAGATGCTCCATGCTCTGGCTTGTGTCCAGCCAGCTTCTGGAGCGAGAGCATTATTGGGAAGCCCTGCTGGCTTCACAGGAGGGCAGAATCCAAGATCATCACTCTTTAAACCAAATCCTCCTGCTCTCTTGTTACGCCACACTTTAGGATTATCACTCAGCATTGTGTTTTGTATCCTGAGCGTGAAATGACCCATTTGCTTCTACGGGTCAGGTCCTGTCACACTAGTCCCTGGGCTACCAGGTGCTGTCCACATGAGCTGGCAGTCTAAATACAAAAGAGAGGGGAGAGATGAAGGAGTAAAGAAGAGATTATCACACTCAGGAGGGACTGAATCGTAAAGAGATAAAGGACTTTACCGAGGCTCTGGGTGGACCACAGGGCAGAGCTGAGAGCAGAGCCCAGTCTGTTCCCAGCACTGTGAGACAGTCCTACTGTTTTGTTATTTATCAGTGTATTTGTCTTTTGTTTTTAGGGTGTGGACGTCAGCAAGAACATCTCGGTATGTATTGCCTCTGCAGAATATATTTAACTTGTACCTGCATTATCATGCACCAACTGCTGAGGTTTCCAAAACCCTTCCACAGCCCAGCACACGTTAATCCTAGGAGCAAACACAAAGGTTTGTTATTTCCATGAGTAAACAGTCTCACTTACGGGCGATGAACTCAATAGCACAGAAACTGGTGTTGCAGTTTTCAGCCGAGCCTGTGACCCCATCTGAAGTTTGGAACCGAAAACCTAGTGGAGCTCCAAGAAGAATTACCACATTTGGTTCTGCCTGGGCTGGTGCCTGGGGCTGGGCAGCAGCCAGGTTGTCCTCTGGAGGTGGCCACAGCTCCTGGAGCAATGGCTCTGCTGGTGACACAGGGGAAGGCACCTTGGGACAGGGCAGAACAATGCCCTGAACGTGACACTGCTTTGAGAACTTCAATGAAATGAAGTGGGAATTGTTTCTCCCCGTTATGTTAGTCCTGGGGCATGATCTTTTTTGTTCTTTTCCCAAAGTTTTCCAGCCATTACTTTTAGAAAATTTAAACCATGAAATGTTTGGATGCGTAGCTCCTTTTTCAGTTCCTAAGGCCAGATGAGCTCAGCCCTGAGAGTACAAACATTGGTGGGGAGAGGCCTCAGGAGACTCCTTGACCTCCTGATAATCTCTATTAGCATTTCAAATGTAAGTGCCCAATTGCTGTGGCTTGTGGACGTGACAGGGAAACAAAGGCTTGATCTCTTCTAATTCACAGTCCACAAAAGTCACCGCCTTGAAAAGGCCTGATAGTCAGGCACCTGGCCTAACAGAAAGGAGAAGGGAGTCGAGCTGCTTTTTTGAGGGGGGTGTTTTTGTTGTAAAGGACCCCCTGGGCACGTGTGAGTAGGTAGGAAACCAAAACCCTCTTCAGTGCAGCCTAACAATAAGGTAAAACGTGCCTTTGGGCAGCTACTCAGCACTCACCAGGGAAGCGCCCTCACCCTCTGAAACCTTGTCAGAAAGAACAGCAGAGTCCTAGAAACGTTACCAAACAAAATACAAAAAAAGATGGTTTTACCAACAGTTGGTCCATCCTGTTGCGCTGTGTCTTGTACAGGTCCAGGGTGGCCACTGGGCATCATTGCAGGGTGTTAAAAATTCTTTTGTGGGACCTGGCTCTTATCCATCCGAAATAGAGAAGCTCCCCTCTTCCTGCCACCCTGGAGTACCCATACTTTGGCCAAATGGGGTCTGTCAGCAGCTCAGCTCACCTCTGGTCCTTCAAGTTGTGGTTTCTTTTTTGCTCCCTAGGGTGAGAGCCATGCTTGGGGGAGAATGAAAGATCTGATTTGGAGGACACGGTTGAGGAACCAGAACAAGCTGGGGTTATCCTCTGCCGCTCTGAAGAGGTCCTGCCCACAGTTGTACAGGTAAGGCAAAGCTGTGGGAGATTCTCATTTAGAGTTGGGAAGAGGTGGTGGGAGATTCACCTCTGGGTGTTGCTGGCTGGAGAAGACCCTTCCTTACCTTCTCTCCATTCTATATGGTGGTCTTGCCCAACACAGCCATTTGCTTCTTTAGTGCCCAGGTGCTCTAAGGTCCCAACTGGATAACGTTACCTGTGTGAAGAATAATGGAAACATTAGGGTCCCTAAAGGAAAGTGCTTATTCCCAACAGAGGGGATGTTGACAATTAGCCATAGTCATTCCGTAGCCTAATTATTTGCCTTTCTGCTCCCTCCTAAGCATTACAGTCAAGGTTAATGCTTTCCTCTGCCCACCTCACGCCTTTACTCCAGTAGAGCAGTAACCCACAGTGCATCAAAGGTGTGATGGGACAGTCAGGATCAGCTGGAAGGTCTCCTGTCCAAGGAGATGAAGTTTGCTGGGTGTGTGCTCACGGGTGGGAGCACATGAACATGATTGGTCAAGCACTGAGGTCTCATTTCTATTAAGAGATCTGTGATGGTCCCACGGGCAAGTTTATCTACGTACGAATATACGGTTTACTATATATGTTTATACCATGTGGGGCATATCTGTCTGAGGTGACAACAGTGCTGGCAGCTACCCCTTGCACAGATATTCCCCATGTGCTTGCCAAGTCCTCCCAGCTTGTCTGGCAAATTTGGGGCATTTTTGTATGTAATCAGGTAACAGGAAAAGCCTGGGTACATTACTCACCAGAGCAGGAGCATTACGTGGAACTGGGCTCCTCCCTATGTTTTTTCAGCTGACATCTCAGTAACCTTGAGCCAAACAGCTCAAATGTGCTCAAAACCCTCCTCAGGTTATAGAGGGGGTGATGGTGGGGAAACAGAAGTTGTTTAAGCACTCAGGAATGTCCCATTGTTCCCCTTAGACACCCTGTACCCACCTTACAAAATGCATAAGGGAACTGGGAATCTTGTAATTACAGCTGGGGAAAAAAAAAAAAAAAAACCAAGCAAAAAAAACCAACCCAAACCCTTCTGTAGTTCATGGAGTGATTTTTCCAGCTGGGAAAAGTTTGGTTGGGGCCCAAGCACACATAACAGGCGAGCTTCCTCCTATTGTTTGGGAAACTGAAAGAAACACAAAGCAGAAAGAGATCAAATAGTTCCATCTAAAATAGATGGTGAACCAGCTGGGGAAAAAATACAAACCCTCTCGTGAACCTTCCCTCTAAACCTGAATAGAACCAGGACTTTATTTGGGCTTCAGAAAAATCCTGTCTCTGTAACCTCCCCCTGGGCCCTTTCTCTGCTGCGCTGGGGACCCTGCGTGAGAACTGGGGGCTGAATCGATGGACTTCCAAGGAAGGGCCAACCCAATAGCTGCTGACAGAAATAGCTTTTGCTGCTTTCACACGTACACTGGACAACTAGTACTGTCGTGGAGATGCTGTACAACGAGATGCCAAAATAGACAAATTTTATTTTTTTACCTGGCTGTAACTGGGCAGTCCCAGGGATCTTGTACGCTGATTTTTCCAGGCTGCTTGCTCTCTGTAGCAATAACAGCCTTCTCTTTTCTTTCACTAACTTTCTTTTCCTATATATCTGCATAAAACCCTTGCTTCTACTCATGTTCCTTGTCTCCCTCCATTTGTTCTTCTCCTTCCTAGCTCCTGTTCCCCAGCCCTGTCTGTATTTGCTCTCACTCTTTTTACCCCACACCCTGCAATAGTGATGCACTGACATTGATCTTTTTCACCAGTGCCTGGAAAAGCTGGGCACCTCACTCCCACAGCATTTTGGATGTGCAGTTGCCCTCAGGCTCCTTTGAAATAAAAATTTAGGCTTAGTGGATCAACGACAGCCCTGCAGATGCTGCTGGACAGAAAGCCAGGTCCTTCCTACAGCAGCACCAAAATGGTAAAGCAGGAAAATCTCGCTTGCCCGCAGGCTCTTGGCAAAGCAAAACATTGAAGACTTGATACTTTCAGCATTTAAAGCCACTCTCTTTGTTATAATTTTTGAAACATGTTTTTCCTGGCTCCTGGCCCTGTTTGTACATGCTGGTGTATGGAAGGGGCTAGCTTTTGCTTACCTGGGCTTCCTTGGGCCCCAAGATCTTAAACTGGAGCAGGTTGGAGCCTGGTGCCCTGTGTTCAGGTGCAGCTCTGAAGGAAGCAGAGAGTTGTTGCTTTTGACACCCAGTCCCACTTGAGTCATTTGGGCAATTAGAAAAAGCCTCTTTGTTTTTGTAACTAGGTCAAAGCAAATCCCCTTTCATGCTCCCACTCTGCCTATGATGAATGATCTGCTCCAGGGTGGTTGTTTTGTTTTTCTTTTCTGCCTTTTTTTTTTTTTTTAAACATCCACAAAAAAATTTTCATAGCAAAGAGAGAACTGGGTTCTTCCAGCAGGAGAGGGGGGGGACCTGCCAAGGTAAACATACTGGCACAAGACTGGGTGGATTGTCTTACGTTGTTCTAATCAGGCCCAGGTTTTAATTTCATTTTCTTTTCCCTGGTAGTATGTTTATTCCTGCAAAGCGATGTCTGGTGCAGAACAGGCTGATGAATGACTTGATCCCAGTGTTATGAACTTAAGCAGCACAGGGATCTATGGCAGGAAAAGCAGATTTTAATTTTTTTTTTCCCTGAAATTGTTGCAGAACAATCACTCCAGAAGGGGCAAGGAACTTAATTCCAGCTCAAATGACCCCCAAGAGGAGAAGTTGCTGCCTTTCCACTGTTTCCACTGACAGAAAACTATTTTCAAACGGTAGTGGAGCATCATATGGTCAAATACTTGCCCTTATTCAAAAGTTAAGAGTCTGGTGGTGCTTTGATCAGTGAGGAGAGAATCCAGCCTGGCTTCTGAAAGCTAGGCAGCAAGTTCTGCAGGAGCCTACCTTGACCAGTTTATTGCCTGGAGGTTGCCACTCCATCTGATGTTATAAAATGAGTGAAGCTCTCTTGGGTCACAAACAATCCCTCAGGGTCAAAGAGAAGCACGTTGGCACCTTTGTGTCATTTTTCCTTACTTTCCCTAGCTCCCTTTGAGGGCAAACAGATGGGAGGTACAGTCTCCCACTCCTTGCTGTTACCTCTGCCAGGCAGCAGACTGGTCCAGCAGTGGTAGGGCCACCTCCATGAAAGCAGTTGTGCTCAGGAGCTGTTCTGATGCTGTCCCCAACCTCTTTTTAAGGGCAGGATCTAACCTGGGCAACGCCAGCCTGGCATTCCTGTGCAGGCAGGACCCACTTGCCTTCTGTGTGCTTTAATGCAGCTGTGTGGGAACCAGCTGACCTCAAACTGCAATGTCTGTCATGGTGAGGGTGCTAGTTTCACTAGAATCATAGAATCTTCTAGGTTGGAAGGGATCTTCAAGATCATCTTGTCCAACCATCAACCTAACTCTGACAACAATAAACACCCACACAACAAACAAAATGCGACACCATCACTAAACCATGTCTCCCAATGCCATGATGGCCACCAAAAGCTTGCTGTTGTACGAGGGCAACTTTGCGGTCAGGATGAAGTAAGTTAGGAAGGACAGGGCAGTTCTAACATCACAAAAATGCATCTTTAGTGCTGTCTAGTCAAGGCCAAAAACGTCCCTAGAGCTGCAGACCGAGGTCTCTTCCTAGAGGAAATCACTACCCAGGGAGATCTCTGCACTCAGTCTTGGGAAGCAGCCAAAGAATTAAATAATAACATCACGGCAGAAGTTTGACCATTCCATTTTAAAAGAATTAAGAGCTGAATAGAACAACAACAACAAAAAAAAAATAGTACAACATTTAGTTTAAAAAGAAAACAGATCAGTAGCTGGCAAAAATAAAGAGTCTGTACCACATCAGTCAGGACTTTGAGCTGGAAAATTTTTCAAGTCAAAGACTTGAAATAATTATAATAATAGATATTTACTTCAAGTAAATAGCTATTAACTATTTATTTTCTGTAAATAGCTTTGAAATACTGCATTAAAAAGAAACAAACACTACCCCAAAACTACAGCTTTTCTTTGTTAAACAGCAGCTATTTTTAAGAAGTGTTCCAAAAGGTTTATCTTTCGTAAGTCCTAAAGGCCTGAGCTAACAGCCATTACAACCAAACAGGATGCATACAACTTATTTCACTTGTATGTAATAAATAAGAAACAAAAAAAACCTAAGCTGGAGCCAGTTTGCAGCAGCCAGCTGCTCTTTAAAAGATCTCCTTTCCTGCTTTCCAGAAAACAATGTTTGCATCCATCCATTACATTGTGACTCCATTTTAAGCACTGCATTTTGTAGCTTTTTTTTTTTTCTTTTGGATGGTGCCACAAATATTTGGGCAGCATCTGTTTTGGAATTTCAGACCGGAGAGGGGGAAGGTGCTTTGGGGGCAGCTTGGATGTCGGGTACATACGCACAGAACATTAATGCTAAAAACACAGCCATGTGTTCTGACCACCGTCAGCTTTAATTGTATTTTTTCATTTGTTAAGGCCAGATATTATGTCTTCAGAGCTGAGGAAAACTGAGAGGAACTCCATGATCGTTCTGGGGCAAAATACAAAGAATGAAAACATATGGCCTTTTTGATAACCCAAGTCAAATGGAACAAGGTAAAATAAGTAAAGCAACGCGTGTTTCATTGTGGGTTGGGGATTGTTTTTTGCCTTTTCTCAGCACAGTCCTGTTCCTTCACCCAGACCTGCTCCAATATGCAAAGATGGGAACAGGTCAGTTTTTTGAAATTCAAATTAAATGCATTTATGCCAGCTGAGGACTGGTTCATTTACCTTCATTTTAATAGACCCCACTTTTTTTAAAAAAAACAAACTCCATGATTTAAAGGCATCTGTAATCATATGTGCTACATCACGCAGCCTTTATACAAAAAAGTACACAGCAAATTTATTTAGCTGCAGTCAGCCAAAAAGATTCCCAAATAACAAGCCAGCCAAGAGTCTTGGGAAAGAGACCATCTGCCCATCATAATAAGACTAAAAGAGAACCAGGCTCAGCCTCGTCTTCCACCCACGGGTTAAATGCAGAGAAGCTCTTTCTGACCTCTCACGCTCACCCCAGGCTTCTGTTTCAGGAAGGCAGAGTGGAAACACCAACGGACACAAAGCCAAGGACCCCGGGGTTACTTTGTGCAACCTGCATCCTACAGTTGTCAACGGAGTTCACTACGGATTGAGCGTTGGAAGGGAAAGAGGGAAGGGGGAGGTCGAGAAGGGTCTGGGGACTGACGGGTGCTCGGCTGCGTTCCTGAAACTGAAATATACTTGTAGAAGTCAAGCCACGGATAAAAACTACTGTTAGCATCTTGGCAACACAGCCAACAGAGACTTTTAAGCAAGATTTGGAAATTCTTCCTTCTCCTCTCCGGACTAGGAAAAGAATTACCTGAAACACTGAAGCTTTTAAGTTATCATTGATTTCTGGGGACATTCTCCAGCTGAAATAAATAAACTTCACCTTTATGGGACACAGCAGCATCTGTCCCCCATAAAGAAGAGTGCCAGGGACTGCCTGCCCAGTGCTGAAGCAGCTGTCAGGAGGACAATCTCCTCCCTTGGGGGGGTGTGTGTGTGTAACAAATTGCAATCTCTGCTTGTCCCCAACACATCTCCTCCCCCCAGAGCATCATCTGGCCAGCTTTGACATTTTACTGGAATCCAACAGGAAAACCAAGTCTGTAAAGCCAAGACTTCCTCTGCAAAGCCATTCCTGAATCCACCACTACCTTCTAATCCTTCTGCAGAGGCCCCTTGACTCCAGGGCTACCCAATGCAGAAGTTGGGTAGAGCAAGGGGCACCATGGGAATCTGTCTTTTGAGCGACTTGGGGGTGGCTCCAAGGCAACGCCAGGCAGTCCAGCTCCTCTGCTAACAATCTTTCTGGTGATGATGATGAACCAGGCTTAACTTTTAGCTTAAAAGTAGGAATTCAAGTCCCCTGGCTGTGCAGGTGGGGTAGTCACCTTGGTCTATGGCTCAGCCTGCACTCTCTCTGCTGGGAAAAGGCAAGAGGGAGAACAGAGCTGCAAAGAAGCTTTATTCAACTACATACAACCTTTACAAGCTGATGCTCTCTTGGGCCATGTTTGGTGGCTGCCTTATTGCCACATGCCCACCAGTTTGGACTCGTGCTTCTGAAGGTTCCATGGCTGCAGTGGTCACTGCACACCAGCTCTTACTGGTACTAGCACAGTAAGATACATGGAATAAAGATCTTTTAATAAGAAGCAAAGTTGGCTTATTTAAAGATTATTCTACCCCCTAAATGTAATTACAAGGCAGGAAAAAAAAATAAATCCCTCCTCAACCCAAAGTTGCCTGGGAACCAAGGTTTGAGAAGCAGGAATGGGTCACCTACAGCAGGCTTAGCCTGGCAGGAACAGATGCTTCCCCCTTGCTCACCCAGATCAGCTGGAACCCTCGGAGTCCTCAAAACCAGAGCAGGATCTCTTCCGAGATGCAAAAACACCCCAACCACACTCTCCCAGGGCAGCTGTAGGTTGCAGGGGTGAGTGAAGGCAGCAGCCCAGGCCTGGTTCTCCAATACTCAGAAGGGTTGTTATTTAGCACCACCAGAAAGGAAAAAAAACCCAAACAAACAAACCCTCATTAAAAAAAAAATAAAATTAAAAACAGTCTGTGCTAACTCAATGTTAGCACCCTAAAGTAGGTGCTGTGTTCAATGTTTCAGATGTAGCTGCTGCAGGACTTGGTTATTCACTGTATACCTTGCTAGCTTCACCCAAAGCTAGAAAGATTTATAACTTGATTATTCTGTGAATAGTCTGTATATCTCCACAAATACAGGGGACTAAAATCCTGCATTAACTTACACCCTCTGTTATCCCTCGAGCTTTACAGACACTGTAAGGAATGTGAATCAATGCAAACTGAATTTAAAAGTGTTTTAAGATACAGCATCGTGAACCGGTATTCCCCACCACCTCCATTCATATTATAGGCTTACTGGTTTGTTTAAACTAAAATAAACTAGCACTCTTTTTTATTACAGCATTATATGAGATATATTCATGTATTTTCAGAAATAAACATATTTATAACATGTAACATACTGTATAGTTCTCCACTCCAGGATGCATTGTAATACAAGCATAAGAAATTTAATAAAAGCATCGCTATTATAGTAATTGTTTCCAGATATTTTATTAAAAAACACCTGGGTTGTAGTACAGGAACTGCCACACATTTAAGGTTTCAGGTGAGCACAGCTGGTCGAGAAAGAAATTGTTACCTCCAAGCTTTGAAATAACTTCTTTAGCTCTGGCCAAGGAAGCAGGTTTGTTCTTTGGAGGCTGGTGATGTTCTCAGAGATCCAGAGGGTGAGGAGGACCTTTGGAAAGTTCAGGTACACCCGAGCATGGATGATCACTCTGAGCAGCCCTCTGTTAGATGCTGTTGCTGGGCTTTCCTTCCAAAGCTGGGGAGTGGATGGAGACCACTTCCAAATGCTTCACCCATTCTACCACCACGGAGCGGGTGAAGGCACTGGGAACAGAGCATGCTGAAGCTCAGCGTCAGCATTTCTTAATGAAAATCTGGGTTCATTAGCAGACTGGCTGGCCTCAGGGTTCCTTCTCAGCTTCTCCTTCATCCACAGCAGCCTCCTGGACACAGCCGCTTTCCTTCACCTGCGGGAGTCTAAGCCAACATCTGTAGAAACCCACACCACCTTAAGTTCAGCTGCATAACCAGGCAGCATGGAGCTAAGTTAAAAAGAGGATGCTAGCACCAGAATCCACAGGCACTTACTTCAAATACAGTGAAGGGGAAGAGTCAATGAAACCCAACTAAAGAAGGTAGAGGCTTAGGAAAAAAAACAACCAACAAACCCACAACAACTCAAAAGCCAGAAATCCACCTGTGAAGGTAGAAGGAAATGAGTACATATCTGCAGGAAAGAAAACTGCAAAACAAAGCAGTGATGAAACCCTGGTGGAGAAGGAGAACGGGCTATGTCCTGGGACAACACACCAGAGGAGGAAGCCTCCATGTTGCCTGGCTTTCACCTTGTGGCAGTACTTCACACAGGCAACTAGTATCCCACTGCTGTTTGTGCCCTTCCCCTCCTGCTAAGGGCCTGAATCGTAGAAGGGTTTGGGTTGGAAGGCACCTTCAAGATCATCCAGTTCCAATCCCCCTGACATAGGCAGGGACACCTCCCACCAGACCAGGTTGCTCAAAGCCCCATCCAGCCTGGCCTTGAGCCCCTCCAGGGATAGGGGTATCCACAGCTTCTCTAGGCATCCTGTTCCAGTGTCTCACCACGCTCACAGCAAAAAATTTCTTCCTGAGATCTAGTCTAAATCCCCCTCTTTCAGTTTAAAACCGTTCCCCCTTGGCTTATGGCTCCCCTCCTGATCAGGAGTCCCTCCCCATCTCTCCTGTAGCCCCTTTAAGACTGGAAGGGGCTCTAAGGTCTCCCTGGAGCCTTCTCTTTTCCAGGCTGAACAACCCCAACTCTCTCAACCTGTCCTCGTAGGAGAGGTGCTCTGATCATCAAGAGGACTCCTCACAGAGTGGGTAAAGGAATTAAGTTCACTTCTCTGCTCACCCACCTCCACTTGTCACTGCACGTGCCCAGTGCTAAGCAGCAGGTCTGTTACAGCAGGATCCAGCTCCACACCACAGTCCCTGATCCCCAGAGACCCCATGAGCTCCCTGCCCCTTTGGAGGAGTTCAGTAACCCCACAGAGGGCAGCAGGGACACTCCTCTTCACACCTTCTGCCTCCACACAGGCATCTAAGCTCTCCAAGTAATTATTTTTGCCTGCCTTACTGAGGCATGGGAAGGATCCAGCAGCAGCCAGGAAGGTGTTTAGATCTTGGCTAACACACACACACAATTAAGAACAACACCAGAGCATCCTGCCTGGTGTACTGGAAAGGTGTGGGACTATATCACTCCTTTAATTGCCCAGTTAATTAACATTAAAGACAGCTGCTAAAGACTTGTCATAAGGCACATTATGAGTATACACCCTCCTTTCTCAGGCAGGGCTCCACCTGTATCCAGGCCATTTCGTTGCCAGAGGCACTCCCTAAAGGAGGAGGCTGTTTGAACTAGCTCCAGCTGATGGTTTCTCCAGCCTGTGACCTCCTTCACCCTCCCACCCTAGAACCTGGAGGAGCCTTATCTTCTTCTGATTAGATTCTAAAAGCAGGCCAGACTAAGGGCACTAGTTATTCTGTAAGTAATGCGGTTTCTGCTAGAAAAATAAAAACATTGTAAGATGATTCCTGAAACTTCTTGTTAGAGTAAGAAAGGAATTAAAAGGCAGTTCCCAACACCTGTTAACACCTTCCAATCACACAGCATTGGCAGAAGCCAATTAAATAGAACAGTAGCTGCTACCCCAAGGAAGCTACTGTTCAGTTCTTTGCTTCCATGTATATGAGAATTGCTCTTCCCCTGAAAGGTCCCCAAGCAGTATGATTTAGACTACTCCCCGTCTTTTAACAGGAAGAATTTCTGATCTATTTCAAGGAGGGGAAAGAGAGGAAAACCATATTTTTTTCCCTTCCCCTCTCAAGGACTACACCCATCAGTTATAGAGGGGTCTATGGTGTGAGGGCAAGCACCAGCCTGGGCAGGAAAGGGGGTTATGGAGCCCCTTTCCCCCCTCCACCATCAGGAGAGGTTTGCTGGATTGTTTTTGCCCAGGATCTGAGGAAGCCAAGAATAATCCTGCTCAGCTGCTGTGACTGACCACACCACACTGAACTGCTCCTGATGCTCACAAGTTTTATTTCTCATCTCATAAGCAGCACATCCATGGCACTGTTGGGACAAGAGTGGTGTCAAACTAGCTTTAGTCTGAGAGCTTTGAAGACTCTTAACTGTCTGCTCTCACATGAAAGTTTAAGAACAATCTTTAAATCAAGTTTTAATATTTTCCTGAAGTTCAAAACACCTAGGCCCTTTGATTTTTTTCATTTGGAAAAAGTTTCCATGTTCTCATCATCCAGAAAAAAAATTCCCACCTGCCTTTTTTTGTTGTTTCCAGAATTAGAGAAGTAGGTTTATGTACAGCATCATTAGGAAGGCCCATTTGTGTAGTGCTTTGCCATCCCGGCTTCCAAATCCTGCCACATGAACACAGCCCTGATTTACCTACTGGGTTCAGGGGCAGGTGGTCAATTCCCAGCTCCTCTCCATAGTCAGATACCAGCTCTGCACCCCTGAAGGAGAAGCAACTGTAGGATTTGATTTTAATGGGTTTTGCTGCACTTCTACTGAGTGCTTGAGAGGAGCTACGATAAGGACTTTTGAAGGCCACCCAGCCACTGACAGAAGGGCAAACACCACCCAGCATCACACTAGTCTCAGTCTGCAGCTTCTACAGGAGCCCAGATTATGATGAGGGCTCCCTCTTAACAGCAAGAGGGAGTTAACACTAGTCCCAGAGCAGAGTAACAGCCAGAAGAAGAGACAGACTCAGAGAAGCAGCTTTTGGAAAGCTCTCACAGCCATCAGGAATATTTTTGTCATGCAAACAAAGGCTTACAGCCAGGGTCTCTGACACTTCTCTTCCATGCCACATGTTCTATGCTCAGGAAAAGGAGTCCCACAGCCCAGGTGGGCTTGAGAGCCACTTTATTGCAATACATTAATTTCATGCCTTACAGGCCCCTTCCTTTGCCACAGCACAGTGACCACAAGCACCACACACAGAGATGCCCCAGTTGCCACAGCAGCAAACCCCAGAGCCCAGGGGGCTGCAGCTGCTCCTGTGGAGGGAGAAAAGCCCCAGTTAACACACCCCCAGTAAGTCACAGGGATGCCCTAGGGGCCCAGCCTTTCTGCTGGGAAAGGTTTAGACCAGCCCCCTTCCCCAGCCTAGCTATGCTGGGCTGGCACACTTACCGAAGCCATCCTTGGCTGTGTCCCATCTTAGCTCATCCTGGAGGAAAATCACAGGGCCTTTGCTAGAGACATGGGAGGCAGCATCCTGAAGAAGATGCTCAGCACTCCTTTTACCTCCTACAGAGCAATATGAAGGTTTTTGGTGAGAAGACATACAGAATCATAGGATTGTCTAGGTTGGAAAGGACCTTTAAGATCAGAGTCCAAGCATCAACCCAACACTGACAAAACCCATCACTAAACCACATTCACCAGCACCACATCTACCTGTCTTTTAAAATACCTCCAGAGGTGATGGTTCCACCACTTTCCTGGGCAGCCTGTTCCAATGCTTGATAACCCCTTCAGGTGTAGAATATTTCCCCTAATAATCTAACCCTCCCCTGGCACAACTTGAGGCCATTTCCTCTTGTCCTATCACTGACAGTGAACTTTGTCCAAGTCAGATTCTCCAAACACGAAAAGGCCAAGCCCTCCATGTGAGTCAACACAGAACTAGGAGCCTATGAAGACCTCCACCTTTTTAGCATAAGGGCAAGGGTCCTTCCTCAGTGGAAAGGAGCAGGAAGTGCCTTGTCAAGCTGTCCATGGCTTGAGGGAATTAATCCATAGCCTACATGGCTATGGTACCCTCCAACTTGGAGGGTAGACCCTTGTTGCCCCTTTGGATGGGGAAGCAGGAAGGCTAAGGCACTTACTGGCTCTAGCAGGACAAGTGGTGGTGCAGGAGTCCTGTACAGACCGGTGGCACACTGAGGCACTGCAGTGCAGGTACACCTAGAAAGAACAGGACACAGCCTGGAATCACTCAGGCAGTGTCTGTGGACAGGCAATACCCTGGTGTGGGTGACCCGACCCTGGCCAGCTGAGCACCCACACAGCCACTTCCTCACTCCCCCTAATCCAGCAGGGTAGGGAAAGAGTAGGAAGAGCAAAACCAAGAAAACCCATGGCTGGGGAGATAAAATTTGAGATGTGAAGGAGAGGGGGAGAGGGAAGAGCAAAAACAAAGCACAAGTGATGCAGAAGGCAGATCACCCACCCTGCTCCCACAAGCCAACTGGTGTTCAGCCAGTCTGAGCATAAGCTACATTGGAAGACAAAGTTCTCCAGTGTTTATTGCTGAGCAGGACATCATACAGCACAGAATGAATTTGGGTCAGCTGTCCCAGCTCTGTTACCTCCCACCTTCTACCCACTGGGGGCTGAGAAACAGCAGAGTGAGGAGGAGAAAAAACAACTGCCTTGCTGCTAAGGACCATTGGTGTGTTATCACCACTGTTTTAGCCACACACCCAAACCCACAGCACTATATGGGCTGCTCTCAGGAGAGTTAACTCCATCCCAGCCAGAACCAGTGCACCTGGTGACCAAAGGGAGAAGGCAGAAAGATCTCTGGCTTGCTCCACATACAGACTGTAGCCTTGGAGCCCTCTGCTGTCTGCTGCAAGGCAGCTTTGATACCTTTACTATACACCTTCAGTCTCAGATCTGGCATTACAGCACTTCTCCCTGACACCTGGGACACAGCTGTCCAAGCACCACTGCCCTGTGGCCACCACTAGGTACAGCTGGGACCAGATTGCAGTATTAATTGATCCCAGTACAAGGCATGGTGAACTTGGTGTTACTCAACTGCTCAGAAGATTCAGAGGCCAGATAATACACAGGTACCAAAAGCTATTTCCAAGTCATTTTGGCCAAGAAATTTAGGTTAGAAAATATTGATTAGCATAACTAGAGCACACACCCTAAGCTATATCAACAAAGCAGCTTAGGCAGCAATTTAGCACTTGCTTTAAGTAGACCTACCCTTTTCAGTAGCCTCATTTTCTGTCACACCCCTCCAGTGATGCATCTTACCTCTATCACATCTTTCTCAAGGAATAAAGAGTTTCTTGCTTCAACCTCTCCTGAAACAGAAGGGGATCTTCCTATTCTTCCCCCTTCCAACCCCCAAAGGCCAAGAGTTTTGATGTGCTTCTTATTGCCCACACATGTTACTTGTCCTTAGAAGGAAGCTGGGCAACCAGGACAGGATCTTACCAGCCCAGAGAGCATCTCTTGGGAAGTTGAGTCTACAAAGGTGAATGTGTAGAGAGTGAAACGCTGGTAATGAGAGGGGAACAGTAGTCCTGAGGCAAGACTCGGAGGCACCAGCTGTGTCCGGTAGTTGTCCCCTGCATAAGGGCACCTGAGAAAAGAAGACCAGAAGTGAAAAAAAAGCACAAATCATTCCTCTGACCCAAAGGTATTTACAAGTCACCTACCCATCCACCAAAACAGGCCACTGCAGCTTTTGCTGGGGATTGATACTTGGCGTGGCCCAGCAGTGGTGCAGGACCAAAACCAGGTCTGGGTCTGTTCTCTGTAGGATCTTGACTTCTACATAAACGGGCTCTCTCAGAGTCTTTACAACAGGGTAGTCACTGGCAGTATAGTAGGAAGTGTAGCTTCCATCTGGGACAGGAGAAACCCAAGAGCCATTTTAGAGCAAGAATAAACAGGAAGAGGCAACGTGAAAGCATCCTTTACAGCCATGGCAATAAGTTCCCACCATGGCAGAGAAGAAGCAGTGCCAGGTTCACCCATCACTAGTCCCTTATTCTCAGCAGAGACCAGCACCCTGCACCAAAAGACTTGGTCAAGTCCTGCAAACCTCTCATACCTGAGGCAACACGCAGCTCCAAGGACAGAGGACCTGGCTGAGACACAGCAGGGAGTGGAGGCAACGTGAAGACCTGAACACTCAAGGGAATGAAGCTCCCAGTGGTAGAGTAGCTACAGCGGACATGTAACCTGGTGGGACAGGAAAAGCCAGAATCAGGGAGATAAGAAAGGTCACACTGATATCTCCTTTCTCCAAGATGGCAACATAATAATTAGTCACATCCCTAATCTTTCCTTGAACACTTCCTTTTAACAAATACTTGAAATTCTCTTCAGAGGTCAAATTTGAGTCTTCAGAGAGAATTCAGAGCTTGTGACAAGCAGAAATTTCTCTTGTGATGACTTGAGCACAGTGGTACCCAGCAGCAGCAGCACCAGCCCCAGGTTATTACCTGAAAGTGCTGTCCCTAGTGATGGAGCCAAGGCTCCCAGTCTTCACATCCCTGGATGCCACCAGCTCATTCTCATATACGGCCTGGTCTCCAGCCATCTGGAATGACAGACCAGGCACTGCTGTTGCAGGAAAGTCAAGGTGGATTAATGCCAGGCTGGAGAGCAACATTTCGCCTCTGGAAGCTTGTAGGGGGCCCTTATAGTAGCCAAAGGCACATCAGGTTGTTCCAGGTCTGCAAGGTCCTAGTAATAGCTGTAGCTCTTACCTGAAAAGTGGTGCCACAGGCAGAGAGTGGGAACTGGTACACAACAAAGGCGTTGCTTTTCATGACAGGGACACAGCCAGCACTGTGTCCACTGGCCAGCTGCACAGAGTCCAGGATAAGGGGTGGTAGGGTCACATCCCGAGAGATGGCAATGGAAAACTGGCCATCTGGTGTGCAATGAGCTGTCACTGGAAGGAAAAAAAAAAAAATATATAATCAATCAGTCTTGAACTCAGGGAGGAAAGGAGGCTCAAACATGACAGCAGAGCAAGGCCAGCAAGTCCTGCAAGTTCTCCTGCCTGTAACTCCCAAAGCAAGTGCTAAGCACAGCAAGACAAGCACAACCAGCTCGAACAGCAACATGGATTCTTGGCCATAAAACCAGCTCTGTTGCAATACCTCCAAGAGGGCCAGGCACTTCAATGGGACAGAGGATTCTTGACAGCCAAAAACATAGCCCTAAGCCACCTGCAGGACTGGTACACACCAATCCCGCTCTGCCGGGGAAGCGGGGAATTCTAGTCCACAGCTCCTCCAGGAGGAGGCAAGGACACTTGCTTGTTCTTACCTGTGTTACCAAAATAACAGGGCTTCACCCTGTCCCTGGGGTCGTAGCAGCAGCCTCGCACTTCACAGTCTCCCTGGCTGATAGGCAAGGAGGCACACAGCAGCCGGTCACGGCTGAGGACAGCAGAACAGATGCTACTGCTTGGAGCGTCCAGGGCTGGAAGAAACAGCAGGAATTTGTGCAGCTACAGCACAAAAAAAGGGGGATAAAGACACAGAGGACACTGCTGGGAGGTATCCTGGTGACTCTGCACACAAACCAAGGGAAGATAGACTCCAGTGAGGGTCAAAAACACAACCTGGAGTTGGCATAGAAGCCTGCTCTGAAGGGACCTGCATTTCCCTGGAATAGACTCCCTCTGAAGCCCTGCACAGTAGACTGGACTGCATGGGGTCTGCCAAGATAAAGCATTCTGGATCAACTCTGATAGTGTGGAAAAAACATCATACCTAGTCTCTGGCTCAGTACCTGAACTTGCAGGGACTCATGCAGTCAAAATATGGCTAGGAGACACAAGGAACATTCACCTGCTGACCGTGCAAAGGAAGCACAGGTCCCCAGAAAGTTGGGGCTTTGTCCAAACCCTTCTCTAAGGAATCTTCTGCACAGCTGAAAGTCCCCTTTCCAAGCCCCAGACTGACTAGAAAGAGCCATCTAAAAGGAAGGGCACTCATCACCACAAGACACAAGTAGAGTTTCCTAAGGAACTGTCAGAGTCTTACCAGGAAGGTCCACAGGGCACCTGAGCAGCCTCTCTTCATGAAGAACCTTTTGACCAGCATCATTTGTTCCTTCAAGCCCAACCAGCATGAAGTAACTGCCATCCTGGGTGAGATGCACACCAGTCAGGGCAGCCAGAGGAGCAGCAGCCACAGTCCCAGCAGAACCCCTAAGGTGACTCACCCATTCAAAGACATAACAGCCAGTATAGGAGACCAAGACTTTCCTGGAGCCATCTGGAGTCCCAGATACCACAAGTCCACAGTCAGAGTCATTCTGCAGAGCATGTGCCTTCCCTTCAGTATCTAGGGAAAGGGGAGACCACAGCAGAGGCTTCAGCATCCCACATGGAAGATGGGGTCCACTACAATCCTACCCTTCTGTAGGAAACAAGGCCCCAGCCAGGATTAGGGTCTGGGCCAGCAAGGGTGTGTGAGGCAGCCAAGATCATCTAGATCCAGGTACAGCACTCCACCAAAACTCTTGACTGCTGGGTCATATAACAGCCCCTGGTTACACAATGTGCACTGAAGCTCTTAGACAACACTTCACATGAAAACATACCCCTTTCTCCTCATTCCAGGCATACCTCTGCCCTGTGCAAAAGCACAGCAGTAAGAAAGCCTCTTGACACCACCCTCACTTACCCCAAGTGGTCAGCACAACAGAAGCATTCCCTTCCCAACCTGGAGGCAAGGTGAGCTGCAGGCTTTCATGGCCACAAGCCAGCAGGTTGGGATCAGAAAAAACACTACCCCAAGCCCCCCCAGCCAAAACAAGGGGACCAAGAAGCCCCCAGAAGAGCATAGCTCCAAACACAGCCCTAGACTGTCCTGCAACAACCATCCTGCTCTCAGGCTAAGGATCACAAAGCAGCTGCTCCATGTCTTGCCCTTTTAAATTGTGGAGCCAGCTGGGATCAGAAGTTCCCAAAGTGTCCAGGTGGACCTAGCTCAGCAGTTTAACACCTTCCATTGCCCTCACCTGGCTCTAAACCCACCACAGTCTGCTTACACCCTTTGAAGAAAGGAGCTCAGCTTTTGTCAAGAGTTGAGTGTGTATTCATATCACTAAGCTGAGAGGAACTCATCTGTGCAATTTATTGTAGAGCCCCAGGAGGGTCTCCAAACCCTTTTTTCTCACCCTGAGTTCTTCCCACCACTGGCCCATCCAGGAAATCCAGCTGCTTTTCCCCATGTACCCTGCTGCTACTCTAATTGCTCGTTACACTGCATGGGTGCAAGAAGCTGAGAGATAATGCTCTTTTAAAGAGGACACTGCTTCAAATGCCAGACACAGGGTGCCAACATATAAGCACAGAAATAGCCCTAGAAATCTGTGGAAAACTATGGAGCTCAGGAGGCTTTGCACACCTACAGGGAGATGATTCCCCTTGAACTCTCCTGGCTGCGGACTACAGCTCCATTTGCAGTGCAGGACTGTTCCAGGTGTGGATACCAGGCTGGTAGGACCATATGTTCTGTGTGACTCCCAAGAATTGGCAGGTGGGCCCCCAAGGTTGGCATGAGACACAGGTAAAGGGAGACTCTATGATCCCAGAGAAAGCTCTGCCTGGCACTGCACCATGTCCCATGTAGAGCCTTCTCCCTAGCCAGACATGAGGCTACAGCATCCACACCAAGTCCATCCAGATGTCTATCTTTCCATACAGATGTTTCTGTATTGAGGCAATGGAGGTGTGAAGCACAATCTCTTCTCCGGCCAGCATCAGGCATGGAGCATAGATGAGCCCAAAGGAGATGTTTCCTCACCTCTTCCACCTTAGCCCACAGCCCGTTTTCCCTCTCCAGCTCTTAACAGGATGCCGTGATCCCAGCTGGGTGAAGAACATCACTGTGCCTATCCAGTGCACTGCATATTTCACATACCAACCAGGAGGGATGTTCCACAACGAAGACCTTTTCAGCTGCTCTGCCCAGTAGGAGCTGAAGCAAATGGAACTCCACAGGCTGCCTGGGCGGCTGCTGTTTAGGGGCACACATGGATCAAACATCCTCGTCCCCGCACCCGCCCGGGCACCGGGCAGCCACGGTGGAGAGGGACCTGGGGAAAACATTTGGACTTTGGCAGGGAGGGAGGCTTCATCTCAGTAGAAGCTTGTGCCAAGGCAGCTTGTCCAAATCTCAGAGGCCCTTTGTGACTGCTGAAACTTCATTCCACTATGTTTTCTGTTGATAATTGGGTAAACAATAACAAATAAAGTACTTTGGAGCTATAAAGATAGCTTTCCTTACACTTTAACCCACCAATACTTTGTTTATGCTGACAGAAAAAAGGCCTACAGCTACTTGAAGAATAACTCCATGTGGAACAACGGTGGGAGTGCTGTAGGTCCTCCAAGAAATACTTGTGCTGAGAATGGTTTCAGGGAAGTTCCCTTTGCTAATTTCTACACATGCACACACAGGAGACCTGTGGAGATGGGAGGCAATTAAACTAAGCCTGAAATTAATGGAAACTAAATGTGTTGTTTGGCAGAAGTTGTGAAAGCAGCCCTGGCTGAGAGGAAACAGTCAGGTCTCAAAAAAGACAAAGTTAAAACACTGGTAGCCTTTTATTTGAATATCCCTACTTAAATATCCAATAACTTAAAACCAAAGTTCCCGTTGAAGATGATGAGGAGGGGACTTCCCCCTGGCCTTCCTGAACTTTCACATGGATGGAGAGGACAGACCAGTCCTGTCTATTGTTAGCATCAGCAAATATAAGCGAGGCCGCAGAAAACCCTTGAACACTACTGTGACATGAAAAGGTCCATGCCTTCCTACAGAGGTCGTACTGACAAGTCTCAGGAGATTTCCTCCCCTGAAAATACCCAGTGGACCTGCCAGGGTGGTGGGAATATTTGGAATGTAGTGATTTTATCCCAGTAAGAATAAGAAATCTAGAAAGTATTCCTTGTTTTGGGGCTTTTGACCAAACTATGTTGCAACCTCTGAGGCAGAGCTAAGAAGTAAGCCCTTGTCCCCGGGGAGGAGGGAACTGCACAGGGAAGGTGGTAACGAACTCTGGCAGCAGGGAGACCTCATGTAGCAGGGCAAAATCCCATGAACTCCACTTTCACCACTTGGAATATCCCCCTACTACATGAACTCCCATGAACTGTCCTGGTAACATCTGAGCTGATGCAGGAGGTCAGGTCAGTAGACACACGGGGACACACTGTGTGTGTCAGGAAG
The DNA here is from genome assembly GCA_004320125.1 of Scolopax mira. NCBI lineage: Eukaryota > Metazoa > Chordata > Aves > Charadriiformes > Scolopacidae > Scolopax > Scolopax mira. The sequence continues at coordinate 3,164 of BJBW01003250.1, read as the reverse complement.
ATTTCAGGAACAGGCACGGACTGCTCACCCCACTGAGAGCTTGTACAATTAATACCAAAGAAGAGAAAACCCAAACAGTCCTGAAGTATTTTGAAGGTGCTATTGGGACAGGGAATTTCCAGGAGCTTCTCAGTAGAA
>BJBW01003249.1:26986-254038 GCA_004320125.1 Scolopax mira | reverse complement strand
GAACACTAGAAGTTCTAGAACACTAGAAGTTCTAGAACACTAGAAGTTCTGCATTTAACCCATTAACTCCCTGAATGGTGCCTGCTGGTGCTGCGCTGGAGGGAAGGGAAGCGGGAGGAAGGCAGTTGGGCAGCACATCCCCTGGGTGCTCCTGGGGTTGCCGTACATCACCTGGAGCCCACCAGCCTCTGGCTTGAGGTAGGAGTTGGTTTGGGCTGTCATCAAAGGGGGTGCTCTGAGCAATCAGACACGGCTGCTCCGGTGGGAGTGGTGGCTGTGGAAACGGCCACAGTGGTGTGGGAATGCTGTGGGTTCCTTCAGGACAACTGAGGCATGGTAAACCACAAAATAATAGGTACTTCTTACACACATCAGCATGTTAATATGAAATACCAATTTTTTTCAGTCCTAAGTCTTGTAAAAGAAAATTAAATTCAAATTCGTGTTTAGAAATAAGTCCACTTTACTTATTAAATCCCTCCCACCAAGACGAATCCTATAAAACTCTTTCAATCCCACAGAGAGGGAGGTGAGAGTTTTTGGGGATTGAGGTTGTGGGCTATGGAAGCCATAGGGTCATCTCCAGCCATTCTGTGTTCCTGCTCCTTGCAGGCTGTCCCCTTGGCAAACCCAGGCTGCCAGACTGGAGAGTGGCAACGATTCCTGCAGAATTTAATACTCTATTTTGCTTTTTTTTTTTTGGCCTCTGGCTCATTGACTTTCCTAAAGAAGAGGGAGAGGTTTATTCTGTCACACTCCAGTGTTGGTAGTGCAGCAGGGCTACAGTCTTGTACCTTGAAATACAGGGAAGATAAATGCTGAATTTTTTTTAATTAACAGCTCTTTTGTTCTCATGGCAGTTTTGTTCTTTAGAAATAGTTTTTTTTTTCCATTCTCTTTTTGAAGTTGCCCATCTGCTGTTGCAAACACCACAGTTACTTCTTATTTGGTCCTGGAAATGCTGTGTAATCCAGTCGCTCCTGCAAAATCTCCTTTTCTGAAGTCTCTTAGATATAGAAACTGCTTTCAGCAAACTCACGAGCCTCTCAAGAAAGCTCAGGGCTGCGTGGGTGATTTTGGCTTTAGAGCAGGATTGGAGGAATTTGAGAAGACAACACAAAATAGACAAAATAAACTCATTTCTGTAAAAGCCAAGTGGAGACTGGTTATCCTGAGATCTGTGAGATTTCAGGTCTCTGTGGTCTGTCTCACTCTAAAAGATCTTTATAAAAGGAATTCTCCTTAAGTTTCCTGTAAGAAATTAGAGGTAAATAATGTGTGTTAAACCTGGAAGTAGAAGTTTAGGAGCAAACAGGTGGTGTCCCTGGAGGTGATTCACCGGTGGTACTGCAGGTGCTGCCTGGGCAAATCCTCTGCCCCACAAGGAGGAATTTCACCTTGCAAAGGGGGCAAACATGAGAGAGAGGAGGAAAAAAGCTTATGACGATGTGACTCTGTGTTGTAGCCTGTCCAGGAGGCTTTTGGTATGGATTAATAGATTTAAACCAATTTTCTTTGTTTATACCTGTATTTCTGTATGTGCTCGGTGTCCTGTGAGTTAAGGCTTGGAAGAAACAGCCTCCTGAAGCCAAATGAGCTGTGAACACAATCCAGCTGTGTCTTTCTTTCACCTCCTCGGTGTGATTTAGTGTTTTAAATGTTTCAAATATCGGGTAGATAACACTTCTGGCTCTGAAAAGGTTTAGGAGGAAGAGGACCGTGGTCAGAGCAGCATCCAGGGAGGGACACTGCATTGGCCAAGCAGAACCAAGGCTCTTGCCCAAACACATCCATTGGCATCGGGTCCAGCCACACACTCATTTGTATGTCAGCTGTTTGTCACTAGGAAGTTAAGGCTCAAACCCTGTTCAGCTTCTCCAGATCTTCTCTGGAATCACTCTTTGTAAGTTTGGAAGGGCAGCAAAAACTCAGGAGGAACGTGACTAAACCCTTGCTCTTGCTAGAGCTCACTAATGGCTTTACCCAAGTCTTCAGCCTTTTCCTTTTCTTAATGGAAGCTGAGTTGTGGAGGAGCCTTCATCTTGGTGATTTCTGTTTTGAAGTGGTGTCTTGAGATGAGGGCTTTTCATTTCTTTTGAAGATGCTACTAGAAGAAATCTCATTAGAGCAAGCGTGGTTACAAATCGCTCTGGCTCCTGGGGTTTGACTCTGGTTTGGAGAGTGTGATTGTGCCACGCAGCTTTGCTGTCTGCTTTGCTGTGCCACACCAGGGCATTTACCAGCTTGAGGTATCCCAAATAGACATGAAATATCTAGGTTTTGGGATTTATTCTTTGCTTTTTGCCTTGCTGCGTACTTTAACTTTAACTTGCACATTCCCAGATAAGTCCTCTCCAGGCGTGGGGTGTGATGGCCACTGGTTTTTGCTTGGGGGGAAAGAGAAATTCAGGGGGGCAAATGCCCACAGAAAAGCCCACCTACGGCTAGGAAACGCATGAACAAAGATGGGTCCTGCTGGGTCCCTGAAGTGTTAACAAGCCCAGTGTTCAGGCAGAGCTATGGGATGAGTGAACTCCCAGTTTTGGGGTGTTCTTGGAGAGGAGCATCATGCTGGTGGCTCCCCCGGGGGTACTCGGTACCAGCACTGTGGCAAAATCCCTGTGGGCAGCATCTCTCCCAACAGCTCAGGCAGCTGGGTTAAAAAAACAGCTGTGGATGAGGAAATTAAAGCCAAGAGCCTGAAATACAGGCAGCAATAATAATAATAATATTAATGATCTATTGGAAGGGCAGCAGTGGGTGCTGAAGATCTCACTGCTTCCAGCTGGAAGTGATGAGTTGTTTCCCTGGCTCAGACGAAAAAGAGTTAAAAACTTATTTAACACACAGGTCCTGATTCAGCAGAGCATATAGCCACGTATTTAAGTGTATGGATGGGAGCTACTCACCCTTGGGAAGCGCAGCATATAATTAAGAGCTTCTCTCAACTGGGGCCACCCCGCTTCCCACAGCATCGTGTCCCAGATTTCTGGTGTTTTACTCATCCTTCATTTTTGGGGATATCGACCTCCAACCTGCCTCGAAGAGAAGCCACCGGGCAGGAGGCTGGTGCAGGGCCACAGGTGTCGAGGGGCTTTTTTGGAAAGGCCCATTGAGAAAGTGGGGTTTGCTGTAAAGAGGCAGTGGCTGGTGTGTTTGTGTCAGGGCAGGACTATGACTGGCAGAAGGTGAGGGGAAGGGATGGAGAATACACTCGGGCCCCTCTGTGTGTGTCGTACCCTAATAATGCAGTTACAAGTGAACCAAAGGCCCATCGGTCCCTCTCTGCTGTGCCTGGGGTCACAAAGTGGATTTTATGGTCAGCTTGAATTTTGGGCCTCGTGAAGGAGAATATATCAGATGTTTTCTATACATACATTTCATACATCAGTTAAAATGGCATTAATAGGATTATTTTTTTTCCGTAGTGGAAGTGATTCTGGGTATTGATGAGAGCAATGCATAAAAGCTTTCCCGGTAAATCAGCTCGCACTTTAAGAATGACAGAATGATAGCTGCATTATCCCAAGTATCAGGCTGTGGAGAAAAATAGGATTCTTCCAAGGTTATTCTCAAATATTTAAATAAAGTACAGGAGGGTACAAAGCAACATATGCTTTAACATGATCTGAGGCCTTTGCCAACAGAAATTCTTAGACCAAACTCATTGTGGCTGATAGCTGAAAACAAGCTGTTGTTACTTAAAAATAAATAAGAAATGTCTGATTTGATAAAACTTGATTTATTCAAAAAAGGCTGATAAACACACTTGAATTTATTCTCGCTTTCTACATTAGAGTAATTACTTGGAATTACACCAGTTAAATTTGGTTCAGAGGAGATAAAAATTGGCCGCCTATTGAGGAATAAAATATTTAAGCCTCTTATATAGTAGTTTAACTTACTTGAGCATAATAAAACATGGTAACCAAGACAATGACATGGGAATGTTATTGACTGTGCAATTTCTGTATTAAAAAAAAAAAAAGCTTGCAAACAGGCTCCTGTGTGTGTACGTTCTGCCTGGGTGCTTGTGTGCGAGCCTGCCTGTCTGTAATTGCATTGTAAAATCTTTTCATCTGGATTCAATAAATTACATACATATATACACACACAGCAGTGGTGCTGTGCTCTGCATGTTAAGAAGGGATTTAGGGGTGCAGCATCTGACACCACTTGAAGGCCCTTCTTCTGAGAGGTGATCCACTTAGCTAAAAAAAAAAGGAGCAAAAAATAGGATTTAGGAGCCTGTGTTTCTGGAGAGCTACAGTTTGGTTGTATGTTGCGTTACCATGGCTAAAAAACACCAACAAACAAACAAACAAAAACCACCCCAAAAGGCTTTTGCCCACTGTTTGTGGGATACAGAAGTATGGCTCTGGGGTTTGTGCAGTTTGATTTGGAATTGTGCCGTAACCGCAAGTTTATTAAAAATAACCATCTATAAAATAGCATGTCAGCTAACAAAGTTAAGCTGGAGCTTTTAGAACAAAATATGCGAATAATTTGAAGCAGTGTTTTTTGCCAGGGATCAATGTTGAATCAAACTGTTGCCACATTGAGAAAGCAGGCTCCTAACTCTTCCAGATTTATATAAAGAGCAAGGAGTGGGGATATTGTGCATTAAAGCAACTGCTCCTATAAAACTGTGTTTTATGGCTTTCAGAAGTTGTCAACTTTGTGTACTGAACTCCGAGCACTCTGCTCTCCCCTTTCATTAGTTTACATACATATTAATGATATTTATTTTCTCTCCTTCCTTCTCCCCTACTTGATTATTTTGGTTTCGTGCCGTGGCAAAAAATGTCAGTTGTAGCTTAAGAAAGTTGAAAACAAATTCCTTAGGTATTTAGCCTTTCACATAAATGGTAGCTTAGAACCGGTTTGATGATGCAGTAAAACATCACACCCACCCTTAAGAGAATCACAATCAAAAGCCTAAATTAAAAGTTTTTTGCTTTCTCCTCCTGCCTGCCAGGACTCCCGCTGCTTTACCCCGCAGCTTCTGCAGCACTTGAGAGAAATGGGTCTGGAAAGTGAACTCGTACCCACAGCTCGGAGCCCTTAGGTAAATATAATGTGGGGTTTTTTGGGGTTTTTTTTTACATTTGATGCTATGGTTTCATAAACATGGGTAACAAGCTCCACCACATGCCCAAATCAGAGATTGTTGTTAATGCAAATATCCTTGTATGGACACTGAATGGGTGGATAATGACATTTGCATACATATAGAGCTTAATTTGGAATCGGGGGGGGGGGGGGGGGGGGATTTTTTTTTTCCCCGGGGGGGGGGGGGGGGGGGGGGGGGGGGGGGGGGCAATTATTTTTTCGCGCAAACCCGTATAAATTTGCTAAAGCTTTCTCTCTTTAGTTCAGCACAGAGCTTTTTATTTACAGCTATTCCCATTTGCATACAGCGTGGTTTGCAGCAACCTTTTCCTGCGCCGCAGCCTGTTTAAAGAGGGTCAGGTCCCTTCGCTGCCACACGGCAGGAACCTCTCATGGCCCGGGGTTTCTGGTGCCTGCTCCTGCTGCAAGACACAGTTTCTCTCTCGTGTCAGACAGCTTGTGTCCTCCACGGGCTCCTCGCTTCTCGGAGCGATCTGTCGTAAGGGAGAGTAGCAAAAAAAGAATTTTTCAGCTGGCAGTTTATGAAGAGCACAATGAATGTCACAGTCAAGAGCAGAAAGAAAAACAGAATGATGTAAGTCACCAGGTCTGGCTTGTTTATTTCCCCTTCTTTTAACACCCTGGCTGTCGACATGTAAAAAGCGGAGGAGCTCACGGGTCTGGGGGTGCTGCTCAGGTAGGGGGTGTTGGTCTGAATGATGAGGTGAGCTTCAGTGGCGCTGGTTGAATTTAGCAATTCACTATACATGTTCTTGCTTAAATTTCCTCCGCAGTTGAAGTAAAGCAGGAGAGGCAAGTGCAGTCAGCCTTTGGCATAGGAAAGGAATAATGTTCCTGCTTGTAAAAGGCTGAGAACCAGCCGCATTTTGTCTAAAAGCAAATTAGTTCACTTAACATGGCTCGGCGGCTTTCTTTTAAATCTTCTTGGCTCCTATTTACAGCATTCACCCACAAATATTAATCAAAAATGATAGGGGTACCTCGTGTCCTGGCCCTCGTTTCCCCCAGCGCAGCTCTTTGGGGGAAACGCGCTGGATCATCTGCTGGTCAGCTGGGATGGACTGGGAGCTCCGGGAATCCACTGGGAGCCCCTCTCCAGCGGCGTGGGAACAGGGCAGAGGGGAGCTCACTCTCCGCGCAGGGAAGGCAGCGTGGGTTTCCAGCTGCTTTTCAGGAGTGGGATGCACACGAATCCGGGGTTAAATGGCATCTGTGGGGAGAGGCAGCTGCTGCTGCCGCCGCTTTGAGATCCTGCTGAATTTGCTGTGGTGGTTCCGTGCCCCGGGAGGCTCCGAGCTGTTGAAATCCTGGTGCTGTGAAGCATGAGTTGACTTTCTTAATCCCAGTTAACGGCGCGCTGCCGAGCCTGTGTTAAGAGGGCTGAGCTGTCTGCTTCAGCTTTCCAGGCACTCCTTCCCATTGCTTTGAGAAAAGTAAAGAAATAATAATAATAATTTAAAAAAAAATAAATTAAAAATTGACCAATATCCCTTTGGTTCAAAAAGAAAACACCAAAAAGCCTCCCTGTGGATGGGAGGTGGGGGGGTCACTTCTTTGGAAATCTTCTCCCTGCCCTCAATTCAGCCCAGCTGGGAGGTGGGACTGTGCAGGGCTCTCTCAAACATGACTTTTCCCCCCCCCTCCCTTACAGAAGCTCCAGCGCAGCGTCACTTGCCTCCGTGGGAAGGGGAGAAGTGCGTGGTGGTGCCGACCAGCTCCGCAGCCCGCGGTGCATCTGGCAGTGACACGATGCTAAAAAGGAAGAGATCTTCTGATAAACCCCTGTGAGCGCCCGAGGCTCCTGCTAGAGGTTCTGAGCTGGGGGAGGGTAGCAGAGAATGGGACAAAAAGAAGAAAATTGCCTCAAAACCTTTCTTTCTTCCTCAGCTCTCTATTGTTAAAATCTAGATTAATCAGAAAACGTCTTTTTTTTTTTTTCCTTTTCTTCTTTCCTCCTCCTATATGGTCCCCAGCACCCTCTCCAGCCTGCCAATTAGCATGTTAATTTTAATTTTTTTAATTTTTTTTTTTTTTTTTGGTTCTTCATCAAATTGCTTTTATGCTGCTATTAGCTGCTGGCTGCTTGCCAGCTCGCTGTCTCGATCCTTCGCTCCCCTGCATCAGATAAGCACCCCTTCATAATTTTATTTTAACGCATCGCAACTTGTAAAAAGGAGCAAGGGGGGGAGGGAGATGGGGGACACAAGAGGAGGGAGGAAGAGAGTGGAGCACTTGGGAACTGGGCAGAGGAAAGGGGGAAACGGCTTCTCTGGTCCCAGGGTGTTGATCCCAGCAGACACTGGTGAGATATTGCAGCCAACAGTCCCGGGTGGTTAAACCTTTCAATTAGCCTAATAAATGTTTCTGCTGCAGGAGGGGGAATGAAGAGAGGAGAAAACTTCTGGCCAGTTCGATTTAAATACAATGAAATGAAGTTTCTGCAAGAAGGCAGCACCTTCTTGAGGCCCTGTTCCTGGTCTCCTGCCGAGCTCCAGGTGCTCCAGTTAAAGCCAGAGGTGCCTCCAGCAACTCTGCTGGGGTGGCTGAAGGCTGTCACATCATCCCTGTTCGTGACCTTCTGCATCTGTCCTCAGAAAACCTGGGTGTTTACCTCCAAGTCTTGGGGACATGAGGAGATCTTCCTCTAAGGACTTTCCTGATTTTTTTTTTTGTTTGTTTCTCTCTCTCTCCCCCACCTCCTTGCCCCTTTTTCAGCCCCAGTGCTGACTCTTCCACACGCTGCTCTCCAGCATGGTCTTTCCCTGCCGGTCCCCTGCTCCTCCTGGGGACACATCTCCTGCCTGCAGAACCCCACTGGTTCCACCTATTTACTCTGTGCAGGTGCAAAGAACAGGACGCCGAGGCAGGCAGCCAGCACAGGGGCTGGAAAAATCAACAGAGTCATAAAAAAAAAAAGCTAATCTAGTTCATAACTGTTTTTACCTACAGTGTCTCTTTGAAATCAGAGAGTTTGTGAGCAGCAGCACAGCATGGGGGGCTGCGAGGCTGGATGTCTTCCCAGGACCATCCCGACTTCAGCTCTTTCTTCTCTGAGCTGTTTTTTGAGTTTAACCAAACTTTGCGTGCTTTTTTAGTATTTTCTTGTTTTTATTAGTCTGTAGGAAAAGTGGGAAGGCAGCCGGGGGCCAAGTCCTATAAATAGTGTGGACAGTCTTAATGTTTTGCATACTTTTAGCCAAAAGTTTGTTATAAACAGCTTCTCTGCAAATGTTACCGACTCTGCAGGAGGGGGGCGGGGGGGGGGGAATGCTATAGAGGATGCACGTGAATTTTGTAGTCGTGGGTGCATTTTGTCCTTGCAGAGAAATGTGGTTTTTATAGCCCTGGGATGCTTCTGCTTGATGGCTTGGAGTCAAACTGGGCAGAGGTGGAGGAGGAAGGGCTCTGCCAGGGTGGCTCCATCCTCCACCTCCCTTCTTCCCTCAACCCTGCAGGGATCCTCCCCCTGAGCCCTCGGAGATGTCCCTGGAGGTGGATGGGACAGTCACCTCGCTGCTGGGAGGGGACAAACTCTTTGCTCTGCCAGGTCAGTGCCTCCCTGTGACCTCCTGTGGCTGCGTGTCCCTTCCCTGCAAACACGAGTTGCCCCCCCTTCCCCACCCCTGTTCACGTGCAGACACTGAGCCGGAATCTTGCTTTTAGTTTTTTCCCCCCACACACCTTTCACTCCTACAAAATGTTGTCTTTCACTCTTAGATTTACTTCCTGCCCCGAAGATACAGTAGTTCAGCTCCAGCGCTCCCGCTTTGGGTTGAGAACCGTCGTTAATGGTCAGGGTCCAACCCCCCCGGTGCTGGGATCAATCCTCGGGATGTTCCAGAGGTGCCCGGTGCACACACAGGCTCGGGAACACACAAAACTCCTCCGGCTTTTTGGGCTGGCTGCTGGGGCCAGGAGAGACACTGGGAGTAAAATCAGATGTGTTTTCTGCAGCACTGTATCCAGGCTTAATCTGGAAAGAGCTGAATTGCCATAAATAATACCTTAATTGCAAAAATAGGTGCTGATCCTTTCCCTTTGTTCTCCTTAATTTGGAGGAGCATTTAAAGTCTTCAGTTCTTTGTAATTTGTACTCATTAATTTATTTCTTATTTAGGAGCTTTGTTGTTCTTGCTTTTTTTTCTTTTTTTCTTTCTTTTTTTTTTTTCTTTTAAGATTTCATTATCACAATGACTTGTTCTCGTTAGTTTTTTAATGTGCACTGGCAATGGTGCTGCAAGGACAAACCCAGAGCCTCTGACACTGCCTGGACTTTAGCAACAATAATAATCTTGTCAGCATTGCAACTTCCCGGCGTGTTTGGAAGCTGGGTCAGCATCGTCAGCCATGGTGGCATCACTGGGACAGTCCTGGGGGCAGACAGGCCTCCACCTACTTCTGTCTCATCCTCCCCTATGGGCATAGAATCATATGGGGTTATAGATGATCTGGAGATCATCTAGTCCAACCCATCCCTGCCAAAGCAGGTCTACCCAGAGCATGAACTTGTCCAGGTAGGGTTTGAATGTCTCCAGAGAAGGAGACTCCACCACCNNAACTTCTTATACTCAAGTTTGTGCCCATTTCCTCTTCTCCTGTCACCGGGCATCACTGAGAAAAGACCAGCCCCGTCCTCCTGACACCCTCCCTTGAATTATTTGTAAGCATTGATCAGAGATGTCTTTCCCCAGCTATATTCAAGAGCAAAAAGCTTCTTCTTGGAGATGTTGGAGCCTCCTGGAGCCCCAGCTCACCCCCAAGGAATTTATTGATGGCTGCGGTGACTTGGTGGCAGTTCTGGCCCGAGCTGAGTCTTGCCATAGTGTAAAATAATTAGTGGCATAAACTATCCATAGCAGAAAGAAGGGAAAATGGAGCCTGTGACCCTCGGCACCACTCGGCTGCCGCTGTCTGGGCTGGCAGGGTGATTGTATTTGCTTTAACGATCCTTCAGCCAAGCTCCCACCAAACACGATGCAAATCTGAGTGGGTGGGAACTGCTCGGGGTTCAGCCACTCTGTGAAAGGCTGGAGCCTTCCCCCATTTCCAGACTGGTAAATAATGCATGATTTCTCTCTTTCTCCTACGCTTACGTAACCCCTACCATGATAAATATCAACCGAGGGAAATGAAAGTGGAAATAAACATTATCTTTCTCAGTAATGCAACCATTTACAATCTGCGTTACGATCCTTCTGCTCTCAGGAGTGAGCGGCAGGCAGGGGGATGTTTCTATTAGCAGACCAGAATGCAACAAATCACAGCCTGTAACTTTCCACTGCTGCGTAAAAGCAGCCTTAAAACCATATAAAGGAAAAAAAAAATAATAATAAAAAAAATATAGAGAGGTTATTTCCTTTTTTAATCATTCCAAAGGACCAACACTTATTTCCAGGTGCCTGAGAATCAGATATTAAGGACTATATTTTCAAATGCAGGGCCATAAAACTAAGCACTAGACACCTAATCTGTGGATCATGCCTTTGGTGATCAGGCTGGATGCCTGAAGAAACTGGCCCAAGTGAAAAGGCGTCTTGAAAATATTTTGTTTCAAAGAGCTTGTGTGTGCTATTTAAAACTAACTTCTAACATTAGGTTTCACAGGGTATGTTCGCACCAGCTGAAACAGAAGCGTTTAGAAAGTTTCCAGAGAACTCTGTGAAAAAGAGACCTTGTGTGCATTTTATCAGAGCTGCATCTGAATCCTTTCTTCTTCTCTGAGTTGTGAGGAGCGTCATGATTCGTCAAGGTGAGCTCCATCGATGGATGGGGAATAAACATCCTGCACCTCCTGCCATCCAGAGAAGCTTTGCTACTGCTCAAGTCTGTTAGGGAAATAACTCTGGCTGTTTGGTGAACATCCCAACCTCCCTGCCCTCCCATCACTGGTCCCACACACACAGCAGCTCGGTAGAACTTCAGAAGGGTTCGACAGTGCAAGGAGCTTCACTCATAATGAAAGGGTTTGTGTCCTTGCGTGGTAGAGATGTAGATTCCCTGTGTCCTGAAAATAACCGTTTCCTCTTTGCAATAGCTCGCTTGTTGTACTCAGAAGGAAAAACACAACTTCATAGAGTTTTATTCAGGCAGGAGTGGGTGGGTGTCTGTGATGCTCCAGGGGATGCAGCATCAGTGCATCCATGTATGTAGAACATAAGCAGGAGGGCGTTCTGGCAGTAAAAGCAGAAGGTGTAATTGTAGAGGAAGGTTGCCTTTGGTACCTCCTTTACACTCAAACCGAATTCTAGTCACAAGGCACTGGTTTGTGACTGAGCTGGGTGTGAAAGGGGATGCAGACACTTGTGCTGGGCTCCAGGACAGCCCAGCTCTGGGCAGGAGAAGGGTTTCACCCAGGCCATCAGGTGTGTGTCAGCTCAGTCCCCAGACAGACACAGGCTGCTCCACGGGCTGCCTATAGACATGTCAGCTTGTGAGCCCGTTAGTCCTGTCTCTGCAGCACAATGGTGCTCCCTGGGGCTGGTTCCTGGTCCAGGCTGTCGCTACCCAGGGATATATGTCCAAGAAGAGGTATGTATATTAACCAGGCTGAGTGCTGGAGGCATTGTCTGTATTCCCAGTGTTTAACTCCAGTTATTGAGGGTTGAATTTTATTTAAGAAAAGAAGGAATGAAGTGTTACAACTCACTGTGAGATTTTAGTTTTGAATACATATTGCTTTTGGTGCTAGTAATCCCTTACCAACCTGCAATATGAATCAAAGGCAATGTCTGTCCCATTCTGAATACGCTTTCTGGGTATCAGAAGCAGATCTGGGGAGGCCCTAGGGAATAGGGCTTTTAATCTCTCTCCTATTGATGTCTTTTCTCAAAGGGAATAGAATGAGTCTTTCTCTAGACTGCTGCACAAATCACATCCCACCTGTATATATAACCCTCCTTCTGCCTGTTCTGCTGGTGTGCTGTGAAGCTTCATGTTTAACCATAATATTAGCATCATTGTAGGAGATTCAGATCAGGAGGGGCTGGAGTCTCACCATCATCTTTTGAAGAAAGCGTTGAACTCTCAGATTAAAATCCTCTTCCTCTGGCATTGCCCTGCTTCTTCCTACCTCAGTTTTGGCAGCATTAAGTGTTTGGGATGAGACAAAGATTGTTCAGGAAGCTTCACAGATCATCACAGAGTTCTTTTATTAGCAGAGCCTGTCTTTATTCATGGCTTCTTTCTTGTACCACTCAATGTTTGGGGTCAGAAATTTTTCCTCCTTTCTTGTAGGCATCTGGGCATGGTCTGTCAGTGGTGGGAAGCTCTGGCTGAGTCTATCAGATGGCAGATGACAGGTTGGGTAGACAGGGTTCCTCTTCTCTGGTTACTGATTTTTGCTTTGTTTTATTTTAAGGTCCATATTTGGATTGTAAATTTTGAGGGGAGTCAACACCAATTGCTCAGGGTGAGTTATTAAATTTAGGTCATCTCCTGGACATTATGTATGGAAGTTTCTTTTATGGACAAGGGGCACCCCTGCCTCCCTGCACATGTTCCAAGCCTGGATATCTCTCTGATCAGGTTCTGATTTTGCAACCCTCTTCCCAGTTTGAAAAATGGACTTGATAATCTTTCCTTACCTGCAGAGGTCTGGTAGATTAATTAATGAAAGCATCAAGGTGCTCTGATGCGGTAAAAAAGAGTAAAGAACCATCTAAAACAGTGTGAAAGAGGGAGCTGAACCCTGGGAATGGTGGAATTGAAATCTTAGTGGGTGTCGACACTCTCTGGAAAGTTAAACCTTGGTCCTGTTGCTCTAAGACGGCCCCAGTGAGGCCAATATCACCTCCGAGCAGCACAGGGGTTTGCTGTGCCCGTGCCTCCCTGCTTACGTGGCTTAATAAAGCAGAGATGCTGCTCGAGGTCAATTATTTATTATTGGTCTCGGTGTGAGTCAGACTGCTTGCAGCATTAGCTCCAACAACCATCCAAACCATCACAGGAACGGGGCTGGCTCACAGGGTGTCCCTCAGAGATAGGAACAGCAGATCAAATTAAAGAAGAGCTCACCACCCTTCTCAGACTGGGCAAAAACTTTGGAGTTTTAGATAAACTTTGTTTTGGGAAGTACCAGAGTCTCAGGGTGGTGGCTACTGCTTTAAGGCATATTTCCATCTATGACTGTGGAAAAAATTAAAGGAAAATTGAACAGAGTATTACTCAGCAGGCCAGGGAATTGGCGAGTTTAATTGTTTGGGTGCTACTTGATAAAGAAAAACAGTTTTATAATTTCTAATTTGTCATTCATAACAGCCTGACTCAACAAACCACACTGCTCGTTATTTTTAACTCAAAGGTCTTTTTAGTGTTAAGATGGAAACCTTCTGTAAAATACATGGAGCACCTCTGGAAGTGGATGGCCTGCCCACAGCAAGGGATGGTCAATCCTCAGCAGAGCCAAGGTTTCCATCAGCTGAACTGATCTGGGATCCATCTCCCAAACTGACATCATCTGTTGGATGGCAGAACAAAAGAATTTTTTCTTTTTTTTTGTTTTTATTAAATCATTTATTAGAAAAAACACCTCTTCGCTTTTTCTACTCTCCAAAATCACCATCAGATGAACAAGAAAATGATAAATTTGTAGTTTTGATTCCTACAGCAGAGCTGATCTGAAAGAGTTGCACTCTTCACTGGACATGTTTGCCGAAAAAGCTGGAAAAAGGCTCATAGACTGTACGTCAGGTCTGTTTATTCCTCTTTATGCAATGGAGTCTGAATCCTGGAGAATTACTTCATATATATTATCAGTGCTCTATTTTTAGGCTCTATTTAATTATATAAGTGACTATGCAATATCCCTGCCTGGAGCAGACCCAGCCTTGAATCAGAAGAAATCACTCATTTTTTCTCCTATTTCCCATTTCTAAGGCTCCCCATAAACCTCGGAGCACCCTCTCCTTGTTTCTATGGGAGGTTACCGGTCAGGATTTAACAAAAAGCAGAGTTTGCTTTTGGTTATTTGTGTGTTTGTATAAACCAGGAAGAAGAGGAAAGCCCAGTTGCCAGGCAGAGCTTGGAAAAGAGATCTGTGAGTCGAAGCCTGGCTGGAAACATCTGTGGAAGGGAAAAGATTCATCGTCTTGGTTCTCCAGTTAATGTGGCTTAACCTTGTAAGTCCTCTTCATCCTCTTCATTAATTCTCATGGCTCAGTGTCTTTGGTTCTTGTTGCCAAAGACTGTAATTATTAGTAGTAAAAGCAAGGTAGCTGCCTGTGGTTGCCAAATGGTATGGGGCTGCACTGTGCTGGAGAAGCCCTTGCTTTGGGAAGCCTTGGAGAAGTGGTCCATGGTAGGGTGGTGGCTTCTCTCTGAGTATGTGAGTGCCTGGTGACCACTGGCCACCAACTAGGGGAGCTGTAAAATGCCCTCGGCAAAGATGGTCTAAAACTTATGCTTCTGGAATACACCTGGAAAGAAAATCTATCAGCATGTGACAGGGGTTATTTTAACAATCTAAAATCTTATTGCTTTGGGAACAGCTGCTCTTTCATGGAGCAAACAAGTTGGTTTAAATTTCATTGCCACAAGTTTACAGAAAGAAAAGCTTGAAAACCAGTATCAGTTAGACTAACAATATTATCTGTTTCACATCTGTAACAGAGTTCTAAAAGAAAAACTGCACGAAATGTAAAGCAAAAAGAAATAGTTTGAATCTCTAGCCCCTTTAAATATTTACAGTTAATGCCCCCTCTTACTAAAACAAATCTGCATCTGACTTTTAACTTTGCAGAGGAAAACAGTGTTACTAAATGCTTCTTTTTAAGACAATGCAAGGAGATGGTTACTCAGTCATGTTCCTTGCCTAGAGAGAAGCAAATACATTCCCTTTGTATTTTAATTAGTTCTGAACCTATGCTGGTGAGAAATAGAGTATTAAAATTCATGCTTTATAATCAGTACAGTTAGTATGGTCTCTGAGAAGAGCAAACTAAAGTACTTTTAACTTTGGTTAATCGTGGAATGATCTAACTCTTGCTACCCATTGCTAAATTTTTAAGTAGAGAGAAATGTTGCAATTGTAATGAGAAATCATTACATTGAGATCTTAAAGAAAAAGCTTGTGATTCTTCTGAAAGGCTACATCAGGCCAGCCATTAATTATGAATGCTCATTAATTATAACAAATTGTCTGCCATAAAATCTCTTTAGCTGAACTTTTGAACTGAGCTTCAGTAGGGCACTTTTGACAAATAGAGAAAGACTGCCCCTTTTAAAAGTTTGAGGTTTTATCTTTCGTGGCATCTATATTTAAAATTAAGCAAAGTGACTAATGAACTTAAGAAACTCATTCTTTAGAAGATCAAAGTCATAACATTCCTTTAATTCCCGTCAAGACAAAGCTATGAATTATTGTTAAAAGATTTTTCCTTGTAACTTTGTTATTTTATTCCTGTAACTGTTTCATTTTGAAACCTCTGTAATTGTTCTCCAAGATGGTCTTCCTTTGTATTTTGTTGTAAAATAATTTGCTGAAGTGGCAGGAATTTAAAAAAAAAAATCTCTAGGACAAAACTTATCATATATTCTTCTTAACATATATTCTTTTTAAGAACCAAAGTAACAGTGTATTCCTTCTTAATAAAACCCAGCACAGGGTGTTTGATTTAACGGAGATCTCTGCTGGCATTAGAATACACAAAATCCACGTTCATAGAAAGAGGGGGATAAATCTTGGTATTTTTGTTTAACATTTGTACTTCTCCACTCTGAGCTGCCTCGGTATTCTCTTTTTGTGGTTTGAGACTCTTTTGGTGAACATTTATAGGGTCAATTTCAGGTGTATTTCTTATAAACCAGCCTTCCCAAGTGTTGGGGTTTATGTCCCCATCCATTTTTGGGGGATCCTGCAGAGTAGGGAGGGCCAGGGACGTTTGGCTCTTGAACCTCGGGAGCACAGATGCTTTGTCCGTGCAGCCGGTGATAACTGCGTGGCTGTGACACAAACACATTTGGGTGTAGTTTTTGTTTAGCTTTAATTGGAATTTTTAACTCTTCCAGGACCAGGTTATTCCTACAGCTGCTTTCATTGCTTTGCCCTGTTTAGTATTGTGTTGGGCTGCGCTATCACAGATCTATGTGGTACCCATTCTGTAGCCTGGAGGTAAACATCACTTCAATTACTGACAAATTGCCCCGGAAGTATTTTTCCCTTTGATATTTTAGAAAGATCTCGTAGGATGAAAACATTGCATCAATATTTTTAATGGTTATTTAGAGAGCAAAGTGTTTGGACATGCTTGAAAATATTGCTGGGCACCTATTTGCATGTGTAGGTGCTTAAATATCTGAGAAAAACGACCATCTGGTGTCTCTGGACTTAGATCCTCAAAAAATATGTAGACTACTGAAATGAAGGGAATTTAGGCACATACATTTCTTTTGATGATTTGTTCAACTTTTAATGTCTCTATCTCGAATGTACAGAGGAAGAATATTCAAAAGACTTTGAAAGGCTTGGGTAGCTTTGTACTGTCTGGATGTGTTTTATACATAACATTATAGAATATTATCAGGGGAAAAAAAAAACCCACATATATTTTGTACAAGTATTCTGCCCTCCATTTTTAACATACATTTGAGCTTTTACTTTCTAAAATAAATAATTGCTTACCTGGTGCCTAAGTAGTATTGCCAATTAGTATTAATTCTAAGTCAATTAATTTCTGAAATCACTTTGAGCTACTTCAAGCTGCTTCTCAAAGATTATTTTTTTTTCTTCCAGTGCCTTCTAATAGAATTTCAGATTTGGTCTTTTAATTTATGTGAATCTCCTGGGTTGGCTATAAGAGGGGATTTGGCCTCAGAGTGCTGGAATACAAACCATTTTGATGATGGAATCCTGCTTTAAACATGCCTTTACTCGGTGCAGAAGAAAAAAACATTAGTACCCCAATGCAGAACATTTCTGGTCTTTGCATCATGTCACTGGGAAAAAACCCCCCACTCCTAAACCTTTTGGTTGTTCCAACCCCCTGTTCTACAGGGGGAATTCTGGGACAGGGAATTAGTAAAGTTATTATTCATTTCAGTGGTGGCTCTCTAAATATAAGACAAAGTACTGATTCTGAACTTGTTACATGACCATTTTCCTGCAGTGTTGGTGGTATTTAATGCCAAAATTAATTAGATACTCATTGATGCTGGGCCAATTCCCTGACTTGCACGTTGTCAATCAGGTAGAAATCCAAATGTTCGCCCACTCCCTAAATTGTTTTCTTTCTCTCTGACACCATCAGAAGCACATGACACATCTTGTGGATTATGTGGAAGAAAATCAGATATTCTTTCCTTTTCACTCTGATGGAGAAAAAGTCCCACGATTCCTAACTGTATAATCGTTTCCTATGAAATAAATTACTTATCTGTCTTAATACTGTCACACTTCTGTTCTCCAGTGTTCTACTTCTTCCATCTGTGTGCATAACTCTAATCTTTTCTACACCTACTCTATGTACTCTCAAGTGTCAAAATCTACCCTCAATCATTCCTGTCATTAGTCTCTTGTTCCTGACGGGATAGTGGGCAAAACATCACATTCCTCAGACCTCTTCAGATGATTGCCGGGCTCCCTTTGCAGAGTTTACGTGAGCTATATCAGAAATGGGATGAGACTGAGTTTTGTTTTGGTTTTTGTCACCTGAAATTTTCTACTTATTACTCTTGAATCTGGTTTGTTAGGGTTTTTTTTTATCACTCTGTGTGTGTGTGTCTTGTCTCCATCATGACTGCTTGCTGCAGCTAAGCGTAACTTCAGGAGATATCCACATTACCCAAATCCTGTGAAAGTTGACTTGCTGTTTCTTATTGAGTAATTCTATGTGACTCATGCTTTGTTCCCTGATATAATTTTTACACTCATTTGCAGAATATTGTTCAGACAATTGAGCTTACTTTCCCAAATCACCATCTTTTGTAGCGAGAGGGTGCAATCACTTCCCTCTTTCAAAAGCCCTTGCAAGAACAATGGGGTGACCCATAAATTCGACCGTCTTGTTTTCCTTAAAATACAGCTTATACTTGACTAAACAAAATAACTACAGAAAGAAAGAAACCCTCTTGGAAGCTATGCATCTTCATAGTTTGATATGATGACGTGCCTCTCCTGCTGAGCCATGACCTACTTTGCTAACAAAATGCTCTCATTACCTTCCCCCAAACACTAGACTGTTGGAGCCTCAGGAATTCTTCACCTCGGGATCCAAAGTGTCAATCACTAATGAACAGGACTGCGAATCCCTCCGTCTTTATCACGTCTCATGTAAATCACCCCTCTTCTCCTACAGTTGCTGTTTGTATAATTTCTTGTCTCTGCTCCAGATTCCAGCCTGCCCTCAGCATCTACCCTTCAAATTCAGAGCTGGATAAATTTTGCCATCTTGCGAGAGATATTGATATTTTGGGGGCTGATTTCTTTTTTTATCAGCTCAATTAAAATATTTTGCTCTGCTACTTGAAAACATTTCTCTCTCTCTCTTGTTTTTGTTTTTGTTTTCTCTTTCCTTTTCTATTATTGAAAAGGAATCCTTCTCCCCTACTCAATATATTATGTATATCAAAACTTGGTAGGATGCCTGCTGATGGAGAACCAGGAGACAAAATATGAAGCATCAACAGCCATGGGAATGACCTACAACATATGGGATGTTTGGTAATTATCCAGTCTACATTATGTAAGACATAAAATCATGCAGCTCTGCTAAAATATGTAAGGAGAGAGGAGTAAAATGATGGCAAATGACTGCTCACAAAGATAGAAGTCCTTAATTCTTCTTTCATATTTTTTGGCTCTTCAACAAATGCCTAAAATCCACTTATTGAATTCGAGTTTGTCACATTGTAAAGACTTGCCTTTGAAAGGTGTTTATTGACAAAAAAAGAGATGTTTGTAGCATAAATATCTACAGCTAAGAATGATTTCCAAATGTGTGACTGCAGGGATTGGCTGTAAAAGGAATCCTGTGCTGGCCTAATGCTTCTCCTGTTGGGGTCAGAGGAAATTTTCTGATGCATGTCAGAAGACCGAAGGGGAAACTGTGGACTTTCAAAAATCCTCCCACTCTCAATGTGTGGTATTTTATGTCCAAATGAGGCAGGCACTTATGCTTCCAGAGAGGTGAAGTCACCAGAGTAAAGCAAACTTACAGCAAGGAGATCTGTAAATTTACCTGCAGAATAGATCTCTTAGTAACGAAAACCTGGGACATTCTATCCTAATAACAGTGCACGTTGAGTTGGACACTACAATACAGTGAATGGGGTGAGGCAAGTCTGCAGAAGACCCAACAAGTGGCAGTTTTCACTGTCACAAGTTTGTTCACAAGTTTTTTTTTTAAAGACCCTGGCAGTTCCTGACCTGTCTCAAAAACCTGCTCTGCAACCCTCAAACACGTAGTCAAATTCTTGTCTTAGTTAAGTGTCACAACACTCCTGTTAAGACTTGAGTTTGTCTATCAGGTTGTGCATTTGCAACTCACAATTAAAGGCACCAATCATGGCACTCTCATCCACAAGGAATCCAGGCTTCTGGAGAGGACAACTCAGCAGGGCTGTGAGGAGAGGCTGAGGGTTTGTTCAGTCTGGGGAAGAGGAGGCTGAGGGGAGACCTTCTCTCTCTCTTAAACTCCCTGAGAGGAGGTTGTAGTCAGGGGGGGGTCGGTCTCTTCTCCCAGGTCACAGATGACAGGACAAGGGCTAATGGCTTCTGGTTGCACCGGGGGAGGTTCAGGTTAGATATTAGGAAATATTTCTTTATTAAAAGGGTTGTCAGGCATTGGAATGGGCTGCCCGGGGAGGTGGTTTGAGGCACCATCCCTGGAGGTATTCAAGAGAGAGTTGACATGGTGCTCATTGACATTGTGCTCAGGGATATGGATTAGTGTTGGGTTGGTGTTGTTTTGGGTGTGGTGTGCGGTTGTGTGGGGTTTTGTGTTCATTTGTGGTTGGTTTGGGTTTTTTGTTTGTTTGGGTTTGGGTTTTTTTGTTTGGTTGGTTTTGGTTTTTTGTGGGTTCTTTTTTCATTGCCTGGACTAGATGATCTTAAAAGGTCCCTTCCAACCTAGGTGATTCTTTGATTCTGTGAACCTCTTCCCTGGTTACGGGTAGTCTCAGCCCCTCCCTTGGTGCTTGGTGAAATGCCTGACATTGGTGGAAAGACTATCCACTCCTGTGACTTCTGCAAGGAATTGATTTTCCCCAAAATTACTTAATGTTATTGAATCTA
Organism: Scolopax mira; assembly: GCA_004320125.1. Lineage (NCBI taxonomy): Eukaryota > Metazoa > Chordata > Aves > Charadriiformes > Scolopacidae > Scolopax > Scolopax mira. Next base: position 233,679 of record BJBW01003249.1, on the reverse strand, counting down.
GTAGTGCATTGGAAAACCAGCTTGCATGCGTAGTGATTTAAGGACCCCGAATTAATTTACATACTCCTCCTGGGAGCTGGTCCAGTGTGTAATTTCCTCCTTGAATCAGAACTTTGAATTACATTAAAGAGTCTTATTTCACATTTATCAGATTGAAATTTGGATGCCGCTATTTCATTGGGAAGCAGAAGTATTGTGTAATAATATATACCATTATTTTTTAAAACCTGTGTCTTCATAATTAAGGAAGATGTACACAGAAGCAGCTGAGTGAAGGTCAAGGTATTTATAAAACACGTGTTTAACAATACAGCCCAAATGCTCAGTCCTGGAGTATTCTGTTGCAGTAAGGTATATCCTTCCATGTTTTAAATGGCCAGGAGTCACCCTTTGCAATAATTCTCAAACTCTTTACTCTAATACTTATGAATTCATTTTGTATTATGCTTTGCCTGCTTATAATATTGCTTTACTTAGATTTACAGAATTCATCCTTGCATACAGAAGGAAGCTGTCTGCACTGTATCTTCTAGGAATAAAAGGCTGTAATCTGCTGTACTTGGGTGAATAAATATTTTATTATTCACAGTTTCAAATATTCTCCTGGTGAATCTCAGCAGCTGTGCTTTCTGAAAATAATGCCTGATTGAAGGATGAAAATTGTTCTCCAAGTTATGAGAAACAAACACAACCCAGCACTGCCCTTCCTCAAGGAACCCCCACAGAATTGCTGAATCGTTGCTGCATTTTTCCTTTCACTGCAGTTTCCTTCTGTGTCCTGCCACACACTGTTTTGAGAGAACTTAATTTATAAGAAATAAGTGAGATATAATAAATAACTCCTCTCTGAGCTTGCAGGAGCCTCAATACCTTCCACGGCAGCAGAGCCAAATGATGACATCCTGTGCTGTTCTCGCCAAGGAATAGTACGAGCTCCTCAACCTGGAGGTAATTCTGCAGCACTGAGATGGAAGGATGATAAGCAGATCCCTCTTGGTCCCACTGCTCTGGGCTTCTCAGGGTCAGCTGACAGGTGAGAGAAGGTGCGAGAGGAGGAGGGTGTGGGGTAGATGATGAACTTCTTCCTACCACCATCCAGGACCATCTTGGCCCAGAGATGCTCAAGAAAATAGTTCATCCAACAGCCAGTTGGACGGGTTAAAAAAATCTAGTGTGATATGCAAAAAAAAAACCCGGGAGGACACTGGGTTATAGCTCAAACCACAATCTGGAGTTCATTTATCAATAGTGGGTCAGACACTACTTGCCTTCCTCATTTCGAGTTGTTCTTTGTCCTGCAGTTGAGCTCATTGATTTCAGCAGGGCTACTCACACTCTTAAGTACAAACTGTTGTAAGTGAGGGTAAAGTAATAATTCTACCCTAATCCTTAAATTGTGTTTCAGACCTCTTTGTCCTCTGAAATTTTGATGCCATCTACTCAGGGTAAAAAAGTGAATTGTGTCAAATATCTCAGGCTTGGCTAAAAAACTTGAGTTGCTTTTAAAAAAAATAAATTGCAAGGCTACCTCTCAAAATGCTGCAATTTCACTTTTAGGATATGCAATTTTCATTCTATTGAATTTTTTTGACATATGGTTATATAAAGCATCTAATAGCAAACTCTATCCACTTATACCTTCCAGAAAGCAGTAACTTCAGGAGTTAATGCAGAATTATTTTTAGTATGTATTCAAGTTTATTCATGCTGAAAGGTGGTACTTATCTTTTGTAATTTTAGAGTAGTTATTTGAATAAAAACATGAGTATAGTTCCATTTTAACTGCCATGTGACATTTGGGAGCCAGTTAACACCTCTTTCAAGATGCAAAAATCTCAGCATATTTTTCTTTACAACATCTCAGCGGTGCACACAATACTTGTGTCTGTGTTTGGACCTATGTCTGTAATGCATAAAATATGAGTAATCTCCTATATGCTAAGAGAATACAATACCATAAACAATAAAAGTATCCATCAGCCAGAAGAAAGTGCAATTTTCAGTGTTCTTTGTAGGAAAAGCTTGTTGAAGTTCAATTACCCTTTTGAGTCCAAATTCCATATTAAACTGTCACCAGAGAGGCTGTTAGATAAAAATCTGTGGCTGAGTATTTTCCCTAGAGCTGGGTAAATATTTCTGTTAGCCAAGTAACTGAGCCTTTTTTCAGTTCATCGACTATCTGTGCAGAGGTTGCAAGTTTCTCATGTTTTGGGGTCACTGTTTAGATAAGCCTTATGCTGTTATTTCTACTTTCTGATGGGATAGTGAAAAACAAGGGGTCTGCAAAATTAGCGTGTATTTTTGGTGGAAGGAGTTTAACTGTTTGTCCAAGAGGACACGCAGGGATTTGGCTGGGACAGACCGACACGGAGGCAACGGCAAAAGGTCAGCAAAATGTATTTTGCAAAATTTTCTTTATTCTAAGTTTGATTTACAAGAAGGGGAATATAAACCTCTTATTTAGAGATAACTGTGGGTCTGACACTGGAAAAAAGCTATGCAGTAAAAATAATAAGTGAGTCATGATGATAATGAAGCTATAGTTATACAATACTGAGTTATCCTTATTTCCTTTGCAGGCAATGCATGATTGTACATTTTGATATTCAGGATAATCTGGGTTGCTCCTGCCTTGGGGCTTGTATTGCTGCCTCTGTGCAGTACCATCTTGCAGAAGAGAATATACCAATATTTGCAGGATAATGACTTTCACAGTCTCTTTCACAAGCAAACATACCATAAAAGTATTTTATTTTTGGTTGTCAGCTTGGTTCACTGACAGTAATGTTCAAAGGGGCATTTAATGATGTACTTCTTCTCCTAATCTATATTTCTCTTCAGTTGATTTTGAAAATGTTTTCCAGCTCGTGAGTCCTAACGAGCCAGCCGTGCATGTGCTTGTCTCCCAGAATCAAGCACAGAATACCAGGCTGGAAAGGACCTCAAATATGAAGGGAAGGGAGCTCAAGGATTGTGTTTGCTGGACAATAAACTCTCCAAATTCCCAAGAAGCATTTGGCAGCAGAAGTCACGTAGCTGTTGTAGATCAGTGGATTCACAGCAATTGCTTGTGAGGAGACCAATTCACAGGAACAGGAAAGTGCATTGAGTGACTAATATTTGTATTTAGCTCTTCCCTTGTAGCAGCCAAGAAGTTTAACAGACCATTACTCTGAGCACACACTGGTTTTTTAGACTGTTGACTGAGTGGTGTCGTGGCCGTCATGGCAGAACTGGCAGCTCCAATGGAGGAGGTTGGACACCAGGTCTACTCACCTCCTTCCCAAGGGCTGGGCCTGCTTCTCTGGTGGTATCCCAGCTCCTATGTGTTCCTTCAGATGTCCCCTACAGTTGGGCTGACTCCCAGCAGATAACAGGCAGAGTGGGTGACTCCTTCAGCACCCATATAACATGAAACAACCTTTGCTCCACCTGGGACAGCCAGGCTGAGCCACCTTGGCTGCATCCTTTGATGTCAGGGTGCAGGGAGGGAGAGCTCATAAATTCATTTGGATGTGCTGATAAGTTTCACGCCAAGAATGTGTATCTTTTCTTAATCCTTCCCCTGAATGGAATATTTCCATGACTTGTTAATGGAGCTAATTCCAGAAGACTGTAAAGAAGCCCTGGACTGAGTGAGCTATCATAATTCACTGGGATGAGACTCAGCAACGTACATGGATGAGAAGAATACTGAAGTAAATCCTCTTTCAGTTACAGGTATTTTCTGTTTAGTTTGGAATTTTCTCAGTGAGGAGAAACTGCAAGAGATGCTCCCTCTTGCTGCTGAGTAAGAAACAAACTTTGGTAAAACTGTTATTTAAATGAAGGAACCATTTTATGTGTGCAGCTCCCAGAGGTCCTGTGGGGGCTGTTGTGTTTTTCTTACCTTAATTACAGTTTTGTTATTTGGACTAATGTACTTAACTCCAAGCAGGTTACTGTTTTCTATTTACCATATAGCCTTGCTAAATTCCTTATCTTCAGCTTCTTGAGAAACCGAGGGCTTCCTTACTGCAAAGCTCTTTTCAAAGATGCTCCTGAGGAGTCAATTCAGGTAACACACTCTCAATTTTTTAATTTGACTTGGTGTTTTTACAGGCAAATATTCTCCCCCACAACATTGTCCCCTCTGGCTGGCACAAGAGTCCACGTGAGCTCTCCCTGACCAGTTTCAGACATCCAGGACTTCGCAGAATCTCCCATCACTCCTGTACCCTCCCAGGTCCTGCTGCATGTAAAGGCTGCTTTTACTGTGTTTTTCTTCCTTGGGAAAGCATCAGTCCCACCCCTCCTGCCCCTTTACTTTACAAAGATGCATTTTTGTCTTCAGACAGAAAGACTGTTAAACTTAAAGATCCATTTACTGCAGTCTCTATCAGTGGTCCAGCCTCACCATACTAGTTTGCATACACCAAGAGCCAGCAAAACATCCCAATAATCTGAATAGCTATACTTTTGATCCCTCATTGAGGGCATCTCTTCTCCTTTCTAGGCATCTCATCCCACACACCCACCCGTGTCCCTTGCTGTGCCTGCAGCTTGGCTCCTCCAGCAGGAACAGCCTGGGCTAAGCAGCAACCAAAGCATTATTTATTCACCCCTGGGCCCTCCTCATTTTGCTAATCTGTTTGTTGAATTAGTAATTGATAAATTGAGGCCATTTCCTTTCTTCCCTTCCCACCTGCACCCTTCCTTCCCCTGAAGGCCTGTGTCAGAGCGATTCACAGCGATTGCTCTGCTCCTTTTGCTGGTCTCTGCATTCAGCTTTTCTGCATTTCTGAAGCAGAGTGTGGAAAGGAATTACGTAAATCCGGAGAAACACCACCATGAATCAGACCCATTAATTCCCTGATGTTTTATTCTTTTGTTTGACTCCTCTTTAAATGTATTTGGTGGGAAGTGACATGGTGAGACAGATCCAAAAAAGTCAATATAGAAATCTCCCCAGCTAACGCCCTGGTGCAGCACGGGAATTACTAGGAAGCAGGCTCTCATCTGCCCCTCTTCTCCTTGCCACTGACAATTTTAAGTCTACCAGGAGTGAAAGCAAGGCAGGAGCTTGTCCCTGGCCCTGTTACAGAAGTCTCAATACAAATATTCATGGTTTTGTCCTGGGTGGGCTCCAAGCACATGGCAATCAGCAGGAGCTGCTGGCAGCGGGTGGATGGCAGCTCTCGGGCTCTGGAGAGCTTCATGATGTGTTGCTTTGTTTTCGAGCTTCAAGAAAGCAAGAGAACAGCCCAGCTTCTTCTTTTTCGGGGAAAATGTTAGGAAGCTCCTGGCAGCAGTGCCAAGATGTTTCTAAATTGACTCTTCCTCCCTCTGATGTTTAAGTCTCGTGAGAAATAAATTGGTATAATTTGTCTGTGAATTAACATAAGGTGGCTATAGAGGTATGGGAGGTCTTTGCCAGGCTTAGTCCATTCACAGCTTATGAGCAAATAATTTAATTAGCGGGAAACACTTATAGTAAGTGCATGTGAAGACTATTAGCTTATTCCAGGCTCAGTGGCAGCCCTGGAGAGCCCAGCTTGGGCTAAGGGATGAAGGGCCATGGCGGGCGATGGGTCCGATCCTTCCTCAGATACACTCATCCTCACGCCCTAATCTTGTGTCTGGTAGGTCTGAAACAGCTCCAGATTTCAAAGATCAAGGTGAAATGTGATTTTTATCAGTTTTAGGGTAGCATCTGCACTGCCCTACAAGAATGACATCCAGGGCTGGGCTGGTGGCCAAATTGCATGTTTTGGCTTGTCCAAGGATGAGCGGAGTCAGTCGAGGGGTGGCCCCAGCTGGAGGGAAGGGAGGGCTTTGTGGTTTGGGCTGTTGTCCTTGGCTCCAGCCAGTCTGGTTTCACAGGGGCCACTTGCTCACGATTCACCCGGTGCCACAGGAGCTTGGGTTGTGCTGGGCTGCTGGGGGGCAGGAGGCACCTGGTGCCCCCTTCTCCCCACTTCACCTGATCCCCTCCTGCCTCTCGGCCACATCCAGGGCTGGACACAGAGGGGATGTGGTAGGCAGGGCCTGAAAGCAGGAAAACATCTCTTCTGCAGTCTATTTCAGCTAGTGATTTATTTTTTCCCCCTCTGTAAAGGACCCAAACACCTCAGAAATTTTAGGGAAAATACTGCTGATCACAGTATTCACATCCACCTTAGCCGGTGAACTTATTAAAATAGGAAAAAAACCCAGGTATTGGTTTGGGTTTTTTTTTTTCTCTCTCTGTATCTGGCTTTATTTATACAATCCATCAAGAGGTATCTCACCAACAACATTATTTAAGTTGTAATAGGAGACTCACTATTAGTCTTGCAAATTCGTAAGATAAACAGATTTGGACATTTAATTTTTTGAAGCCAGTGGAAGAATAAATTACCGAGCAAACACAGTGCAGAAAATATAATCAGTGTTCTTTGTATGGGATCTTATACCAGAACTATATATTTTGCATGTCCTGTTTATTTTTGTATTGGGTAAGATGAAGTGTGCAGTTTGTATTGTTTGCTTAGGGAATAATTTAAACATAGCTGAGGATGGAACATCTGTCGAACAACTCTTCAGTCAGTAAACAGTGTAAGATATATTTTTATTAAACATACCCCAATCCTTTTCCTTTACATCTCCACTGCTGAGAACAGTAGGGGCATGAGTTATCGTCAGCAGAAGGCAGCAGGCGTTGCTGTGCAGGAAGAAATGGTTGGTTTGTTTCAGAGCTACACATGCATCTAAATGATTTGCATTGCAAAGAAAAGAAATGAGGGGTAAAGCTAAAGCAACTGGGTTCCAGAAAAAATAATGAATGTCAAATAAGTGAACCCCTGAAGTATCATCCTCCAAAAGAAAGCAGAAGTGGATTGGGCTGGTGGATAATAGGTTTTCCCCAGGCCCACCGCTTCACTGAGCTGATGTTGGCAGATGAACGATATTGGTACCAAAAGGGTTAATGTGTCTCGTTGAGAAATGTGCTATTTACTGCTGTCTGCTGAAATCCAAGAGTGGTAAATGCCAACAGATGCCATGCAGGACAAGGTATTCCCCAAGGGGACGCACATGGAAGAAACTCTGGAAACATGATCATATGGGTCTGGTATAAAAGGGGTGGCCGGGGCTGTTGGGATTTCACCCTCTGCAGAAAACACCCTGGTCCTAGTAAGTGTCTGTGATAAATCAAACACTGTGCTTATGATTTTCAAAATCTCTTGTTTGAAATCTTGTTGAGAAATTCTGTTCAAAAATAATAGGTAAACCTGGTAGAGGTGAACATACTACTTCTGATTTATTTGGTTTTGTTTTAATTTTCATAGCTTCTGTTAGAAAACTACGCTCCAATGTTATTCAAGTGGAGACATGGTATAGACTGTGGAAAAGTCTTCCCTGTCTTTCTGTTTTGGTCTCCCTTCCCTCCCTTTATTTGTCTGCAGCTCTCGCCCACTTCTGACCTGCAGAGAAGAGATCCAAGAGCGAGCTGGGACTTCTATCTGCTGCTATAATAAATGCAAATAATAAATGACAAGACATAGGGAAAAATATTTACACATACAGCAGAGCTATTTTGATTATTTCTGATGCTGCATGTGGCACTCTCAAGTTCTGGTACCAATTAATTAATTGCGCTCTTCATTTGGTCTAATGGGAACTGTGGTACAAACAAGGGAGATGAGGCTGGGACTGAGCAGTCCTTGCTGGGAACCAAATATGGAACAGCAGATGCCCGAGATTTTGTGGAGAGAGATTGGATTTGATTAAGTCTTCTGTATTGTGAGTGCTATAAATTTGGGAGCTGGGTGGGCCAGACTGAGGAAGAGAGGTGGCAGATGGGATGAGGGAAAGACAATTAATAGAAATATAAGCAAGCAGCTTTGTATTAGTTCCTGCTGCCTGTTTTGAAACGTGCGGACTGAAGGTGGAAGCAGCAGGAGATGGCACAGATGGGAAGAGGCCGTGTGAGCTAAAACCTGAGACAACAATCATAGAATCATAGAATCTTCTAGATTGGAAGGGATCTTCAAGATCATCTTGTCCAACCATCAACCTAACTCTGACAAAAATAAACACCCACACAACAAACAAAATGCAACACCATCACTAAACCATGTCTCCCAGCACCATGTCAACCTGTCTTTTGAACACCTCCAGGGATGGTGCCTCAACCACCACCCTGGGCAGCCCATTCCAATGTCTGATAACCCTTTCAGTGAAAACTTTTTTCCTGATATCCAGGAAAAAAAAAAGGAAAAAAAGGGACAAACAGGAATGTAGTCCTCAATTCCCTGGAGCAGGCTGAGAAAGAGGGACAGGAAAAGAGGAGCTGCAGCAGAAAAGCATTAAATAGTCAGTCAGGCAGGCTTAATGATAGAGACAAACTTTTAAGATTGGTAAGAAACTGTGAGGACAAGCCTGTTCAATAAAAAGCTGATGACAGCTGATGACATACAGAGACAGTATGCACTAAATGACATCATTTACCACTGTGGTTGTTATCACTCATTATACTGTATTATGCTGTAGATCCTATTATATGCTGCTTACTATAAATCTGGCCCCTGCTGTGTCAGGCACAATACATAAAAAGAGAAAAAAATAATAATTCCTTGCCCCAAGGAGTTCATGATGGAGAGTAAGGAGTGTTTCTATGAAAAATTGCATCATCAGTTCTGCAGTGGAGGCTTTGGAAGACAGTGACATGTGGACAGCATTTTTCTGAGAGTTCACAGTTTTGTAAGAAAAGCAAATTAGATATATAAAAGAGAAGTCATGTTGACTGAGTAGATGACAAAGAGAACCTTGGGAGGTATAGCAGTTCAAATTTGCTGAGGAGGAATGATTCATTTTCATGGTATAGAGATGCTGGAGATTTCATTTAATCTTGGATTTTTGTAGGCTACAAATCTTCACCCCTTCTATCTCAGAGACAAACCCTATGTGGTTTGGTGGTATTTGTGGCTTTCATTTGAAACTTGACAGACCCTGGTAACCACTTTTGCTTTGACATGGTGGCTTCTTCCAATGAAGAACACCAAAATTCAGCAGGTGATAAATGCCAGAAAAGAGAAGGATGCAGGCAAAGTCTTGTGATTCAAAATGATATCTTTTTAAACAACTCCAGCAGGTCTGTATAACGCAACAGCAGCCTGAAATTGAAGGAGGAACAGTAGTCAGCAGGAAGCAACAGCCAGGATGATGCTATGGTCAGCCCAAACCTGGATAGAGTGGATTTCTCTAAACTGGAAGCTGAAAAGAACACATTTAATATAACAGGGTAAACAGCCAATGGCCCGGGTCTAAGCAAAGAATAGAGAATGTGCAAGAAACTAGCCACAGAGAAGTTAAGTGAGTTTAGGATAAATAAGTGACTTTTGTTTGCAGTCCTTGGTGGGAGGAGCTTGAAGACTTGTAGTTGGTTTTAAGCAGAAGTTGTTTGGTTTGGCTGGGAGGGAGCACCGTTTGCTTGTTGTTAATAGGTAAGTATTTGGTGGTAGCAGGAAAGTGAATTCTCCATGAAGGAATGATTGCTACCAGGAGCTGGCTCGTAGCTGCAAAAGGATGCACCCCAAGCCTGAGATGCCCTTAACTGCCCCAAACAACTCTGTAAAGCACAGGATTATCCTGAGACTTAAAGAGAGAGGAAGATTATTCTGAATTCATCTACTGCGGTAAGTGAGGTTTGGGTACTCTTCACCAGAAAGGCAGCGTAAGATAGGAAGCTCAACAAATTTCAGGGTATGAATTAAAGTACACAAAGCCTCGTCACACTTCTCCATACATGAGTGGATGAATTAGACATACATTTAATTGAGGAAATTCAGGAATGTGTAGCAGCACAGGACTAAGCTGCCCTGGTACCTGCAGGGACTCCCAGATACAGCCACCTGGAGGAAAATCTGAGCCCTAGGACCTGCCATTTGTATGCTGAAATAGGTGCTGGAGTCAGCAATGCGGGTGTGAAAACAACACAAATATTTCAGAGTGAAGGACTTTGATGGGAAATTCATGACAGCCCCATAGCACCTGGTCCAAGGAAAATACCCACTCAGGAGAGAGAGGCTGAGGCCAGACTAAAACCCAGCTCTTCACTCAGTCACAGGAAATTGGTCTGACTCAGTTTCCTCAATGTAGTTGAGGTTCATTGGTTTGATTTTTAAGAATGAGCCTTATTCTATAGAACTTGCCATATTCCATTTATTTCCATAAGTCCCCATCAGCTGTAGAAGTTTTCCCCTTTGTTTCATTGCGCTTGACAATAGAAGAGAATTTTCCTTTCCCTCAACTGACAGATTAACCATTATAGTTAGTGAAAAATACTGTCCAGCAGGGTTAAGTCATTCCACTTAGATGGCTTTGACTTTGCTATGCCAATTATTAATTTTCATGAATTTCAAAATATGTTTTATGCTGATAAAGCTTCTTAAAGCGTTTCTTCTAAAGCTGTATTAAAGGAAGTGGTGCTTGCATAAATCCTTTGGAATATCTAGTGTGCCATGGCTTTTGCTATTTCGTTATTTGCACTAAACCTCACAAGTGGGTAGGTATTGATTATTTTACCAGTTACAAGAGAAAAGTTGTGGATACTCGCACGTGGTCTGAATAAGTTCTCAAAGTGATCTGCTGCTTTCAGACTGGCCAAGTGGGCAATTATTCTCCTAGATTTCCCACCTTCTCTTTCCTCCTGAGTTTTCATAGTTTTCTGCTTTTGTGTTGGAAATTAATTTGCTGCCTGTAAAAGGCACTTGACTGACAGGATTGAACCAGAAAACTCTCACTCCCTCCACATCCAGGAAGGCTTTTCATACCGGGGAAGAACTTTAAAAATATGTGAGGTTTGGGGGGGTAATGTGGCTTCTGGCAGCTGGGAGAGGGTCGAGCTGCCCAACTGCAAATCCCTCCTCTGTGGGGCTGACCAGATTTAATGGCTCCATCTGCACGATGGAACAACTCCTCACACAATTTGCCCAAATTATCCTTGTTTATTGTTCTCGCTGCCTCCTCACTTAAAACACCTGCAGGCTCAGGGTGATGAAACGCTGGTCCAGCATCTGCAGTTGGGCTGAGAGTCGCTTTGGGCTGTTTGTCCACCCAGTTCCATACAGCTAATTGATTCCCTGCTACCATCTCTAACAGGTCCAATAAAGCAGCCAAAGAGCTGTCAGTCTGGTGTGTTTTAGGCACCTTGGAGCAAATGTAGCGTGCTCGGCTGCTAATGAAACCGCTGTCAGCTGAAGGACATGGTGCACGCTGCACTGGTGACATGCCATCAGCTCTGGGGCAGGTTTGTTTGCTGCTTTGCTTTTCCCTGTCATTTGTCACCCAGAAATAATTTCCTAGGTCTCATCTTCTGTTATAAAAGTATATAAAATCATCTTTCTCTGACAAAAAAGAAAACCCAACACCTTGCACGGTCTTCTCACTTCCTCCATGGTTCAGGAGGCTCACAGACATCCTGGATGTGACCTCCAGTTAATCCTGACATTTTGGAGTGGAGAATTTCCCTTTTTTCTGAGTGTCAGAAGTGAGTTTGCTGATTAGGGAAAAAAACGAGGTCTATCACCATGGGGAATACTTTAAGAAATCAGAAAAATGTCATTTTGCTATGACAAACGACACTTAGCAATGATAAAATGATGTTTAATAGCAGCAAAGGTTATTTGCTGCTGATGTTGCAGAAGTCTGGAGCTTTGAAGGACTAGAAAAGCTTGATCTGTATTTTCAGCTTCATAAGGGAAAAAGAGGAAAAAGTAAAACGTGATTCATTACTTAAAATAAGACAGTAGGTAGGAAGTGAGGGAAGATGATTCTCCTACTTTCAAAAGGAAGTATGTCCTAAGACCCATCTGCACTGTCTGAAAGAGCAGGCAGAGCCACTACTGCTGAGTTGCAGCTTTTTGCACTAGTTTCCACCTCAACACCTTCATTTCTTTCTGAAATTACCTTTGTGTCACTGAGCTCCATTCAGGTAGGGAACTGGGTTAGGCTGAACTGGGAGAAATTAATGTTAGTGGGGAGCAGGAGGCCTCGATGCAAATGCTCGTGGCACCGACAATTCACATCCTGGATGTTTTGAGCTGATTTCTCGGTGGGAACAAGCCCTGAGGATCTGACTGGGATTATCTGAACCAGGAAACTCCAGATTCCCTTAATGTTGTGCTGACTTCAGCCTGGACCCCTCCTGCAGGCAGGGTGCATTAACCCAAGGCAGCCGAGAGCGGATCAGCTCCAGGTGCTCGGTGAAATCCTGTGAAATTGCCTACTCTGGTATGAAACTGCAGCAGAGGAGACAGGAACAGCAGCATTTGCTCATGATAGATGAGCCCTAATTTATTTCTACTGCAGGAGACAAGGTTACCCTATAAATAATGTTTAAATCGTAATGTTGTTAAATACCTTTATTAAAAAAAAATAAATTGCTGCCTTCTTTCTTTATTCCAGGTAATGAGCAACACATTCTCAGGTCCAACACTGTCATTTATTTTATATGATATATCTATACTTTTGTATAAAGTGTGTATGTATATATATGTGTGTGTATATATATATAGACATATATGTATCTATATTATATATAGGTATATGTTATATATCTATTACATGTATATTATATAAAACTATATGTTTTTCAGGCCAGTGTGGCCTCCTTGGGAGGAAGTGTGATACAGACCCTGCTGTAGACTTGATATTCGGAGGTGGGAGAAGGACTTCCATCAGTCCTGGTGATGTATCTGCAGATAGGGCTGGGGGGTCAAGCTCTCTGCTTCACTACAGTTATCCAATGGGAAAACTAACACGGGGGGTAGATGGTTACCTTAATTGCTAATTCATTAGGCTTAAGAGTGCATTCCTGCCTCTCTGGAGTGCTGCTGCAGATGAGAGAGGTACTGCCAAGGGGTAAAGCGCAGGAGTTTTGGTTCAGCAGGTCCCATTATTGTCAGGTAAAAGCCTGGAAAATCACAGGTTGCAAAAGCAGACTGGCTTAACCTTAACTACAGATGTGCTGCCAGAATTACAGATGCTGTTTATGTGCAGAGCCAAGTCTGTTGTGGAACCTTTTTTTGTCGTCTGGAATTAATGAAAGAATTATCAGCTCCATTGACTGAGCACATCAGCAGTCAGTTAAGTGCATCCTGTCAGCAGAAGCTGATTTTAATACTAGGCCAGTGGTCTCTCACTAATTAAAATAAACATGTATTATTTATTTTTGGGATTCTTTCCAAGAAGGAAAATACAGTTTGGAAAGGCTTTTGGAGACAGTTGCCTTCCACAGCTTGGTCTGTGCTTGAGACCGACATGAGGAGGATCTGGGAGGGGGAAAGAATGAGAAGGATGAGGAGGAACAAAAGGTGTTGAAAATCTCAGATGAGTCTCAAAGCTGAAAGAGAAACAAATCAATGTCAGGAATTAGAGAAAGAACAGGCAGCGAGAGAATAGAAAAAGGAGCAGAACAAAACCAAAGACGACAGCCAAATCGTGATTGATTGGGAGGGAGGGTGGCAGAAGACAGCTGAGTGACTGGTGGGGGTAACGGTAGAGATATGAGCCTGGGGGTCTGGAGACATAGTCACTGGGGTCTTTAAGGATAGGCTGGAGAACCATTTGCCAGGAGTGATGCTGCTGTGGTTGTTGTTACTGCTGTGGTTGTTACAGATGGTGGAGATGACTCCTGGAGGGCTCCTCCTGCTCTGGTTGAGGTCAGGCATCCCATGGCCCCCACTCTCTGCCTGTGTCCCACAGCAGCCTTCATCCCAGAGGGACCACAGGTGGAGACTTTACAGGTGAGATTTTCTCCTGGGTCACCGCTGAGTCTCTTGCCAGTCACCACAGGAGTGAGCCAGCTGGGGTACAGGCTTGGAGACGGCAACTGGCCATCATCATATACATACTGAGCACGCATATGGACCCCAGCCACAGCACGTGCTGCTTTTGTCCTGCTGTATCCAGCAGATATCAGGTAAACATGTATTTCCTCTGGGAACTGGGAGGAACTATCCAGTACCTCTACAGTGAATACAGTTAACAGCAAAACAGCTGTCCATAAAACATCTGTGTGTGTAGGTGATCTAAGCTCTGACCCCAAACCCACAGCTCTCAGGGGCTTCCTCTGCTGAGTAGATGACCTTCCATGGTGGCTGCTTGTCCTTCAGAGGGCATGAGGCTTGGCATGCTCAGGTGATTGCATGGCTGGAGATCCTCTAACCAGGTGCAGATTTGAATTTTGGCCCCACAATCTCAAAACAGCAAGGTATTTCATGCCTTCCAGCTTCCACCTCAGGGATCTCTTGGGATTCCTGGGTGAATATGGACACAGGGAGGGCCTGAGCTGTGTGACCAACATGCCACTGGCTAATTGATTAGATAAGTTCCTTAATATTATTTAACTCCCATGAGGTTTCTACCATTTGATGCTGAAACTAACTGTCAACAGTAACCCAAAGTCACCACAATATATTCAAATGTGAGATTAAAGGTGTGACATTGCTCATGTGCTGCAAACTAGTGACTGTTCTCACACCAGAGCACTTGCTCAAATACCCTGGTGATGGGTGAATGTTTTCCTCCCTCCTGTAACTCTCTCACACCACAGAGAAACCGAAATCCGCTTTCAAAACAGCTATAGACACTGCCTATTTTTAATAGGGCATTTATGGAAAGGTTCTCAGCACCTCCTACGTGGATCTCTGCTCCCACTGAGCAGTCAGCACCGTGCAGGATGAGCCCCTCCGTGGCATCAGTTACCGAGGAAACTGCCTGTATAGAAATGGAGCATCTGTTTCTATTAGCAACGGCAGCTTCTGCATTTAAGTGCGTTATTAGTGCATTTAAGCTCCTCATTATCGAATTGTGTTTGTTTGTGGGCTTTTGCAAGTTTGGGGGCTGTGTGGTGAGAAAGGGGTTGCCACAGGAGAGCGGGTTACTGTCAGTGGGACAGATAGTGGGGGAGCAGGAGAGGGGAGAGCACGATTCCTATGTTTACCCATTTTAGAGCTGGGCATCCTCTCCAAACCCACACACACACCTCCTATAAAACACAGATGTGCCTGGCCACCTGCGAGGAGCAGAATTCAGTGAGGCTAAGTACTGTGCCCCATGGCCACCAGGAGAGCCCAGGGCCCTTCTCCATATCCAGAAACCTTCTCCCAGCCAGCAAGGACAGACAGACCCTTTGGATAGCAGAGGAGTAAGGTAACACGGGAACGCTCTTGTGGGGTAGTTCTCTTTCAGAAACAACAGGATGCTGCCAGTATGTTCCTGTAGCTATTCCTGGTAGGTACCCGGGGACGGAAATGATTTGTGCCGTGATGACTAAAGCAGTGCACGAAGAGCCTTCATCAGTACCTTTCCCTGTCAAAAGCGCCAGGCTCAATGTCTGCGGGTGAGCTGGAGTGGGACCGAAGCCAAGGATGATGAAGGGGGATGAAGCTGTGTTCCCAGGTATCCGCATCCCTGCACCCACAGCAGGGAGAGACCAGGCGAAAGAGAGCTGGGTGTGGGAGGGTGAAAGGCTGCGGAGCAAGAGCAGTTTCAGCCAAGAGCAGCTCTGAGCTTTTGTTGGCCGTGCAGAAAGGAAAGGCACAGCTTTCACGGGAGAGCAGCCACAAAGCAGTTGGGAAAGTTCTTTTTCCCTATTTACCTGGAAGAACTTTGTTGCGTGCCTCAAGAGGCTTTTACAATCCCTTGGGAAAATAGGCTGCCATCAACCCAGAGAAGTGGTGTGTGGGTGGGAATCACCAGTGAGATGAACATCTGAAGTGAGCCACCAACTACATGGGTATGTTTAATTAAAGATGTGAACATTCTGTTCCACTGCGATAAAGCTTGTATCTATAAAGTATCAGTGTTTTCTCATTAAAGAAAACAAACCCATGTAGCTCAGAGGGTGCATGAGGTGGAAAAACACTGAGGTTCGTCTCAGGTTCAGACTTTTTCTCACATACAAGTGTTACTCCTACAAAGCGGAACTATCATTTTCTCCCAATAGAAAAACTAAATTCTTCTGACTCCAAAGGAGGTGCTGGAATGACTAAAACTAATCAGGCAGTTGTGTGGTAGCTTATAGCAAGTCTTAGAAGCTGAGCCAAGCTTATGGCAATTCAGCTAAGTAGATTAACAGGTATGAATCTTCGAAGCTGTCAATCCCTTGCAGAGAAGTTGTATTAGGCACTTTTGGACACTTCTGGTGAGTCCTTCCAGCTGATGTTGCTTGTTCATCACCAGATTCACTGAGCTTTCACACAAATGTTTCTTTGCTTCTTGTAGTTTTTGTATTTCAGTTTGTTTCCCTGAAAAGAGGGGAAGGAAACACACTTGCCTATTGCCATAGTTGCAAAATCTGGCATTCAAAAGGCAAACCAGTTCCCTTTGTATGTTTTGGGGTCAGCTGAGATGAAATGAGGGGCGAAGAATGTGTCAGAGCCCTTCAGCTTTCTGATTTTCAGTGAGAGAAACATTTAAAGGGCATAGCCAGGAGGTCTGCTATGATCTTCCCAAAACAGCTGCAGAAACCATCTCCACTCGATGCTTGCTGCAACCCCTCACCTGATGATAACTGCTGCCATAGCCACAGTTGACAAAAACTACATAAGGGTTACTATTTCTGTACAAAATGAGCATACAACTAGTGAGTGATTCCCGGTGAGCTGAGGTAGGACAGAGGGTGGGTGCTGGCAGTATCTGCATCTGTCTGGTGACAGCAAAGAGCTCTAGGACTGGGGTGGAAGCAGGGGATGCAAATAACTTCTTAAATCCCTCCAGGCAAATCTGCCCTGGAGAAATCTAACGAAACGTGGGTGTTTTTAAGATGTTTGAGCCCTCGTTCCTCGATTACTCGCTACCGCAGCTCCTGGAGAGAGAGGTATGGGATGCTGTTTGGGGAGCAGATGGCAGCTGACTCCTGAGGGTTTCCTGGTGCTGGTGAGTGTCTCAGGTTGGCTCAGCAGGCAGCTTAGGGAACAGGTTCTGGTCAAGTTGCTGAATTCTGCATGGTGTTACAAAGCAGTTGAGGAAAACATGAAATGCTGCTGAGACTGCTCGTTGCACTTCTCACACGCTCTTGCCTTGCTTGCTGTTCAAAACGAAGTATTTGCTGTTTTTTCACTTCCAGTGTTAATATTATGTTTTATATTTTTATTAACAACATCTCCAGTGGATGCTGTTGATGCTCTGCCCAGAACAGCAGATGGTAGCTGGGAAAACACACTCCTGTGGGGCTCTGCTCCAGAATAATATACATCATGGGGGCTGAACGAGTCCCCACGGTGAGCAGTGAGGGGCTGCCCTTTGTGCCAACTGGTTTCAGGGCTCAATGAGGTTGGATTAAAATGGGGCAGGCTGGGAGTACAGCTGGGATCATTCCTCCCAGGTATCCATATCTAATCACCTTCACCTTCTACAGTGAGAAGGCACTGGTGCTGATGAGACCCACCTGCCTGGAAATGAGATTTTCCTGAGCAGTCTAATGCTCTGCATACCAGGCAAATTATTATAAATGCGTTTATAATTATTTACCTAATTGCAAGTGTCTTCAAAAATGATTTTGCTGGCACTTAATGGGACTAATGTAACATCTGAAGCTGTAGTAATGGAAATATAATGCAGCATGATGACATGATAACAACACTAGAAAAGACTGATCGGAGTGGGATTAGTGTCTCAAGATCCCAACTGCAGGCATGTAGTTTGGAGAGAAAGGAGCTTGCAGTGCAGGAACTGCCCTGAAGTGTATGAACAGGCAAGGGGCACAGGGAAAAGGAAGATTGTAGGGATATTGTAGAAAAGAGGAGAATGCAGGGTACCAGGAGATGAGGATCCTTTTTGGAAGCATGGTTAGGCTAGCAGTCATGAGCACAGTCAGAAAGAAACCACAAATGGGCATTTTTTTCATTGGAGAGATTTTCTTTATTATTTGGGTTTTTTTTGTTTTTTTTGTGTGTGTGATTTGGTGGTTGGTGGGGTTTCTTGTTTTTTTTTTTTAAGTGACAGGTGCCCTGAGTAAGACATCCTGGTTTTCTTTGTCTTTTTATTCTAAGATGACGTGAGAATTGCAGAGTGGTTATTTTTGGATAAAGACAGTCTTGGTTTAGAATACAGAGTTCTTACAGGGGAGTTATATGGGTAAGGTATAGAGGAGTAGATATTCATCATCACTACTGCAAACCAAAGCCCTGTGCAGGTGCCCACCCACAGCAGGTCAGGCTTATCCTCTGCGGGATCAATTCATAGGGAGGGTGGAAGGTGCAGAGGTGACGTTAACCAGGCAATGAGGGCACTTGGCCTCTGGCTGAGAGGACTTTTGTTTATAAACTCGGCATCCACTTCCCAGGAAAATATTTTTGATGTTGACTTCAGACATCCTCTCGCAGAGAACGGCCCAGCCTCCTGCCTTGCCCAAGAGACAATAGAAGGAAAACAAGCACAATAGGTGCATGTGCTAAACACTTTAATGAGCACTTCCACACCATTCTCCTGGATTTCCCCACATCCCTATGAGTCAATAAGCACCTCATGCAGCTTTCTAGATAGTGTGTAATAAACTGATACGGCTGTGGACTAGCCCAAACATTAGCTCTCATTCACTGAATAGCTGATATAAATGTGAGTTTATTTCATTACATGTATGTTGTCTCCATACAATATTCCTAGTAATTTCTTTGCTTGTGTGTGTAAGGCTCCTAATGAGTCTTATGCTTAAAATATTTTAGATACACTTAGACAAGTTTGTGCAAAAAAGCACTGTGACAAATTTTGCATGTGCACAAATACACAGTTGATTTATCTGCACCTGCAAAAAAGAAAAAGGCCCTCAAATTTGTTGCCCTGTGGCTCTGAAGGGTGTGTATCTCTTGGTTTTCTCTTGCTCATTTTGAATAGCAAGTTAATGACACTATGCAAATCGCCAGTGATTATGGTTCAGTTTCTATTGTCACCCAACATAATGTCCTCCTCCAGTAGCGCTTTGTGTTGTTGCTCTGTGATGCAGCAAGCATTCAGTAAGAAGTGCTGTAAGTTCTGTATGTGTGTATCAGAAATTCAGCATTTATGGTAGTTACCTGGGACAATTTTATCTCCTGGAGACAGGGCTTTTAAATTATGACTAATACTTTGCATTGTATCTGGGAGTCTTTCATCACCAGCTCTCTCTCTCTGATATTTAGTCCAGATAGACTTACATTATACCCAAACCACTCAGTCTTTCTCTTCCAATTCACGCAAGACAAATGGAAAATTATCAGGCTTCAGAAAATGTATTTATTTTTTTAATACTGTTTACATGCAACCAGTAAGAGGATCTGGAGCAAGGGACGTGGAGAAAGCCTTGCAAAGAGAAAAAGGATTTGAGTAGGATTTAAGTTCCATTCTTTTATACATTAATAAATAAGAAATGTACTGTTTTGGGATGAAATTCTGCCTCCATGTCCAATGATGTAAAGTCACGGAAGCCAGCTATTTCAATATCATTGGTCTGACCCTGAGCTCTGTTGGCTGCACCAGCTCAGGAACCAGTCTGATCATTTCTGCCCCTCTGCTGACTCTCTCTGTCAGTTTATTAACAGCTTTGCAATTATCTGAGCCTGTGAAAAGCTCATAAAAGCATCAGTTTTCACTTAGTATTCTCCATCATGCTCTAGGTTATACTAAATGCTCATTATCTTTACATATTTTGGAAGTGTGTGACTTCAAACATAATTTAGCGTGAGAATTCAGAATTAGAGATTGTTGGAAATTCTTCAACAACATAGCTTTGCATAAGAAATTTTTTTCTCAAACTGTGAGTGCACCACAAACCCCAACATTTCTACTGGAAAAGGCGATTGTTCAGGGTGTGAGAGATGGTTATATTTTTCATGCTGCCCTTTCCTCCCTCCAGTGAACACCCTAATGCTGCCTTTGCTAATCTGGGGCTAGTTTCTCACTCAGCTGAACCTGTTATAACAATTTTCATATTGAAACAGGGATTTGAGCCTGAATCTCTCAGTCTACATCCATGCTAATAAAATCAGTAATGCTTCCCAGCTCTGGGCACCCCACCTCAGCAAGGGCCTTTCTCCTCCCCTCTAGGTATTGGGTTTCTTGCAAAGGCCACCCAAGACCATAAGGTAAGAGCTGTGACAGCATTTTTCTGATCTCAGTGGGTGCTGTGATGTAGCCAGTGTCA
Organism: Scolopax mira; assembly: GCA_004320125.1. Lineage (NCBI taxonomy): Eukaryota > Metazoa > Chordata > Aves > Charadriiformes > Scolopacidae > Scolopax > Scolopax mira. The sequence continues at coordinate 213,536 of BJBW01003249.1, read as the reverse complement.
TTCTAAGCCATGTCCCACAGCCTCCTGGCCTGGCCCTGCTGTTTGTGAGCAGGGCCCTTCCTTTCATTTCTGTACGGGAAAAGGGAAAAACATTTTTGGGAAGTTCTTCATCCCTCTGACAAATCTGACTTTTCTGAGTGTTTTTGATGGCTAGAAAGGCTTTGGCAGAATGGAACTATTCCTTGTTGTCCTTTACAACTTTAATCATAATTTTCCCTGTTTTTTGTGTGATGAATCTACTTGATGAGTCTACTGTTGCAGAGTCTGCTCTGCACTTTTGAGACCCCACCTGGAGTACTGTGTCCAGCTTTGGAGTCCTCAACACAGGAAGGACTGTTGGAACAGGTCTAGAGGAGGGCCAAGAGGATGATCAGAGGGATGGAGCCCCTCCTCTGTGAAGACAGGCTGAGAAAGCTGGGGTTGTTCAGCCTGGAGAAGAGAAGGCTCCGGGGAGACCTTATAACAGCCTTTCAATATCTGAAGGGAGCTACAGAAGAGCCGGAGAGGGACTGTTTATGAGGAAGTGTAGTGACAGGACAAGGGGTAATGGTTTTAAATTGGAAGAGGGGAGATTTAGATTAGACACCAGAAAGAAATTCTTTACAGTGAGGGTGGTGAGACACTGGAACAGGTTGCCCAGAGAAGCTGTGGCTGCCCCATCCCTGGAGGGGTTCAAGGCCAGGCTGGATGGGGCTTGGAGCAACCTGTTTTGGTGGGAGGTGTCCCTGCCCAGGACAGGGCGGGTTGGAAGTCGATGATCTTTATGGTCCCTTACAACTCAAATAGTTCTATGATTCTATGATTCTATGAACTTCAAAGCATAGCTTGGTTGGCAGCTCAGTGTCTCTTTAAATCACTACTGGTTTCTCCTATGTCATTAATATTTTATTTGTGTTGTATTACATTTCACACCAGTCTCCATGCCAACAGTTCATGCCAGGAGCAATGTCTGATAGAATAATTTAAATCCTCAGAGATATGAGCACTCTCTTTTTGGATAATGTCATTAATCAGATTTGGTTTGTCCTTTGTTTTGCAGTGTCAGAGAGCTAAGGCTGGATGTCTTCCTCCTCTGCCCCATGCCCTGCAGCAGCATCCAACAAGGACATCTCTTCATATGGTGAGAGATGAGTATTAACACTCACTTAGGCCAGCATCAAGTGTCATCCACACCAAATCCATAGAGAAAGGCAGAGCCTTTCACTAAACCAGGTGATAACTCTGGGAAAACACAAGGTTTTGAGAAGAAAGTCCTTTCCTTGGGACTTTGTAGAATTGTTTGGTGTGTAAGGACCACGAAGACCATTTTGTTCCAACCTCTGATAAACTCTTGCTTGTGAAGTTGAACCATCTTATTGCTCTCATTCCCCTGTAAATGCAATCCATGTAATGATTTTATTATTTGCCTGTTTATATTGTTTATCTGAACTGTAGGTTCCTGTCTGCTTCTGCTACTGTCAAGAAAATCCCAGATGCTGGACTGGAGAAAAAGTTGTCTGTCTTCCCTTTCATCCTGCAGGGGTAATACTCAGTTCTCAGCACATAAAGTCCTGCAGGAAACAGACAGCAAAATGATTTCTGCAAAGAAAGTGCTCCTTGCATTCTGATTTCCAGAGAAAGGCGTGCTATTTGCTGCCATAGAACACGTGGCTGGGATGGGGGAAGCCGATGGGTGCCTGGTCCTTGGCAGATCTGCACTGGGACCTGCTAACTTGGCATTCCTCTGCCCATATCTGCCTGTCACTCCTCCAGCTGGTTTTTGAATGTACACATCAGCATGTTTTGAGGGTCTCATTTTTGTTATTTCAACCTTTAAGAGATGTCCAGTAAAGAGTAAGGAATGGTACACAACCTCAAAGGACCTGCAAGAGGGGACCTTTCTGCTGGGACTGCACGACTTCTACCTGCCCTGTCTGGGATGCTCCCACCAGCACCAGAGAATTGCAAAGACCAGAAAGATATAAGTGAAAAAGAGAGTAGAAAGCAAAATAAACTATTCTAGTTTAAATAAGAGAAGAATAAGCAGGAGGATACAGCCAAAAAAAAAAAATAGGATGTGGCACTCAAAATACTTTTGAATCCTGAGGCCTGACAAATTCAAGTTTTCTCCCACATATTCTTAAAATCCTTAGTCTGCAAGACTCAGGGAATGGTATTAATCACAGGTGTAGCCAAAGGCAGAGATCCAGGAATCACAACTGCCTTCATAAGCCTCTGCACCAGAGGAGATTAAAGAAAAATTAGTTTATTGGAGGAAGTGTGGAGTTAGCAGATATTACCCCAAGAAGTGATTTGTCCATATCCAACACCTCTATATAAGTAAAGGGGAAGGAAAAGAAAGACGTAGGCAACCACCTCGGCTTATACACATGGCTGCATTGATTTTCCATGCCAATTAGTGCCAGCTAAGAATACATCCCTGGAGACAACGCAGCAAGAACTACAGGTAAAATTGCCTCACTTGAGATTACAGACACCTTTGCAGAGTCATGGTATCAATCCTCCTTATTTGCTTCTGTTTCTTTTACTAAAAATCCTCAGTGGGAAAGAAACTGGTGTGTCTTCCCGACGCTTGCAATGTAGTTGAGGGAATATCTGTCTGTTTCAGCAAGCCAAATCTATCCTCTATCTTGTTATTTTTTGGTTTTGTTTTGTTCTTTGTGAAATATAATGGGTGGTCTTGCTTATTTTTCCCAACTAGCAATTCCTTACAGATCAAATTGCGAGCAGCCTTATAACTTTCTGACACGGCAGGATTATGAAAGATCTGCAGGAGTGTCATACAGTGTCTGCTGTGAAATCTGACAATTTAAGAGGTTCTGTCCTAGTCCTGACAATGATGATTTTTGATACCCTTTTGAAATGCACTTCTTTTTCTGCTCTGGCGGGTATTGGAGAAAGAAATGAAATCTGCAAGCCTTTGTGCAGATGGGAGGGCATTAGATGATTCACTGGCTTTGAGGGTGCTAACAGGCATCCTTTACACATACGAGCTGTGTTGGTTTAATGGGTAGTTTGCAGCTGTGGGATCATTGCTGTATTTTGTAGTTTTCTTCTATTATTAGCTATTAAAGGAATATGAGGCCACAGATAGTGTTGTACTAAACTACCAGGTTCCTGTATTTATTGGCACCACCTGGGGATTAAAACAGATGCTGTCACTCTACAGAGTTATCTTCAAAGCAGGGGAGATATAATGAGTACGTGATCAAAGCACCCTCACTTTGTCCCATTGTGCAATAATTACAGATGGAAACGTTTTCTAAACTGGCAGCGTTGGCTCAGGGGAAGCAGCTCAGAGGCTTTGCCCCACGCAGCAGAAGCCAGAGTGGGACAGCAAAGCCAGTTCCTGAAGACATCAGTGGTTCAGAGATGGGAAGTGCTCCATGCTCATGATGGCCTCTTCAAAGGAGAAAGCCACCCACCGCAGGACAGTCCATCAGTGCCCTCCGGGGCATGTAAATACCCCATGATTAGCAAAACAGTTGCTTATTCACAGTGACCAGAACCATGTTTATAATTAAAACTCTTTCAGTGGCCTTTTGTTATCATTTCAGCTCGTTTTGCCATGGCTGTTGGGCATGTTCCTGCATCTCCAGAGGATGATTTTGGACCTTTTCAACCAAGAGGACCTCTTCACACAAGGGACAACATATTTAGCTTGAAAATAGTATGGTAATCTGTTCTGTGGAGGAAAATTGGAAGAAATCATTGGATGTAGGATGATGTATGACACCTGTAGCAGAGTACTAGCTCAGGTACCTTGTATAGGCAACAGGGACACACTAAATAAAGCAGCAAATGCACAGTACATCATTTAGGTACTGTGAGGTTTGGCTGAGATACATAAGAACCCCTCCTATGTTTGCAGTCTCTCTCCCTTTTTGCATTGCAGGTCTGCAGCTTCTCAGATGTCAGTGGCATCCTGAGCCTGTCCCTCACCTGATCACCTTTCCTGACCAGTGTAAAGCAGCCACACAAGACCAGCACAACCTTTCTCAGCTCCACCTAACAGGCTTGGAGCTCAGCTGGATCAGGGACAGCTTTCTGTAAAATATCTGAGATGCATCTCTCAGTGGCAACATCTTCAATGTCAATTGATGTCTTCTAGCCACCTCAGGCCCTGAGCTGCTAGTGCAGGGTCTCAGAGACTGCCCTCAACTTCAACGAACACCATACCCTTTCTCCTTCTGCCAGGCACAGCTCCAGCCACAGCAAATGGCAGACCGAAAAGCGATGCTTCCAGAAAAGGTCTGAGTGAGTCATTTGAACAATAATTGGCATTAATGTCAAGCGTAGTTCTGTTATCTGGCTGCAGCCCAGTGCAGGTTGACATGTGCTGGTGGTGTGTAAGCAAGGACTCGCAGCTGATGGGTTTATGGTGAGTCATCTCTGGAGCCAGGTGGCCTTTGTGGTGTTGCTGTTCAGAGCGTGGTGTGGTTAACGATAAATGTTATCTTCCCTCTTCAAAAAATTGGGGAACTGCTAAGGGAAACCTGAAGTTGGGGGCTTGGAGAGAAAGGCAAAACTCGTCAAGGAGCTGGCTCCTTGCAGCCCATGTGTTCTCATGGAGCCCTCGTAACAATTATGAATAAAACACTGTTCTTCCAAATCACTTTCTAAAATAAACCACCCAGATGGCTTTAAGCAAAGACCTCGTCATCAAGCTGAGTAATGCTTATTTTGAGTACGTTAACCGAGACATGTACAATTGTGCTGAATTATGCACAATGCAACTCAAACAGATGCACACGCAGAAGCAGGAATAGCACAAGTGTCAGACAGCGGTGGTTCACCCTGCCATCCTGGTCCTGGCCTGTGGGACAGTCCTGAGAGCTATTTAAGGGTGTCTCACATGAAATGTGATGTCTTTTCTCTTCTACAGCTTTATAGTTACTGGAATCACTCAGAAATATATAGCAGGAGACACTCAGTGCTGAGCGAGCATAAATGCTCTCTCTTTTCTTTTTGAGAGGAGCTGGAGAAGACAAATTTTCTTATCGTCTGTGAGAACAAGGTTATTTGGCTCTTCAGGCAACACTGTTTTTTTTTCCCCTCCTTTCCCCCAGGATGTCCTGTTCAGACTTGGAAAAAATGAAATTTGTAAAGCAACACTATCAGAGGAAGGCAAGACCCAGGCACTCTGCTAGAGCTGCCTATGCCCGTCGTGTAATAGAGTAAAATATAAATTCACAGAGATGTTTTCCAGCCCGCTCTGCCCAAACTAACACGTTTCTTTAGACTCATACTGAAGTGCCTGGTAAGCACAGAGAGGTGTGCTTGATTGCTTTTAATGGGCACGCTCAGTGGGATGGCTTTCAGCAGCATTTACTGCCTGAGGGGGGAGGCAACCTCTTAAGGTCAGTCCAGCTGAGGGAGACTGGAAGGGTCGTCTTGGCTACCTCCACTCCTTTATATTTCCTGACTTCACTCCTCAAACCTCAAACGAGCAAAAATCTTTCTGCAGGGAGTCCCCCCATAGCGTTATGGAGGCTGCTGCAAAGTGCCCCCCCAGTGCCAGGACAGAGGGGAGGGCTGTGCATCTGTGCTGCCCCGCTGGGTACCTTGCACAGGGCCCACCTGCACATCACAGAAGCTTCAACTGAGGAAAATATCACCTGCAACTCCACCACGTGCCAATTTACATAACTAGACTTTGGGCTAAAATACAGCCTGAGTGATAGCATTGCTTTATTTATTTATTTATTTATTTTCCCTGAACGCAATTTTTATTAGCTGTGAAACCAAGTTCTTTCCCTTGTATGTGAGCAACGTTCATGTAGAGGAAGATTACAGTGATGTAGCAGAAAAATAAAGCTATTAGAAGCTCTTGAGGAATAAATGCAAACCCTCATTAATCTCTGCAGGCTGCATCTCAAATCTGAAATTTTACAGAACGTGGGTGGTATTTTCAAAGTGAGTTGCTGGAATTGTTTGGATTAGAGGGTTGATGTAGATGATAACAATATGTTTCTGAAGTGCAGTCCTCTGCCTGAGCAAGGTGCAGGCTGTGGTTTATGCTGTGTTCCTTCCTGATGCGGGGTTGTGCCCGTGGTGTGCGGGTGGCTCCAGGTCCCAGCTCTGGAGAGCAGAAGAGCTGTGGGACTGACACAGAGCTGTGGATAGACTAGTTTTGATTTTTCTGATATTCACTGACTGAGTTATGGCATGATTTTTATGTGTCTTTGCCTTATTCTGTTTTTCAAGAAACAGTTGAACTTCCTTATCTGGGATGACTCTTTTTTTTTTTTTTTTTTTTTACTGTGAAACCCCAATTAAAAGTGAAGAGTGTGGTGGATGTGTCATCCCAATAATTCTGCATCGCTCCTGTCTCTCACCCAGCCCTCAGAGGGAGTCTCTTGTTACTGACAGTGCATCTTGGTACCACTGGAGACCTAAATGCCAGGAATGAGGTTACACTGGGTTCTGCACAGGAAAGCTGCACTTAACTCTTCAGCTTTTCCTGTCCCTTAATTGCTTCTGGGAGCATCAATTCATCAGCTTAAGCTGTGATAACGCAAAGATTTCTGACACCACTGCAAGAAGAATAGCAAGAAATAAACTACCGTACTTATGGATGTTTAAGTCAAGACTGAAGTGTTGTCTTTAATCAAGGATGGATTTTGTGCCTAGAAAGAGTAAAGCCTAAAGGCTAAATTCCACCTCCAAGAAGGACAGAAGCTGGAGGGATTCTCTATTAGAATTTGAAAACAGCTGTCACTCACTTTACTATCATAAGTTTCCTGGTAGCTCAGATCTATTCATTTTCCACATTTTGTTAGAAATACTACTAAAATTTGAAGGATGGATAGAGAGAACCCAGCTTATTACGTGTGATGATAGCAGAAACATGATCTTGTTTAGAAGTTTAAAAAAGTTTGGTTTTGGCTTGGAGGAGAACCTAACCTCCATATTTTTTAAGTAAGTATAAAGAGCTGAATCTCCACTTTGGGAGAGCAGCAGGTGGTCATTTGGCCACAGTAGGTCTTAAACATACAATTCAGCTGAGGGAAAATTTTACTCATGGAACTTTTTATCTTTATTTTCTGCAGGTGTGAATGAGCAGGAGATACTGAAAGATACGGTCCCCTAGGAGGAAGGCAGACAGCACACAGAAGAAAACCTGAGTACATCAAAATCAGCTGAAGAAATATTGTCTTTCCTTCTAACAAGAAATTAGCACTTCAATATCTCTTGAGTGTAATAATACAGTTTAATGAGAATCTGCATGTAGGCAGGTTGCTATAATGAGCTGAAAAAAAAAGCCTGCAGAAAGAGGATTTTTTTTCTCTCTCTCCTCTAGCTTTGGTTTTACTTTAGAGCATCAGAGAGACAGAGCTGTGGATTCCTTGTTCATGAGCACAGCCTGCCGGCTCCAACTGCGACCAGCAGCAATGACAGGAACCCTCCTTCCTCCTCCATCACCCACACGAGTTTGGGTGTGAGTTTGGGAATGCTTCGGCTTGTCTTTTCCTCTTGGGAGCGGAAATCCCTATGAGACACCCACAGACTTTACTCTGAAGCATATATAGCAAGAATATGTAGGGAAACATCTTTCAGCTCTCTGCAGGGACAAAAGGCGTGAATTTGTACAGATAAAAGCCAGGAAAAAACTCCTGAAACAATGGAAACTAACTAGTTTTTCTCCTCTCAGATCTCCAAGCTACTTGGGGATCTTAGGGACTGTGGGGTTATTGCAGGCTGTGGCATCAATTGACATTACCAGGCACAATAATTCCTGTTACCTTATGATGCTCTCTCTGGGCTATACCCAACATATAGGTTCAGGGCTGACTTTTAGCAGACTCTATAGATATTTCTATGGGCTATCTCTGGGCTGGCTAGTGTGTCTGCACAGCTTGGGGGAAAGGAGTTCAGAGACAGCAGCTCCTGCTGAGTGGCTGTAACTCCAGTCGAGGGAGGGCTATTATTTTAATTTACACCTGCTGACATCCATCTGGAACGCTTTCTGCTTTCATTTCATTGTACTTCAAGTTGCACCCTCCCCTTAGGAAGGCTGCAGGACATGAACTCCACAAATATATTTTTTAAAGTTTAAAAAAAAAGAAGAAGTAAGACCTAGAGTGTACACACTATAATTTATAAAAAAGGGTGATTGAGCACAGCCAGGTGGTGCACACCACAATCTCCATCCTGCAGCTCAGCTGTCTTGGGTGTCAATCTCCTGCCCTCCTTCCCCTGGCTTTCCTGCCTGCAAACTCCTGCTCCCACCCTGTTCTCCTCTGAAAGGAAAACCTGCTGAGGGCTTGTGCTTCAGGTCCATAATATCATCTCCTCCATCCTCCCCTTCGGGAGAGAGGTGGCTGGTTTGCTCCAGGACCCCATTCCTCCCTGCAGCTCATGTGCCTGCGATGGGCTACCTCTGCCATCAAGCACCTGCACTGGATTTCCCACAACGATACCTATCTACCAGCCAAAAAGGTAACAGGGGACCATCATAAAAACCATCTTCTAGTATTATGGCTAGATGATATCAGGGACTGAGTTAGGCATTATTAGGTCCACAACATGTGGTTAAATGTATTTAATAAGTACAAAAGTCTCCCTCAAGTTGTGTCTTTTTCCTCTGCAGTGAATATTGCTTCTGCTGAGGTAGCAGAAGGTGTTGTTTATTCACTGTTGTGCTTTACTCTCAATAACATTGCTTTGTTATTAAGAAATCAGATACTGCCAGCGAGCCATGAGCTGGAGTACTGCCCTTAGATGAGCTTAGTGACTGGCCACCAAATGAAATTGGTGGCTTCTCTTTAGCTAAAGGCTTGCCTAAGTGTTACTTCAACAGGCTTCAGGTTTGATGGCCCTCAGAGTTGTGACGTGGATACGGTGTCACTGTGGACTTTGTGGGAAAAAAAAAAGGCAAAAATAAAAGTCACTAAGCTGTGAGCTCTCTTGGCTGGCTGCAAATGCAGAGTTGGGAAGATGAGTGTGGTCTTTTAGTAGGTTGCTGAAGGATTGTCTGTCTGTTAGATTGTCTGTCTGTCCTGGCTGGATGTAGGTGTGACTGAAAATCAGTCACTGTTGTTTCTGAATGGATGTGCCCAACAACCTTTTTTATGTCATGAATCCATTTCTCTTATTTGTGTTTGGGAATCATCATAAAAATTTGGCCCAAAGCATGTTTTTATACAGAAAACACTTTTGCATAATATCAGCTTTTTAATTTAGTGGAATCTCTCATTTTCAAATGAAAACCTTGGAGCAAGTTATCATAATCCCTGTTGCATGGTATTTGCAATCAGAAATGATGCTGGGTACTGGTATAATGAGACTGAGAGACCTTCTCCAAGGGGACTACACAATGCTGTCAGCTGCTGCAGTACAGGCGGGATTTTCCTTTCCTTTTTTGTTTTCAAAAGCAACTTGCTACAGAATTTATGTGCCACCTATTTGGATGTACAAGAGAATGACCTTCATCATCCTGGAGAAGAGAAGGCTCTGGGGAGACCTTATCGCCCCTTCCAGTCCCTAAAGGGGTTCTAGTAAAGGTGGGGAGGGACTCTTGATCAGAGAGGGGAGCCATAGGATGAGGGGGAATGGTTTTAAACTGAAAGAGGGGAGATCTAGGAAGAAATGAGATGAGATATTAGGAATATATGAGAGGTGAAATGAGATATTAGGAAGAACTTCTTTGCTGTGAGGGTGGTGAGAGCCTGTCCCAGAGAAGCTGTGGCTGCCCCATCCCTGGAGGGGTTCAAGGCCAGGCTGGATGAGGCTCTGAGCAACCTGGTGTGGTGGGAGGTGTCCCTGCCCAGGGCACAGGGTTTGGAACTTGATAATCTTTAAGGTCCCTTCCAACCCAAACCATTCTGTGATTTAATGATTCTATGATCCTAAGGAAGATCTCAGTCCTTGGTCTCCTGCTTCTTAAACACCCATGCACACTGTGACACCTAAACCTGTGCCTGCTGCAGGGGTGGCTGTGACTGCAGTGTGGAAATTCATCTCGGCACCAGATCCCCCTGCACTCCTGCTGTGTAAACCCTAATTAAACCCTTGCAGCAGAATAATTAATCATTAGTAAGGGAATTAAATATTAGTCTGTATTACAGTAAACATTAGTTAGATATTAGGAAGCTTGTTAGCTATTCATTAACCTTTTAAGGCCTTCCAAATCCCCTTTATCACATTGCAGGTTTGTGTTAAATCCCTGTCTCAAATGACCTTAAATGAGTGCCCTTTTGCTTGCTACTAAAGGCATTACAAATTTCAGAACCAGTTTAGGCATTTCGCCCGTTTGGTTATTATCTCCCTTTCTATTTGGCTTTATTTAAATTCAACTATATTGAAGACTTAGCTCATTATTGATATGGAGCCATTAAAGCCTCCTGGAGATTGAGGGAATCACTTCCTAAAATGATGTATGATAACTGAGGCAATGATTCATTTTTCCTATTTTTGCTCTTGTGCTGCCTGCACCAGGCGTTGGCAGATCTTATCCCTCACACCAGAGTACATTCTCTACAGTGATGTAAGACAGGGACCAGGAGAGAGCTAATGGGTATACAGAGCCCCAAATAAGATTCAGAGAGTCACAAATCCATTTTTGGCCCCTACCTTCAGCTCATTAAGGCAAGACCCTCAACTTCTCTACGTCTCCCTTCCCTCACTGGAAGCTAGGAACCTCCCTCCCTCTCCTGTGACCTCTCTGTCCTTTTTAAACTAAAATTGTAAGTTCTTTAAGGCCGTAGTTTGTGCAGGCTGGTGTCCAGCAGCCCAATCACTGTGGAAGATAAAACAATGGGCATGAACCAAGTGGGTGAAGAAGGGAGCAATGGGACTTGCTGATCAGAGCATCTAACTCTCTAGAGGTGGGAGATTTGTAGCTAAAGTTAGGGTAGAGCTGCTTTCAAGGGTCAGGCTGGGCTCACAGGGAAAGTATTTATAATGCCTGGGCAGAGGAAACACCCATCCTCCCCATTTGAAAGCCATCTTGCAGGACAGTCTTGGTCACCTTTGTTATGAAGTCTTGGCTTTCATTTCCCTGCCTGTTGGTTAACGAGGGAGGAAAGACCCGTTTGCCAAGTTCCTGCTTGGAGCATGAGAGGCAGCAGGGGTGCTCTGAAGGATGTGGGACTGACATTGCTTCCTCTGTCCATACCTGCATCCCAGACCTGGCCGTGGTGCAGGCAAGAGACCTTCTGTCAGCTGGAGACATGTTCAAAACCCTGTCCATGCTGCTCGAGTCTCCTGAGTTTGTGCTGATGCACCGTGTCCCAGCTGGTCCTTGCTGAGTGATTCTTAATCTCTTGCATCTTTTAATTAGGGCAATTTCTTTTGGCTGGCTGGAAATGCTTTTCTCATGTAGATTAATTAGAAAGAAAGCCTAGCTCTGACAATTTAATGTGCTGGGAGCTCTGGTCAGGACGCAGGCAGTCTTCAGAGCCATAACTCATGACACTGCGCTTGCTTCTTATTTACTTTTCAACCCTGTTTTGTGAGAACTGGGGACAGCAGTCGTTCTCTACAAAGTTAAGGGCAGAATTAGTCCAGCTGCGAGGGCAAAGCTCTGTGTGAAACATCACCTCCTCCCTGTGGGCTGCAAAGCCCATCCCGTGCTGCTGAAAGCAGTGGCCTGATGCCAAATGCCCTCAGGCAGCTCCTTTGCTTTAGGATTTGCACCTCTGGTCAGCAGGGCTTCCTGGCTTAAAACCTTGGAGATCAGCTGTTTAAAGGCATGTTAATGGTTTCTGCTGTTTGCCGCCTTTCTGTTAGCAGCAGCTGACTGGTTTAGCCCTTGCAAGGGGTGAAACAGTTGTCTGAAGACCTGGGCATTCAACAAATCAATATTGGCCAGTTAATAGCTTTCTTCTGATTTTCCTCAGGGTTTCTCTTTAAGATCTAGTTTTATTGGCCTGCAGGGGTTTGCAGAATCAGAATGATCTCGTGGAAAATATTCACCCTTGTGTGGCTGACTTTAGGTTAGTTTCATCTTTCTCTGACATATTTCCCATTAAGAGTCACAATTCTGTATCTACATAGAGAATGGGCAAAGTTGCATTCCTTTGCAATACGAATTTGCCCGAGGGCTATTAAATCCTATATTTCAAAGCCAAAAGCAAGAGCTCTTACATAGTGGAACAACTCTAACCCAGCAAGTGGGTTGATATGACACTGGCCTGCCATGTGGTCCCATCAGTGATGGGACATAGGACAGGGGACCTCCAATCTGACCTGGGACCTGCACACTTTGATTTTTCCTCTTCAAACTAAATTTCCCCAGGTATCTTTTAGTAAGTCATCTTAATTTTATTTTCCTATAAATAGAACTTTGTTTTTGCTAATAGCACATTAATACATAGTGTGCATCTTCTTTCTGTGTGTTCCTGGGACTAGATGAGAAAAGAACTCTGCTGAGATTATTCATTTGTATAAAATGAATATTTATACAAGACATCTCAGTGCCTTGATAGTTCCCGGAATGCAAAGGGGGAGGATGCAAATTTTTTTTTCCAACAGCTTTTTTTTCTATATGTCTTTTCATCTCCTTTTGAAGGCCTAGAAAATATTATGCTCTTTTGTAGCAAATTCCTGAATGCCGAGCAGCAGTGTAACTCCCTGCCCTAGTAGCAGGACTGCACTCTTCCACTTACAGGGGTGCCATAAAAGCAGCAGGCGGTAGCTGATGGAGCACAGCTCTACCCCTTGCCTGGCCACACATAATTCAGCAAATCTATTCACAGTATGGTGTTATTTGTGCTGACCAGAAGAATATGACTGCAACATTCAGTGGTAGGAGAACATTCCTGTTGGTGCTGCTGGACTTTAGGTCAGGGCTTTTGTTGAATTGCATCTAAATAGGCAAAAAAAAAGTGTATCACAGAGTTTCCAATTAACTTTCTCATGCAACCTGACATGCAGTACCATAGGAAATGGAAATTATGGTGGATATCATATGTTCTAGCTAGAATATTTCTGCTTCAGTTCCTAGGGGATGCCAAAGCACTAATGGGAGGGGAAAGCAATGCTTTGATCAAGAGTCATGTGTAGAGCTATAATGAAATCGATTTTTAGGAGAGTGCTGTGGCAGCAGGGATGATTTTCAAAAATGGGAAGAATTTTTATACAGTGGCTATAAAGGGGGGGGGGGAAGCAGTGTTAGCATGAAACATAATCCTTTTTCTTATGGGGAAAACTGTATATTTGAAATCAACATTTTCTGATTAGGTAGTGGAAGACAACCTAAACCAACAAGTTATTCTTGCAAATATTACTATTTGTAGCATCTGTCTTACACTGGCATTTGATACCCTCTGCTGAACATTGACATTTAAGTGTTCCATCATGACATTACTTTGCAAGAGCTATTCTGCACAAGCAACAGATTTCCCACATTTGCAAATAGCAGCTCTGGGAAATGTTACCCTGCCTGTAAAGAACCACTTACCCAGAGGGGACAGTCCAGGGGCAAATGTCTTTTCCAGTCATTTTATCAGCTAAAGCCTGTAAACTTCAGCATTACTCCTTTAACTTGTGATTGCACACTCAGTACCAGCTCTACGCTCCTCTGAAGCCAGCTGAGCTGAATTTCTGTTCTTTGACTGTAATTCTACAAACACGTTAATAAGGATACAGAAATTGCAAATTAAGCACCACAAATAAGAAGTCTTTTTTTTTTTTTTTGCAGACATTTTGGTCACAGAACCTTTAATTTCTTAGTTTTATTCCTTTTTAAATGTATTGTAGGATAAGTTTTGGCTTTTTGACTCTTACGGGCTTCAGGATTCCTATGGCCAAGTTGCTTCGTATAATGGTTTCATGGTTCACACATCGCAGAAAAGCAAAAATATGTGCATGTATTGGATAGTCAAAAGATCAGGCGAATATTTCACTCAGTGTACAACAAAATATTATGAGGTAATTTTATTTTTTTCCCCCGTTTTTAGGTAAAAATATTACAGTATACAAGTTAAGCTTATTAAAGGTAAAAATACAGTATTTTGCTTCTTCTCTAAACAGATCTACATACAGTACACCTTTTTTTTTCTTTTTTCTTTATTTTTTTTTTTTTACAAATATAACTATTATTCTATTAGGCTATCTGTGTTCTCATCTGGCACTTAAGAACTGATCACAGGTCACCTTCTGGTTCTGCTTGTTTTTCTCAGCTGATACCTAAATGTAATATTGGGCTTATAGGTGTCTCCTGTAAACAAACAGTACAGTTCAGTGGTTCCCAAGTAGTAAGGTGTGCTTTAAGTAGTTGAAATCATGTAGCTAAATGTAAAAACTCAATCAATCCAAGCTTGCAGTTGTGTTGCTCTGACTCATCACTTTCCAGTCACAAAAGTGCAATCCAAGTACTTGCATTACTGCAGCCTTTAAAACAGTTTTAATTCTTTCCTTGTCCTCCATAGGAGCCAAACACATCAGACTATAATTTCTACAGTGATTTTTCCTTTATATGCCTTTTTTTGATCAGCATGTTCTCAGTGGAATTGCCATATTGATTGAAAGGTTTGTAACTACTGGGCTATCTTCTTTGTGATTTATCTCACCCTATGGCTTGCTGTTTGACCTCTGGAATCTGAAAGCTGAGCTCAGTTGCTCCGCTGTCGCTGGATTAATGCTGTTCCTTGAACTGAACACATTAGCACAATGTGTGTTATTTCTGGGTGTTACTGGGCAGTGAGTTTCACATCATTATGAATATTTCAGTACACTGTTGTTGAAGCTGGGATCATCTAAAGGGAGACTAGGTGTGTACAAAGAGACGGTATCCATCAGTGGACTAGGTAAAGCTGGAAAAGGCAGAGAGGAGTTTTTGGCTGGGAATCCCTTGGTCAGGTCCTGGCGGAGGAGAGAAAGGATGTTTTACCCAACAACCTTGCTCCATTTTTTCCAATGCTGTCATCCAGTCAAAAAGGTAGATGACCTCTACCTGCTGTACTTTTCCTTGGTCATTTCAGCAGATGATTTCTCATTTGCGTATTAACTCATTATCCACAGTGCTGTTCAAAGTTATCTTCACAGATGCCCATGTAAACATAAAAGGACAGTACACACCCAAGGATAGGAAATTTAAAATTTTTTCAAGGAATATGCTTGGCCCATTTTTTCTTCACACTTCACCCAATTCTGATCAGTAGAGTCTTGGCATAAATGAGCGCAGTTGCGTTGTCTTCACTAGAGTAAGTTGGGTGAAGATCTGGATTTTTTGCCTTTAACTAGAGGTGCCTTCCCTACGGTGCATCTATTTTTGATGTCAAATGGTATATATTTTTACCAGTAAGTCACTTTTGTATCATAAAAGATTTAACTGGTAACTGACCAAGCACAGGAGTAATGCAAAGTGCTCCTACCAATACTTGCCAGTCAGCAAAAGTTGAGTGCGTGGTACCCATCTTTTGCATGGTTGTTGCCCTCAGAAGATGCTGGTTGAGACTGAATAATGTTTAGAAAACCAGTTGCCTTTCTCTGTGTCCACCATCAAATGTCCTTATTTAAGTTCTTCCCAAATTTGTCGCTCAGCTGCTGTATTAGTCTTGCCAGCTCTCCAGTAGCTTGTGACTTTTCCTCTAAAAGTTCATAGCGGAGACTAGAAATATCTTGCTTAATCTCTTTAAGTTCTCCTAAAAGGAGGAAAATGTTCTTGTGAGTAATATTGAACTAAATAATTAATCTCTATAGTTTTAAGACCCGAGAAAGCATTGATTTCGATGTCCTTGGTCATGAATGTCTTTGGTCATGACAGGTAGAGGTCCATATGATGACCCTGTATTTATGCACTTAATATTTGACTTACAAGCAATAACCTGTACTTGCTGTAGTGGTACTGACAGCAATAGTGAGTATGTATGGAAATTTCAGCTTTTTTCTCAAGTCTGTTCTCCCTCCCCATATGGATCTCCACATACGCAGATATTTGAAGGAGGGTAGCAGTTAGGTGTTAGGAGGAGGTTCTTTTGCATCTGCATATAAATCCTACATCACACCACAGCCATACAAATCCTTATCCAGGTCAAAAAAAGTCCTTGAGACAGGCATGGGCTTGGACAGTCAGAAATAGCTTTACTTAGACCTCAAAACAAGTGTAGGTGTGGGCAATATATGGATATCAAGGAGAGGTAGGACTATAGGGCAGAGCAGCATTATGTAAAAAGAGATCCTATGATATATGTGTTCTGCTAAGGAAAATTAAGGACCCAGAGTTTCAAGAGCATAAGAGTGGCTCAGAGTCACCACTGCTCACCTTAGCATGAGCAGGCTCGCACTCTCTACAGATGTTAAGCTCAACCCTCTTACTGGCCATATCAATAGCAATAACATTATTTATTCTAATCAGTGCCTATTATAAAAATCCACTTGCCTTCATTGACCTCATCATTTTCTCGGTCAACCTGAGCCTTCAGCACATACCGCTTAATCAGACGCTTCATTATTTTCTGAAAGAAGAACAGAAACATTTATCTTAATATGAGATTATCTGCATTGCCTTAATTCTAGACTCATTTTGAGCAATTCAAGCACCTGATTTCACTATGGATAAAACCTGGCTTCAGAGGATGCAAAGAGATTTTCTTATTGATTTCCCATTTATTTTATACTTTATATTATGAATCTTGTACAACAATAGTTGATTGACAGCCATTCCATAACGAGCCTACATATGAGTCACTTTGGGGTATTTTGTGAGACGCACGTGAACATAGAGTATGTCCCATAGACAGAAAGAAAACACAGATGGAACAGCAAGCTAAGAAATAGGATCCAGAGCTTTCTTTAGCATGTTGCTGTTTAATGTATGAGTGAAAAACACTTCACAGGAAGAAATAAGCGATTAATTATTGATGTTAGCAAACTCACTCATGATGATGAACTAAATATCTGACCCAAGATTAACAAAAAGACTCCATTTTCTTTGCAATTAGGTTTTTAGGAGGGAAAATAAATTCAGTGAAGGACAGAGAAAAGAGTTTGAATAGAAGTGGAGAACTTGGCTTAAGTGAGAAAAGTTTCTAATGGGCATGCACAGGGGAAAAAATAGAGCCACGTAGGCTTCTAAAAAGGGAGATGATTGTTAGTAAGGAACAGTGTACATGGAGACAGTAGAAGATGGTTATGAGTATAAGCTTGCAATGTGATATTGTTCCAAAAATGCAAGTTACATTTATCTAGAAGGAAAATAACACTCTCAGTCTTGGGCTACACACTGGGTTACAGCTGAAGGCCTGCATCATTGCCAGTTCTTTGCTACAGAGGAGACTCATCAATGGGGAAAAAAATCTCAACTATGATAAAAATATAAGAAGGATTGGTTTATTAGAGGCAATGATTTAGGTGCATCTTCTGCAAACACGAGGAGAGCTCAGTGAGCATCCAAGAGCAGATACACAAATGTCTTCCATTGACCAGATGGCCACTGTTAAGGGAAAAGCCTCTCCCAGCAAAGGCTCACTTATTCACAGTGCTTTAAACATGACTGAAAAACGCTGGATAGAGCATGAAATATGAAGAGGTCAGTATAATTTTTCTTAGTAGCCAAATATGGATTATAGCAGTGCAAAAGGCATATGAAGATCAAAGAAGGATCCAGTCATTTGTATATATTCCATGCAGTCATGGAATATGGGATGTCTAAGACTGTCCTTGTATCAAAGAGGCATCTGGCTAAACAGGTGAGTCATTAAGGCAACAGAGATGAGGCACAGCGCACGTACGGTGTGTTGAAGATGGCCAAGGTAGTAGAATCCAGAGGAAGGTAAGGTTGTCACCTGAGAAAACATAAATGAAGTAATGTTTGGGGAAAGTAGGGAAATTCTGGATCCAAAAATTTTATTTTTTTCTGAACAGACAACCAAGGAAATTTAGACTAAAAACAAGGAAGAAGCACACAATGAAGGCTATTTCCACCTGGAAAAATATGGTAACATAATATCTATCTACTCCAGTTCCCATACCGCTTGTATATTTGATGGACACTACTCAACTGTTACCCATATTAACCGCTATGTGTGTGTAGAATTCACAAGCTTTAGGCTGCCTAGTCTATCCAACACACGCTGTGGTCAGATTGGTGTATAGATACCAAATATTAAAAAAGTGATATTTTAACAAGAGTCTACTTAGCCGCTTAAAAGATATTTCTGCCAATAGCTTTAGGAAAGTACTTAATTTTTGCCTCAATATTGCACTGCGTCTTCTAAGCCTCACTTCTCCCCCCAGCACTGCTCCTTTTAGCTCCAAGGAGTGAAAAGCCTCTTGGCAAAATAATCATGGTTACTGCAGGGAAATGTGGAACAGAACTTGCAGCCAGCCTCTTGGTAATAAATGCTAAACTTCAAACACCTCAAATACTTGTGATTCCTATGAAGTGCTGTTCCCTCATTCTCGAAAAGTTAATTGAAATCCTTCAGGTCTTAGAGATTTCCTGCACTCCGTGACACTCAACTCCTGAGTGTTAGTATTAAAATGGTCATAAGAGAATAGGTTTTAGGAACAGGTCAGGTATTTGTAAATTATAACTCCGCACTGAATTCAATCTTTTTTATGTATCTGTTGGCACAACCTTCAAGCTCTGCATTTGCCATGAGCTATCTGAACACCTTCTATACATTCTAGCACAGAGGGAAATGAGAAGAAAAGGACAGATTTGTGGACATTGCCACAAATTGGACTCAGGAGATTTGGGGCTCAGTTTCTGGTTCAATCATAGGGTTTTTGGTCCTGCTGGACCTCAGTTCCTTGTCTTTAATGGGGAGGTCCCAATGTCTTCCCACTTCACAATTTATAGTTTTTTATTCTGGACTTCACTTATATAAACTATTGAAGATAACATTGTTACAGACCTTAATACTGCTATTAAATTCACAGGTTTCTTTTTGGTGCTGTGTTTTTGGGCTCTGCAGGTGTCATTTGGCATGAGTATGGGAGGGAGTATGGGAGGTCCCAGGGCAGCACTAATGGTAGGAAATACTTTGCACCTTTATGTCCCTGGTCAAAATCAGGTGCAAGTCAGCAGTGATCAGAGGGGTCAACTGCTCACTGGGGCAGTCAGATCTCAAACCTGGTGATCTCATATGCACATCTTGTCAGTTAGGCAGTAGAAGAGCTCAAGGGTGAAGCAAGCAAAGGAATTTCCTCATTTCTCACCTCTTTGCTACTTTGTCTCTCCAAAGAGCAAATAAAAATAGTTCTGAGCCTTTAAAATTACAAAGTATTCCTTCTAGTTTTTCCTCAGCTGTTGAGGGCATGACAGGCTCCAGCACTGAAAGTCGGAATATCTTGTGAGTTCAGCACAGCCTTTTAGCAGCACTTTATTCTAAAGTCCCAGCTTGAGAGAGTTTGAGAAAGGTATTTTGCCTAGACTAGTTATTCCCAGATCATGGCAGCTATGTGTTTTGTTCTTTCTGCTTTTTAAATTATTGCATGTTTAGGTTCTGCATGTTTTTATTATCTCTCAAGAGCACTATATATATGTACATACACTTAGTATATACATGTATGTACACTGACCTCAGATATGTCACTTTATAAATAACACTAAAGCAAACAGTTCATTAAGAAATTACTGCTTTAAAGGTCTTCCCAGTTGCAGAGAGCTTGCTGGCCAGATTACCAAACTGTTTATTGTTCTTTATATATAGATAATCAAGACTTTTACAGTTTTTGTTATTTGGGCAATTTCTTCCTTCCTGCAGAAACTGAAACTTTCTAAGATTGTTTGAAGACAAACTTAATAGGAATATAACATGTAGTTATCTTTTTCTATCTGCTCTTCACAGCTGCATTTGGCTTTTTCAGACTTGGAAATATGGGTCTTATTTACAATAAACATTAGGTGGTCTCATTTAGAAATAATAGCTACAGGAAGAGAACAAGTCCAGCAGAGGCTGACACATCTTTCTGTTACCTGTGGGTTCGAATGAACGAGAAAGTGTCAGAAACGCTGAAATGTTATTTTGAGTGGGACATGATCATCTCTTCCCTCTGCCTTTGATGGTATCAAGCCAACTAACTCCAGATGCCAATGAATGTATCCTGGCATTACTCCTCCTATCCTGGCAAAAAAGCCTGAACAACTTTTAAAACCAGTAGAAATTTATTACTGGTCTGCTGCTCAGCTGTAGGAGCCTGCTGTGCTGGATGTACCAGCACAAGAAAAACCATTTCTAGAATTCCCATTGCACATTTCATCCAACTCAACTATTACTTTCCTCAACTGTCTTTAATGTTGGTTCCTTCAGAACCTATTACTTGCCATCAGATTCCTTTGCACTTTATGGTGAAAAATAAGGAAAAAATCCTGTGGGGCACATTTTCCTCATTGCGTTGCTCTACTACACGTATTTGGACAAGAAATAATACATCTGCTGGCACAGACACTCCTGCCTTGACAGACATTGTCTTAGTTCCCATGATGGCTGGGGTACCCCGTGCCACTGTTGTTTTTGAACCATAGCACATTGCAGGTTGAGCTTGGTAGGAGAAGTCACCGCAGGAGGAAGCACATGCAACTGGTAATGCAAAGGCTGGAGAGATGTTGCTGTGTCATGACAAATGAAATGCTGTCAATGGAGAGTTAAAACTTGAATGATATGTCTTGTATTAAATGAAATACCCTTGAATGGGATTAAGTATCATGCCAAACACTAACACCGTGTGTATTTCCATGGGTGATAGGCTGCATTTGTCCCACTGTACTGTCAAGGTGAATTGGCCCAGCCCAGTCCCATGCCCGTGCTAAGTCACAACCTGGCACATCATTGGATGGCACCGTCTGGAAGAGGCCAACATGACCCTTGCAGGTAAGAGCTGTTCGCTGACAGGTCTCTTCCCTGGCTCTTGCTTTCATGCTGTGATTACCTGATATCTTGTAGGCTTGTTATAAGCGTTCTTCCCAGAAAAATTTTCTGTATTTCGAGTGCTAGAGTGAAAACGAACTTTCTGAAATTATAAAAATCACGATACAATTAAATCAATGATAGCTTCTTATACCCAGACAGCCCCAAACTAAATAGAACTCTATAAAAACAGTAGGAAATAGTTGAGTGTATCAGTAGAATAGGCACCAGAACATCCAGGCTAAAAAATAAAATTTTGAAAGACAGAAAAGGGTTGAAAAACACAAATTACTAGGAAAAAATTGATTCTAAATTATTGGTGATTAGTGATGATCAACTTAGAACACAATTTAAGAAAGGAAGAAAAATAAATATTTATATTTAGAGAGAACAAATCAATGCTGTACGAGCACAAATTCTGAAACAGAGTTGATTTTAACTAGTCCTTTTAAAAAAGCTGTACCATTTGCTACTTTTTTAGCTCAACAAAAATATGTACTTTTTAAAATAGAACAATGTTTTTTTAATCAGAAGATATCGCAGCTACTAGTTTTATATTCTGGAGTCTTCCAAGGTGACTAGAAACTATACACAATATTTGTAAGAGGTTTCTTTGACTTTGTTATCCACCTCTGAACTTTTTGGTCCAAATGCTATGAAAGGAAATTAATCACTTATTCAAAGGCATTAATTTATATCATTAGATCCAGAGAAGCCAATAAATGTCATAGACTTCTGCACATATATGAAAATGTATGTACAGGGAAGGCCCTGATTCAGGGTTTTTCTTTCCTGATTAGATCAAAGATCCTGAGAAGTCGGTGATTTTTTTTTTTCATTACTGTTAATATTTAAAAGTCAGGATGATGATAATGATTGGACTAAGTCTGAAGTAATCATGTAATTTTTTTTCCTCTTTTTCTTACTCATCCGGTGTGCCATGGTCTTACAGAAACTGTTTTGATGATGATCTGTGAACAAAATCAATAGGCAAGCAAGAAATGACTAGTATTCTAATTGTTTATGTTAAAGCCATGGAAACTCTGAATTTTGCACGTGTTCCATGAAAAAGGGAAATCCAGACACTTTCGCTCATGTGGCTCGGGGAAGAAGGGTCTTAGAGAAAATTGTGCCACTTTGGTTTATGCTTTGAAGCAGAAATTAAATTATTTGAGAAAAAATATCCTTTGTTTCAAGAGTCCACTGTTCTAGTGGGTCTTTCAGTAATAAATAAGAGTGTTAAATGAATTCATAAACTAGAATTCCCCCCAAAGTTTATCTATCTTGGCAGTGCTGACCATGTTGGGTAGTTAAACTATTTGATAACATGGACTAGACCTCACGGATATACTTTTCCATTCAGTTTAGGCACTGGCAGAGACTGAATGAACATCAGACTTAACATTTTAAATTTATGGGAGCATGATCTCCTCCAAGGCCATGGGCTTTGCCTGGAGCCTGATGGCTCACCACGAGTTGTATTGCTCAGCTGTTTGCTCTTTCAAGGACAGCCAAGAGATCCAGACAAAGCCCAAAAGCAGGATGTACGTTACAAAGGTAAACTCTCCAACATTCCTTTCCTTCTCCTCGGTCTCTCATTACATCTCTTTCCTATTGCAAAGTTAAAACCAAGGGTAGGCTGGCCACAGCTTGGAGAATCCCAGTGGAATCCCAGTATCACCCACTTCTTCCCTCTCCTGTTATGTGCCACGCAGACAGGGTTTTAAAGTCTGGATAAATGGGTAGCATTCCTGAGAGCAGGTTGAGGGAAATGCAACATGTCCTAGAAAGGCTGGCCAGCCTCCCAAGGAGCCACACCAGCCTCTCACGTGCAATGACTGTAAGAAATAAGAGACAACACATTTCGAAGGGCTTTTCTTTGCCCCCAGGAATGGGTTCCCACTGTCATTCTCTTGTTTCAAACCCAGGTTGAGCTAAGAAAATGTTATAAAGGCCACGACACTTTTAAGCAAAGCTATCTCCTCACATCTTTGAATCCTGTCAATTTAAGGGCAGCAGCTGAGCAGCTGTGGCCGAGTTCCCGGGAATGCTTTGGACATTTTCTCCTCCAAAGTAAAGCAAGTAAAATTGCCCCATGAGTGGGACTGTGTTTGTTATAAATAGATATAAATATATATAATGCTGCATCCTAGTGACACTTTGCAGAGTATTGCGGATAATAATTTCCATGAACAACATCATTTTCTGTAATTTCTCTGACATTTCCTCATAGAGGCACAAAGCTAATTTGGGTGTGAAGGGTCTGGAATCTAAGCATACTCCTTACATCTCTCTTGCTTTGCCATGCAGACACTCACTAGTGCTGAGGAAACCACGCTGCTGGTGGCTAGAATTTCCGAAGCAAATTTCTGTTTCAAAAGACTGAAGGGGCTGTGGCTGAGGCAGGATCTACCCGTTAGTGACTACACATCACTAGGCAGATGTAAGGAGAGACTTTGTTAATTATAGCTTTAGCTATTTAGAAGTTGTCACTAATCCCTGCTTGGAAACTTGTTCCCAAACCTGGAAAGGCAGTAAATGTTGCAATGACAGTAAAATTAATTTGGAAATCACCTAAAGGAAGGTGGATGTTTTGAAGATGCATGAAGGCCTGCTGGGTAGATGAGGAGTCAGACAAGCTGGGAGCCTAATTGTGTCCCTGCTTCTGCCTTTTGTCTTTGCCCTTGTTATTTGGCCTTGGGAAAAACTCCCTTACAAAAGTGTCTGCTTTTAAAAAAATTTTTTTTTCCCTGGTGTCCATACAGTGACTAGTACAATAAGGCCACAAAGTGCAACATAATACAAATAACACACAATGACGAGGCTGAGTAAGAGGTTGTGCTGTCCCTGATCTACCTGTGCACCAATGCGACTCCCTCCAGAAGGTCCCCAGTACGAACCCTTTCTACAAAGAAAGTGAAAAGTGAAGACACAACATACCCGTTGTTTGGAATTCAGCATCCCCATTTCAAGATCATTTTCACAGTTTTTGGCCTTGGATTTGCAGAGTTTTATGAGGCACATTTTTATTCTCAGTATGAGATAATAAAATGATTTAGGGCTTGGCACTAGGTTAAAAGGAGCAGGTAAAGTCCTTCCTTCGTCAAAGTAGGAGAGCCAGAGCTTGGCACGTGCAAACTTCCACTCCACATCTGCGTCCTCCTTGGGAAGGGAAGAGAAAAAAACCGAACCAACACCCAATGCATAATTAGTAAATAGGAAGGAATTTCGCTAAGACAACTGCAAACATACAGAGATCAATACATCTTAATTGTCTTACTATTCACCTCCTGCCACTAATGAAGGTGTAGAAAAAAAATCCATCACTCAGTGCCTGTGAATCTCTTTTGTGAGTTATCAAGTTGGCCCAGGATTAACTTCAAGGGCAAGGTTAGCACATGCTTTATGGACCTGTTTGGCATTTGTATAGGAGAACATCAGGGTCATGTATCAGGACCATTCATCAGGCAAAAGAAAGGATAAGATACAGCTGCTCTACAGCTGTTTTCATTGTGGCTTATATTGAGGCCAACATCATTAATAGAAGAATAGAATAGGTCTGCCAACACCCCATACTCATGTACATCTGTGTTCTGCTGAAATTAGTAACCTCTGATTACCCTGTACCTCTGAAACCCAATCAAAAACTGGCATAACACCACTGAGATTAATTCTGCCACAGTTACAGCAATATGTCTTCACCAATGAAGCAGCATTTGCTTCTGCCGTTTGGTCTTATTGTTTGGGGTTGCACCTCACAGAAGTCTTAAGCTGAATTACAGTAGCAATTACTTGTGAACACTTTAATGCTTTTCTGTTAAGCAGTTAAGAATCTACTGATGAAAGTAGTTCTGTTTTCTGTCTGGCAAAACACAATGTTGGCAGGAAACATTAGTACTTGAGGCATAAAGAGAATAAAACCAGAGGTAGCTGAAGAGACATGTTCAGTGGAAAGCATGAGAATATAGTCTTGTGACTCCAGCTAACAGTAAAGCATGTCCCCACTGACTGTGATGGAATTTAATTCCTAAATAATGACCATCCTCTCTCCTTACTGACATTGCTGTGATCAGATAAATGCATTTGCAAGAGGGACTTTCTCTGCAGTCAGCAGGAATGAGTCGCCATCCCTGGAGATATTTAAAAGACATGTAGATGTGGCACTTGGGGGCATGGTTTAGTGGTGGATTTGGCAATGCTGGTTAACATTTGGACTCTATGATCTTAATGGTCTTTTCCAACCTAAACAATTTCACGATTCCATGAAACTACGACTCTGTCTTTAATCTCCCTGCTACTGACGACTGAAATGAATTAGTATGAGAATTATTAGTTTTTCACAGTCCTCAAGTATGAGGATCTGGGCCAAATAGCTCACACTTGTTTTTCTTGCTGATAGTTACAAGTAGCTTTTAACAAAGTTTTGAGTATGTCAACACAATAAAGAAGGATGATAAAGCATTTTTCCAGGAAAATGGTTATCACAAAGTTTAGATTAGAAAGTTAATACAGGCCACCTATTCAGGCATTCTTAGATATTTTTCTTTCAAGAACATCTCTACCTACTACACTAAACTAGAAAATGCAGTAAGAGGCTGAGACCCCTTCAGAAGCAAGCCTTGTTTCAGTTGAAAAAGATTCAGGAAGAAGTTTGATCTTAAGTGATTAGAAGCCTTTGGGGAAATGACTCTGCTTTCTGCATGAAGGAAAGCTTCTAGGGCAGAGAACATATGTAAGGTCCTGCTGACATTTAGACTTTGTTACAGCATGCACAAGATAGAGTTATATTTGCATTACAGTACATGGATGAATCAGACATTACAGTGAGAAAATATTTTCAGCTCTGGCCTTTTGCAGTGTCAGGTTCTAAGGGGAGATTAGAACAAATAATTAATACAAGCCCGACTACAGAAGCTTGACCTTTAACAAATCAGAAAAAGAGGTGACTCAGCGTTAACATTATCCAAATAATATTTTTTTCTGCCTTTATTTACATTAGCAGGGAGTTTTTTATGTCAAAAACATTTAGCAAATCCAGTCTGCTAATAGCCATACTACTGAAAAAGGTTGGGTAAACCCTGCAAATACTTTTCTGCAGAAACCTAGGCATAATCCTTGAGGACTATGTTCATATCCTTTTAAAGTTGCTTTTTATGAGTGTTCATGAAGTTATGTTTTGAAGACCTAGACACTCCTCAAAAAAAAAAAAAATCTGTCTCAAAGTTGCATGCCTGGTATTCGGAAAATATGAACATTTTTAAAATGTGTGCATGAGCTTCAGACCTACAAGGGCTGCATGTTTAAGCTGCAGAGAACAGGGCAAAAAGCCAGATGAAATATTACTCAATTATAAGAAAATAATGTATCTAAGGTAACATGTGGATGAATTATCATAACCAACCCAGGGAGTAAAAAATATCACTAACCACTTTCATTAAATACATGTAAAGGAAATTGGATTTACTCACAAATGGTCATTAAAAACAAGGAAGTTGAAGTTGTTCTATAAATGATTCATTGTTAATTATTAATTCAATTGTAATTTGCAGACAGACGCAGCCTTAACTTTTATACAGTATAATATCTGTTTCAACAGCACTCTAATCTTGCATATGGAATAAACTGCAACTTCCTTTTTTTAACATTTTTATTATCTGTGATAATTAAGTACATTGAGTTTGTAATCTAATTTCTTATCTTACCTCAATTTCCTGATAGGAGTTGTTGATCATGGCTATTAACATATTGAGCAGCACCACCACCATAGTCACATTATATACTCCATAGAGTACATATCCAATATTCTCGATGAATTTATGATCATACTTCAGCACCACAGATATCACTTCAGATAAGCCAAATATTGACCAGAATAAGGTTTTGAAACTTTCTTCTACCCTAGAAATAAAGGAAACAATCACTTTATAGAGTTGACACCAAGTTAGCCAGGCCAAGTGCTAATATTACAAGTGGCAATCCACCAATATAGATAAGATGTCTTGGCACAGTCATTTTAAACCATTATCCATCACCCAGGGATGTGCCAAATCATACTTCCTGTTTTGACAAAGAAATATGATTTCTGATTAATACTATGAGCTACATTATCCCCTTATTTGCTCCATCTGTTCTTCACAGGTGTATTGTTTGTCACTTGGATTTTGTGTCCCTATTAAGGATGACTTCTCCATGTGCAACTTGCACTTTGAAACTTTAGGTGTAGGGCATCTTTACTTCTACTCACTCACTGTTTTCTCATCCAGAGAAGACCGGCAGAGATTAGCCATGAAAAGGAAGGAGGAACCTAGTTTGACCTCCTTATATGCAGTTTCCGTGGCAGAAGTGATGCATTACTTTTAACTCAAGGGAAGTGGTTGAAAAGCCCTTATTTGTGGCATTAATATAAAGATTATTGAGTACAACTGTAGCCAGACTATAGTCCAATTTTCTTTCCATCCTGCTTCGAGATGTCCAAGAATTTGTAGCAAAAATTTGAGTTTAAGGAGTGCTAGAAGATGTTGCAGAGAGGCATTTTGATTTAATTATTACCCTTGCTTGAAAGCAGAAAGGAACCAGAGGAAAATAAAAATGTTGAAAGACATTCAACAGGAAAGACGTGAAAAAAAGAGGGGACTAAGCCAATGAGGAGTCAAAGCCATAATAGGCAGAAGGGGAGCAGCCACAGTGGAAAAGGAAGGAAGGGGGAGGAGGAGGAATGCAGGTATATTTTGGAAGCAGTTTGCTCAATTTTTGATTTAAAAGCAATTTGGCCTTCACTGAAACATCCTTAGCATGTTAACAGTTAATTACATCCTCTCTCCCCCTGCCAGGAGGTAAAAGCCTTCTAAGAAAACACTAACATTGACAAATTATTTTGATGAAATGTTTTTTACGAGGATGGCAGCCTAATCCTGCTACATCTGTTTATAAAAACAGATTATAGACACAAACTACAACATATCCTAAGGGAACGATAAGCTTTACATCAAATCCAGTACCAATTACACCATGCATAAAAGCAAGATAAATTAATTTAAACCCTTTGAAAGACTAGTTCAGAGCACTGGATGAGCTCCTGTCTGCCAAAGAGAACTGGTATTTATCTCCCATCATAACTTATGATATTCCATATTTCATTTACAAGTAGTAGTAAGACTGAAGTTAATATTTAGGTATCGTTCTCAGCTAATGTAACTGCATCGACATGCAGGGAGTAGCCTTGAGTGGTGTTTTAAATAGATGTTGCACAACTTCATTTGAAACTTGGCTTTGTTTTCGGTCTCCACAATACTCAGAGTTGCTGATACCACGTTCTCTCTCTTTTGCTTTTTTGTATAAGGCTGGGACACCACGCAAAGACACACTTGTGGGATGAGCTGTCACTGCGCTGAAGACAAGTGCCATCCCTGTTCCACTTGCTGGACATTTCCTCCCCTGCAACACTCTGCTCTTGTCTCCTGCCCTTATCTGCAGCACAGGGTAGCTGGCTGTGTCACATACCCTTCACCTTTACGGTAGCAATCTGGACAGTGTTTATTCTAGCAATCATAGAGACATAGAATTGTCCAGGTTGGAAAGGACCTTTCAGATCATCTAGTTCAACCATCAACTGAACTCTGAAAAAAACCATCACCAAACCATGTCTCTAAGCACTAGGTCAACCCGTCTCTAAATACCTCCAGGGACGGTGCCTCAACTACTTCCCTGGGCAGCCCATTCCCTGGAAACATTTTTCCTAGTATCCAGTCTGAACCTCCCCTGGCGCAACTTGAGGCCATTTGCTCTTCTCCTGTCACCTGTGACTTGGGAGAAGAGACCAACCCCTTATATAGTTTACATAGCTCTTATCATGAAGAAGCATGTTTCACTGAAACCCAATTCCTTAAAAATGGGAAGAAATTATGACATTTAGATGTTTGACAATTTACTATCTCCTCCAAACTTCTTGTTCAATATTCTTCAATAGTTAGGGGAGAAAGAACAACTTAGGACAAGGAACCTCTCAAGAAATGTCCTTCTCCTTCCCTCTTCCTCTTTCCCCAGTACTTACAGAAAAACCTTGATTATCTCACTTTTAATCAAACTTTTCATTCCAAGACAGCGAGGTTAGGTGAACTGAATCCCACCCCAAATCCTTTGCAATTTTTGGTGTAAGAAATCCCATTCCAATTACCTAGTTGTTGTACTTTCCAGTTAAAGAACACATAGAACACCAAAAATCTCTGGCTTTCAACCCCACCACCTAGGTCACTTATCAAACTAATAAAAACATAACCCGCAGCCTTGATCCCAGCTGTGCCCTGCTATTAACCTCCTTTTTTTAACTTGGAAAGGATCCCTTAGTTTTCCACCCTACCCGCAGATTTTAATACAACATGTCAACTCTGCTCCTTTTCCAGAAATTAAGCATTAACCTTTGCTCTGGAGCGATGCCAGATTCTCCTTCAAAAGTTAATTAACGACTGTGACCCCTACTCTGGTCCAAATGCCCATAGTCCTTATTCCCAGTGTCAGGTAAGGGACCAGTGCCTATGGCAATGGGTCTGGGAAGGTGAGATCTTGTACTAGTCCATCCCTACCATCCAAAAAAAGGCTAGGCGGCTCTTTTCTTCTCCCTTTCATATTACTGCCAAATTGCATGAGATTTGGCACAGATCACAGGGAACATGAGCTGATTTTTATTTTTTTTTTTGAGAACATCTCACTAAAACATGAGACAAGGATATTTGGAGCCAAGTTCTCAAAGATTCCAAGGTGCTGATGTGTCTCATCGTTGCCAGCTAAGCAATTTACCCCCTTCCTGCAAGGTCAGCAGGTGTTTTATCCTTCTCAAAGGTAGACAAATGAAGGAATGGAGGAAGTAAGGAGTCCTGCCTGGACTGACAGCTCCTGGCAGCAGGAGGATCTGGCAGTGGCAGATTGACTGATGGTCCTTGTGGAGATGGGTACACTGCAATCTCTCTCTGTACTGTGATAAAGCCAACTGTTGCAGTGGAGAGAAAGCAGAGATATTTTTTTTGTTGTTGTTTCAGTACACATAGCCCTGTAAAAGTTAAACAAAGATTTTGCATCAAGGAAGAAAACAGACCATAGGCAATCATCTAGTTGCAGATTTTCCTCATTTTGCTAAACAGCAATGTGTTGCTCATCAAAAAAGATCATGGCAGGGCTATGATTTCATGTCAGTGTTGTGTCCTCTTTAAGAAAGCTTAAGGCATCCTTTCAGACTGAATTATTTTGTTAAATTGATTGGTTGAGATTTGACACTGCCAAAAAAGCAACGCAGTCAAAATAATCTACAGAAATATCACATTTTGACAAAGTAAAATGAGAAGAAAAAAAAAGCCTGCAAGCCTCGAAGCAACATTGGCACCGAACAGTGAGTCATATTCCCCTTTGGGGAGAGGGAGACAGAAAACCTCGTGTTGTAGCCTTCAGCCTGATTTGTGATGCAGAAAGCAAGATGAATGCAATCAGTCTTGCCTCCATTTCGATTTTGTTTGCATAGCATGTTCTTAATTACAGGCTGTTTCAAGAGCTGTGTTCTGTACACACATACAATAAACAGATAAACATAGCCAGGGTCAACTGCAACTGCCGTGAAAATGGTCTACTTTTCAGCATCAAAGAACTTCAAAAATACTTTGGAAGTATACCATGGTTAGCTAAATAATTCGTGTATTTAGCTGCGTGAAGGAAAGTCCACTGCATCTTTATTTCCTTTGAATACAGAATATGAAAATGGAAGAAATGACAGAAAAATTGCATAATAGCTCTGTTCAGAGGCCACTGGATGCTATGTGCTTGCTCTGTTAGATGGCAATGCAAGAAAAATGGACCATGATTTCAAAAGTGCAACAGGAAGGAAAGGTGGAAGCTAAATTATACCAAACATTCATTGATTGTTATCATTAGAACTAAGCAAGCAATTCCCTTTGGGTGTTATCTGGACAACTGTTCACTCTTTCTTCTGCCTACGTACTGTCCTGGGAAGCTGTGGTTTTCTTAAATGTGTAATTTAAAGTTATTTCAGTGAGTAGCTGTTTGCTAAGGTTTCTCACTGAGGCTATCCATTCGATGCCCTTTGAAACTGTCCACTGTCAATTAGCACACAAATCCAACAGATCTTTTTATGCCATGACTAGACAAGTAATCTCTGAGAATCAGGTCCCATAGATAAATAGTCACATTTCTGAGTAAAAAAACCTGCTTCCTGTAAAATTTCACCCACCCTCATTAGAATTCACAAACATGACTACTAGGAAATGCATTCAGTGACATCTCTGAAGTCACAGAATGGTTATGAGGACACAAAAGTCTTTGCCCCAGTGAATTTTCAGTGAATGAACAACTGAATTCCTTATTCAGCTCCAGTACTGGAATTTTTTAATGAATTCTGGAATTCTTTTAATGAAGAAGTTAATTGCAGCAAGAGCCTGCTACCTTCAGCAAGGCCCACAGGCAGCTCACAAAAAATAGAGAAGGAAACATTCGTAGAATTAGTAGCTTCTCATTTGCCAAAAGAACCTTGTCATTAGCTTATTAAAATTGTTTGAGACTCTATACCTCAGGGTTTTAGTTTGTTGAATGAGATGGCTGAGAAGGATTTTTGGGATGAATGTTAATCTATTCTCTTTGTTTCATATGATGAAAGGGTTCATTTCCACTGATCATGATTTGACACTCCTGTATGTTTAAATAATCGGAAGAAAGTAAGTCTTTTAAAATTCTCTTCTAAATAAAAGGAAAATTTATGCTTGTGGAAAATTTGCTTCCTAACAACATAAGTCCCTCCAGGACAAGTAGCCACCAGGCTGAAGTTAGGGAGGAAGAGCACTGCCTTTTGACAAGACTCTCCCCAAGCCAGACATCCCTCAGGCATTTAAGCAGTCTTGACTCCAGGGAATAGTCATCATTTTACTCAATGTTTGCTCATTATTGCCATCAAAAGATAGCAAATACTGGAAGATCCACTTAGGTAATGAGCGTTAATGAGAGAGTTACTGCACGGCACTGCATAAGAGACTGGAATTTGTGCTCTAGTGATGTGCCTGGGGGACACCATAACTGAGAGTTACTGTGCCACCAGGCAATCAATGATGGTATCGACTCAACTTCTCATTAAGTCTTGTGCTTCAAGGGCATCTCCTTCTCTTCAAATGAGAAGCAAGGCACATCCCACACACTTAATTTTCTTGTACCTTACAGAGTACAAATAAATATAATTGCATCTGGCTTTATAAATTTTTCTATTAAAATGTAACCTGAAATTAAAGGAGAGGTGTAGAAGGCATATTTGGCTGTATTAGAGAAAGTAAATGTTATAAGATACGTGGCACACAAGAGGGGTGTGTGGTAGATCTGGCTCCTGTGCATTTGGAATGAAACAGCCACTTGCACAGAAATGATGCTGAAAAGGTCATTTCTCGTAGAGAAGCTACAAGCTAAGCCCCCAACTTGCCATGTGACATGTCAGAGAAATGGCACATCAAATGCCAGCTGTTGTCTCCTCTGCATCTGGTAAACATCATGGGCTTAGGCATGACAAGTGTGGCATGGTTGCCTGGAAGTCACATTACAGAATGGGGAAAACATTACGTCAAGCTTATGGACCAGAATGGATCAAGCCCTGAGAGAGCAGCCTTTTTTCCATAGGTACTTACGTTGTAAAGGCGGGGTTGTATTTTGCACCAAGGTAGTAAGAGTAAAGGTTGAACATTCCAATCATGAAAGCCAGGAACACCATGATGAAGATGACCATGAACTTGAAGATATCCTTCACAGTCCTCCCCAAAGAGATCTGCAGGGGGCCGAAGCTTTCGTTGGCTGGAAGAATGTAAGCAATGCGGGAGAAGCTGAGTACCACAGCTATTGCATACAGTCCTTCTGAAATGATCTGAGGATCCGAGGGAAGCCACTTGTTCCTGGCTAAAACAATACACGTACATTAGGCATTAGTAACGAAAAGTGTTAGATGGAAGCTATGATGATAAATGACCCCTTTTCAAGACTGAATCCGGGTTTTGGTCAGGAGTTAAAAGAAAAAAAACGATTGTAACAACTGGTCCCTGAAGTCCTCAGTATGCTGTACACATAGGGGTGAGAAGAGTGGGTTGTATTTTTCACATGGTAAAGATGAGAAATGAGCAAGTCACTGGGATTTACCAAAGTCAAAGAGCAAACAAAGAGCACAGCTTGTAACAAATTCAATATTTTCAGCTTTCTAGTTGAACATCAGTTGTACTGTGGCTATTCCATCTGAAGGTCTTGAAAAGAAGAACCAAATCCACAACACAGTGGAATTTTGCTCTAGATTTGGATACATGGCACTGTGTCAGTATTTGGAAGGGAAGCATTAGGAAGACAGATCTATACCCCTACCATTAGATAAGAAAGTTCATATTTGTTCAGATAAGCAGATATAACCATCAAGTGTATAATTTTCATGTTACAGTTAAATTAAATGCAATTCTTGCAGTCTAGTCACTCCAATATTTTTACTTTAAAAAGCTTCATGTTGATACCAGATATACATCATTTATTTAATCTACTGAAAATTTGAACTTTAATATTAATATAGCTTATAAGTGTCCTTGCATCGAGTGAACTTCCTGATGAAAAGATTGTGACTCAGAGCTAAAACATGTGACATTTTTAAGGACACAGCAGTAAACTTAGGCTTTATTTTCAGTAATCTGAACCAAAGGAAAAGTAGCAGATGGAGGAATCTGCAAGATCTGGTTGTGACATTCTGTTCTGCACCCTCTGCGCTCTTGTGTCATGAACTCACTTTAAATGAGTCAAACCTCAACATCACTTCAGAGGCAGGGCAGGGAGAGAGAAGCTCATCTTCAAAGGGGACACACCAAGCAAGAGGTTGAGCTGGTGTGATCAGCTCACGGACCTGCCAGTGAACCTGAGGCTGTGCACCCTATTTGGGGCCAGGACATGTCTCTGGTGCCATATGGTGCCCATCTACAGTGGATGAAATCTTCCTCTCCAGCCCAAGCTCATTGCTAGAATAACTACCTTACAGCCCTTGGGAGCAAATGGCACTCCTTTGTGCCCCGCTCTCTAGGTCCTGCAGCCCCTCCACAAGCAAAAGTCCCCAAGGGTTTTGTTCAGGGCTACGTATAAAGCTTGCAGATGCATGCAATGAATCCACTCCCCACATTGGGATGCAAAACTCAATTCATTTGTGGATATAAAAAAAAAAGAACATTTCAGCCATCAAAAGTCATGTCAAGGCTATAC
The DNA here is from genome assembly GCA_004320125.1 of Scolopax mira. NCBI lineage: Eukaryota > Metazoa > Chordata > Aves > Charadriiformes > Scolopacidae > Scolopax > Scolopax mira. Next base: position 179,481 of record BJBW01003249.1, on the reverse strand, counting down.
GACCACCTGCATTCCAACCGTTAGCACTCATAGATGGTACAGACTGTCCAAAAATGAAGTTTTTCTCTTGTAGGAGCAGCAGCTTCTGGGTATAATTGGTGGTTGCATTTCCATTATACAGGTGTTGGATGTATCAGAGGCATAGAGTACACCAACAGTTAGAAATGCAGCTCCAGATCCTATGTTTGTTCACACACCTACCCCCTCCCATGTTTGGAAAACCAATCATTCATTCATAATTATAATTATATTCTGCTCGCTTGCAGTTCCTGATTTTTTGTTGCTCAAGTTATTTTGTCAGGATGCGACTAACCTGAATGTAGCTTTAGCACAAGATCAGAGAGTGAATGAGGCTCAGATCTCAGATCTTTTCTGACCATTTAGGGAGATGGCTGGAATGGGTGGATTTGAGAAGAATAATTTGGTTTAATTAAAAAAATCTACACAAATATCACACACAAAAAAAGAGCTGCTTTCAGCACTGCCACACATTACAGGCAGTAAACAACAGGAAGCATTAGATAGCAAAAAGCATCTTACCATAAGTAAAGTAAGCGACTTCAGGGGGAAGGGTGACATTATTGAGGTCATCATCTTGAACGTACTGATCTACGTACTGTTGTGCTTCAGTTGCTTTGAGAAAAGCCATGAACCTGGCGGTGAATGATGCCACGAAGATGGACAACATCCCAAAGTCCAGCAGGTTCCAGAGATGCAGCACATATTCACGTGGACCCTCTTCCCAGATCTCCTTGCATTCTGACCATATCATGCCTGTGGAAAGGCCAGAGCATGTTTAATTGGCAGACACAGAAGGTGCTTTTTGTATTCAGACAGAACAATTTCCTGGCAATCAGTGGCTTCTAAGACCAAAGCCAATAACTCTTCAATTAAACTGAATTTCTTGAGAATGGCTTGTGCCATCTTTTCTTAAAAATTATTAAAATCTTTAAGCTTATACGTCCTTACGTCCTTTTGTTCATATGAGGTAGAAATTTCAAAATTTCACTATATAAGTCAATCGTAAAGTAGATTTCTGGCAATGCCATAGAAAGCATGGTTCAGAAATACTGAAGACATTAGAAAATCCTGTTGCTGATCTATTTGGAAAAAATATATATTTCCTCTTTGTCCCCAAAATCTCATTGCTGAACCAATCTCAGTGCTGCTGCAGATGGTGTTATCACTCTGCTAGTTTTTCTCCTTCCTAAAATCAGTGGATGGGTCTGTTTTGAGAACAGAAACATCTTTGTGAGAGAAAACCCGACCAGGAATAAATACAGTATGATCAGAAAACAGGTAAGACAGAAGTTCTGTCCTTGCAGTACTTCTCATAAAGTTTTATATATTAAATAATGAATTCCCATACATTAAAGTCTGATCTACCACTTTGAAAACCTTGAGATTAGCCCGAATTTATGATTCCTCTGACAACAGACTCACAAATAAGTCTAAATGTCAAACCCAGAAAAATCAAACATTTTGACACCCATGTTCTACTGGGAGTGCTGGGGAGGACAGGTGAGCTCAATGGGCAAACTGAAGCCAAAATCTCAGTTCAAGTCCCTCAATTTTCCCAACTTTCAATCACAGCAGGGGTGCAGACCCAGAGTCTTGCTTCTGAATAGCTAAACTATCGGAATATTTAAAGAGTATCTTGCACTCTCCCAAATTCTGTTTCCATAGGAGCAGCAAAATTCATGTCTAATCAAGCAGGAGCTGTGCCTGCCAATTTCCATGTGGCCTCCTGCAACCTTGTCCTTTTTGTGAACTCTTCTTCATCCTCTTTGCTGGAAGCTCTCGTGGTTTGGCATGTCAATGCATTTGCTCAGCTACTTCAGAGACTCCTGGAAGCACATGGTGTCCCAAGAGGCACAGTTGAAAGCTGAGTTATAGGGAAGGAAACAAGTCAGTGTGAATCTTGCTGGAGGCTGGAGGGTGAAGAACTGCCACAGTCAGTCCTTGTCCATGGGGAAAGATTTGAGAGGAAAGCTAAGCTATCGATGGCCAAGACACAGCTAGCCTGTGACTTCCATGGAACTGGAATGTCCAGGCAGGTCCTTGGATATAGGTTATGCCCCATATAGATCTGCCTTGGGAGAGAGTCTGAGTTCTGCTACATGCTGAGCAGAGCCAGCGGAGGTCAGGGAGGAGACCTCCCAGCTCTTCTCCTCGAGTCCACAGGTGCTTGGCTGAGTGAAAGCAGGAACTTCATCTCAAGCCATCATTCACCATGAATAAGATTTAATAGTAAATTGTCTAATGGAGAAGGTGGAAAAATTGGTTTCTCAGGAACTGTCCCAGTGCAAGGATGAAATATTAAAGAAACATTTCTAGCTAAAAAAAAAAATAGGTATCCCAGAAGTGATAGATGGGGGACATTAGCCCTACGCATTACACGTCCATGTCATATAAAGGTACTAAAGCACTTCAGGAAATATCACAGGCATGGTAACATTGCCAACCAGAGTACTTGTTCACTGACGCCCAGAAATGTCTTTTCTGGTTTAAATATTAACTCTCCCATCCAAATTTATTCCTAATCTTGTTACTTAATATACCTAAGTCACAGATTAATGAAGTAAGGAATGTCTAAAACTGAGCAGACTGACTAAAATTAGGATCACTCTGTGAAAGTATCACACTATTGGCCTATAATTTACATCATTCTTTTTGCCAGCTGAGTGGCAATCATTTTTCATCCATACATATGGAAAAATGTCAATCCAGGACAAGTAGAAAAGTTTCAGTAATTATTCGGTCAGTACTGCTGGGTAACTGCATATACATTGCGAGGGAGTAATTCAAAGCTTCTCCTTAAGTAAAAATACTGAGAAGAGAAAAAGCAGCTAAAATCCAGGGGATGGGAACGTAAGAACAGAAATAAGGTGATTGCGTTTTAATGTGATGTTTCTGAGGCCCCTGATGCACAGAGAGATGGGATACGGAGCAGCTTCTGCAGGTTTCTTGTACCTGTTCTCCCCCAGGAGGAACAATCAGAAATGTCACCTTGAGATCACTTCTGATTTCAGCAGGGGAAGGAGAGTCAAGCTGTAAGCACAACCCATCTGGAAGAAAAATGGAAGTGTGCAAGAAGTGCTGTTCACCACCTGTGCACAAAAAGGAACAATTTGTCAGATTTTTATATCCACTGGCTTGGTACATAAATCATGAGCAGCTGATGTTGGAGAGCTGCCTTTGAGCCTTCCTGGATCTGCCAAAGGCTGTTGGATTAAGACACAGAGTTGTGCTCAGACTGAGTCTACCCAGAGCTTAACTTAAGTCTTTGCCTTTGTTTGGTTTAGTCCGTTGTTCGTCTGCATTACAAACAGTTGGGAGCAGAAGATGTCAATGGCATCTTTTTGCGTAACTCCAGTCTGAAATTCTACTGGTAGTTTGCTCTTAAAATATACACATGTGGGTCAATTTTCATATCTCCAGCAAGATTAATTGCAGGGAGTGCTATTACAGGTTGTGCTCACTCGCGGCCACACTAGGCTATGCTAATGTATCACATTATCCTCAAATAAGGCTGTTCTGAACATGCGTCATAATTTTATGGTTGGCAGCCAGATAACTCAGACAGCCAATTTTCTCCCCAAAAAAGAACCAAGATCAGGGACCTGTAAACTAATTTCTCAAAAATAGTCTGCTCTGGTTGGAACAAGCAATGTGTCATCAGCATTCATCATTGCTGCCACAGTATGAAGGAGGAAAAAGAGGGAAGAGAAACAGAAGGAAGGGATTTACAAGCTGAGAATAAATAAAGTTACACTTTTTGATTATACTACGAATCGAAATGTAGGTAGCACACCTACACTGTGGAGTCTGCAGACAGCAATTGCAGGTGTTGTCAAGCAGGATTAAATACAGCTATGTATATTTAGTATACAAGAGTTAGATTTATTACACTTCAGCATATACTTACTGTCTACTTACATTTGCCTCTTTGGAAAAGCATCTTGGCAACTTTACCAGTGATATTTATCTATGATTTACTTGATTTAATTACATTTATACTTACATATGCATACTTATAATACCTATAAGATTTCAGTGCCAAAGGGCTGCGCAGTCATCACCGTTAGTGCTTTTACAGTCCCTAAAGTTCAGGGTCACATATGGGGCTCAGTATGTGCCCAAGTCCCTGTACAACAGCACGTGGGGAGCAGGCCATGTGCACCAAACATTCACTTAGTATTGCTCTGTTATTATTTGAAGCTTTATGTAGGCAGACAGGTAAAATGGCCAGAGAAGACTGTCAGTGCTGATGTAGGCGGTCATTAGAAAATCTCATTATATTCAGAACTCTGTACAATGAATCACCTTTCTTCTCCCAGAAAAGTGAAAACCTTCTCTTTAAATGAAATGTTTTCTTCATCTCTCAGGAACTCACCAGGCAGACAGATACCTACTGCCTATGTGAAAAGAATACCTAGTCTAAAATCTAATCATCTCATCCAACTGCTTTAATATAATTTTAAAAATATATCTTACAGACTTACTCTATCTAGTCTGGAATCTATTATTTTTTTTTCTATCCTAATATCCTGTATGGAGTTCTGATTATTGCGGGGACAGGGAACAAAGAAATGGTGGCCAAGAAGTCATCAGATAGAGCAGCCCTATCCTATTTTTCAGGGGAGTTTAAAGCCATCAGTACTTGCACAACCATGGAATTATTTGCTGCAAGAAAATCAAAATCACAGTGATGAGTAAAAATAGAAACAGAAGAGGTAGACAAAGATTCTACAGAGTTGATAAGCTCAATTTCTAAATAAAACCTTCTGAGCTTGTTTAGATTAGTGGTTCAATGTAGCTGACCTGCCAGGAATAAATTGGGCCTACAGGAAAAGTAATATATTTGGATTTGCCTAAAACTCCCTGGAAGGTTAACTACTGCACGTGGCATACTTTTGCACTTGAAGAGTTCATTCACATGAATCCCTACTTTATAATTGTCATATAACTTAATTTCTTTTAGAAAATTAAAAGACTGTGCTGTGAGAGGACTGTGCTGTCCTCTCACCAACAGCAACTTCATAGTATGTATTTCATAATATCCAGCTCTTATTTACCAAGCAGTTTAAATGCTAGATCTCAGAGTATGTGACAAAAAAATAGTGAAGCTCTAAGTTTCAATCACTATATTACCTTCTTTAAGATGCAATGATTAAACCAACAGAGGCAAAAAGACCACATCTGTAGCATTCACCATGGAAAGTGGAAAATCAGAAAAGTGAGAATTTTCTAAGCATCATTCAATACTTTCAAAAGCAGTGACCAAGATCAAAGTCTTCCTTGATCCTGTTTTAATCAAAACACTTCCATCAACCTCTAATTTAGCCTCATGGTCATTTGCTTTCTCTTATGGGTTTGGGTTTTTTTTTTCTTTGTCTTGTCACTGTCTATCACGCTATTTCTAGTCATGCTGAATTTCCCTGGGGAACTTGTAGACATTTTGGTTTTGCTTACCCAGTACCCACTTCATGATCAGTAATTCTGTCCATGAGAACTGAGTTGTTTTGACTCGAAATATTTGTTTTGGATGATCTGTGATGGTCTCATTGGGGAGATTTTTCACTCCTTCAAACCGATCTGAAGCATTCACTACTAACAGTCCAAGGAAGATTGTGAAAGAAACTGCATGTGCCACAAACTTCATGAAAGGACTTCGGAGGGTCCGTCCCAACTGCAATGAAGCATACACAAGACATAAGGTTAATTTTTTTCCCTCATCCACCTTTTCCCTGTAAATTTTTTTTTTTTCCTGTAAAATTTTGAACCATTTGCCCAAGGTGAAAAGGATTTAGAAATTAATTCTAAATCCTGAACTAAATGGGGTTTACATTTGTTCAAGATTCTCTTTGCTATTACTAGACTTTATGCATTGCAGTTCCAATTATGCCCTTTGAATAATTTTCTATGCATGGAACTATCTTACATCCTTTATACTTACATACAATATCTAATTGTCCTGGCCATATGGTAAGTGGAAAATGAAGAGATAGGACATTTATCTGAGACATGTTTGTGTGTATACATGTTATATGAAGGTACTCATGTTTGTCAATATAAATCTTAAAGATGAGCCCACTTCTCATCCTCACATCATTGTTATATATTGGAATCTTCTACTAATGCTGAATTCTTGGTTCATTAAAAATGTGTAGGAAATAGCCTTCTGTTTAAAGATTCTTTAGTAATGCTTTTAATACGCTTTGATATGATGTCTTCTCTCACAATTACTACAAAAGCCAGAAATTCACCCCCCCAGAATACAAGGATTTATTTCAATACATTAAGACTCAGAGCAGTAGATCTCTTCACTATAGCTAATATTTGTTCCATTCTCCTTGAAAAGCTTTGTTCACTAATTAATTCAAATAACACTCTTTTCATCTTACATTTTATATGATCTAAGAAAACATTACTCCAGAAATATGGTAGAGTAGAAGCATTTTTAGGAGGCAAGCACCAATGCCTGTGATGTTGGACAAAATAGACAGGAATGGAAGTATCGTCCTCTATGTGCCCTTTCCAAAACCACCCTGAAACAAATGGGATTTTTTTGGATGTATATTACTCACTTATTAACTTCCCTTGATGATAATGGAGAAATTTTCTTAATGTCTATTGGCTTAATAAGAATTCTGAAAAAGGACTGAAAAATGACATTCTCTGTTTTCTTACTTATCTCCAATAGCAGCTTTGTTCAAAGGAGCCCAGGTCTCTGGTTATTGCAGGGCAGGAAATATTTTAAAAGCAGGGCTCTCTAGGTGTAGCAGAAATGTAAAGAAAGTTTTACGATTCTGGTTCTTATTTCTTTTTCTCCTCTGAATTTTTAAAATGTCAAATAAATCTTTCACGAAATTGACAGAAGAGTAAATCCTATTGGAAAATTTGCCTGTTTCCAAATACCAGAAAGACTTTCCAATAAAGAAAATTAAAAAAACCTGCTCTATCCCTGAGCCCTTATTAACATTGCTTATTTCTCAGGTCAGTAGGATGTGTTTAAGTGGGTAGATATTGCACAGGTTCAAAATGCAAGTTTCCTTAATCTTGCCTAGGAATATTATGGCAGATGTAGGAGTAAATGAAGTCGCAACCCTTGTGATGCCACTTCACTCCTCTGCTGTAAACCTTGGTGTAGTGTTACTTTTCAACACCTTTTTATGGCTGAATTTTTATGTAGCAGAATTTATATTTCCAGTACAGACCTGATGCGATGATGGGATATGTTTGAACAACGTCCCATACAGCAATAATCTCAGAATTTTTCCTCATATGATCCATCTGAGAGAGCCCAAAGAGTGTGACTAAAGCCCATAACAACTATGGGCATATGGGGCCTTACCAACAAAGTTTTAAGAAAGTGCATTTGCAGTCTGTACAAGGCTAATTTCTATCCTGAATTCACTAAAAGAGAAAAATCACTTTCTATTGAATCATGAATTTTCTCCATTTATTTTTTTCCTCTCCAAACTTTTTCTGCTTTCTATAGAAACTTAAAAAAAACCAAAACCAAAGCGAGCCCTGAGATTAAAACAGCACAGTCTCATTTATCAGAGAATTAATCCCATGTATCACAGAACCAAATGAATTCTCTGGGTAATTTCACTTAATGCTCTAGTGATTTAACAGAAGTCTGCATTTAGTCAGTGTTACATCAGCATTTTATCCCTTTTATTGCTGTGGAAAGTTTACAATTTTTTTCTTGGGCTGCTGCTTTTCATATCTTCTCAGAAATATGATTTTTAGCTAAAAGCTACAGGAGGTGAAAGTGTTGACCCGAATATTCTGTAAAATATTAATGAAGTGTCAGTTCCTCCAGTCAGCCTAATGCCTTATGACAATAAGATATATTTTTCAAGAAACATGATATAGTTAAACTCAAGGTGTGTAACTACTGGGATGTATCAATTTCTCAATTACTTTTTTAAAACTAAAATATCATCTTTCATCAAACCAGGCTTGCGGGGAAGTGCCTGACTGTTACTGTTAAGGCAGAAACAGTGTGTGAATACAAAGGTTCATTTTTAAAATGGGAATTAATCTCAGCTCCAAGAGACAGGAACAAATACAGATAGAAACATCATAAAGAAAAAGCCACTACTGTTTTCAGTGCTATGTTCATAGTAGAAGTATGAAAAATGTTGTTGCAGAAATTGTACATAGCTTCATTACAGACGAAAATTCCCAGGGTAAAACCGTAGAGGTACAGCTTTAGGTGGAGTGAACCATTAAAGTTCCAATGCTTAAATGATGCTGGCTCTGTCCCAGCAGGAGCCACGGTCCATAAATCCCCAGCGTGGCTACATGAAAGCCAGTGAACAGCCCAGGCAATGAGCGCTGAGTATAAATGATCTCTGTTAGTGTTGTAATATTTGAATGAGCACACTTCAACCACCCAGATAAGAAAGAAAATACTTCTTGAAGTTCTACAGACAGTCCAAACAGTCCTGCTTGCTCTTCTCATTATATTTTTGGGCAGCAGACTGTGCAATGTTGCCATTCTACCTCTTATCTTCTCTTCTGATCACCAGTGAAACAAGTTTTGGACACCAACATATAAAGAAACATTTCATTTCAGAGTCACAGCCTATATGAGATGGATGAGTCAACACAGATATTCCAGGACAGGTTGGGCTTACACTCTGCTGGTCTTATCAACAGTTTGTGCATCCAGAGGTGAATGAATGACCTACACTAAAACTGATTTTAATAAAGACAGATGCGTGCAACTGAACGCAACAGAAGACTTAAAAGTTCAGTTGCAAACTCCAGTTAATACTATTTACTAAATTTTCAAAGGTAGTATTTGATATTTGATATGGTGTATTCTAACTCCATAGAGCTTTATTAAAGAAAAATTTCTGACAGGGAGTAAAGGCTTGAAAACATATTCCTTGCTAAGATACCTCAATGAAGGAATTATTTTGAGACATGAATTACTCTACTATCCTATGTGAAACTGCAAAATTTGACCAGTGCATCTTAAGATCATGACACACAATAGTATTGGTGAGAACAGTTCCTATAAGCGGTATTCCAAATTACAGAATTTTTCATTTTTCTCACTGTCCTAGCCCAGAAATAAGCCCTGAGTCATGACTGGCCATCTGTGTGTTTTTTAAGTCAGGACAGATTTGATTTACATTAAATATCTTAGATAATTATTAAGATGGAAAAACTATTTCATTACCCAGTTGTGTAACATCAGGATTGTTTCCATAGCAAAAAAACCCCACTTGTAAAATTGACCAAAACAAAATTGAGCTGCCCAGGCATCACACGCAACTCTTCTGTTAATATCACTGTCCTTTTCAGCAGAAATGCTGCCTCTGTAAAATTCTCTGCAGTAACACTATGAGAGGATACAAGACTCATGCATCAGCCCTCAGCCCTTGAACCAAACAATGACGATTTTGGGTGAAGTTCCAATTTGTGGGGGAAATTATTTCTATCACAGACCCCAATCAAAAATCAAGAGTACATTGTTCTGATCAATGCAAATCCGCGCATTAAAAAACAATTCCTGCCTGAAAGAACTTTCAATTTGACTTTATGATAGAAGGCTTAGTATGGTTTTTCACAGTCTCAAGTGAGGTGAAAAGAAAGTGACATTGAAAAATGAGAATGCACAAAAGGTTTAGTGTAATGAAATCACAGTTGAGGAAAAGCTAAGTCCCCCTTTCTCTATTTTTTTTTAATACACCTACCTCAAGAAATTAAAACCAAGTAACTTTCTCAATCATTTCTTATTTCTGCTGTAAAACAGATTAATTTTGAAATTTTTGCCTATTTCTTTCCCCTTATTTTTTATGCTTTTCATTTAAATTCTCCGCTTATTTCTCGTCCATTTGTTCTCCCCACCTCCTGCTAAATTCAAACACCATCTCTGTAATTCTGAGGATACACTGCAAATGTTGCTATTGGCTGGTGTGCCAACTCCCAGCACAGCTTCAACAGAGGTGAAGGGAATTAAACAGCTTCATAAATCCTGAGTTCTGACATTATGAATTCAACATGATAACTCCACACATGAAGTCTCTCTACAATCTAACCAAAACACAGCCTGGCTTTCACACACACTTCTCTGTGTGAAACTCCAGAGTCTTGTCCAATATTCATAAAAGCTATGAGGTTTTGTGTTGATACCAACTTTGAGAAAATGAAGTTACTTTCTCAATTACTCCAAGAGAAAGTACTTTTCTTGGAAATATTTTGGAGGACACCAAGACTCAATTGTGTTTTATTATCTCAGATGTTCTAGAAGACTGTTTTCAAATAGATTGTCTGATTGCACCTACATTAATCTTTTCAAATTGGAGTCTTCCCTTATTACACATCCATGGATCTATAATTTCTTGAGCTTGACAAATTTAGAAAGGATTCCTCACTGGCTTTCAAAGGAAATGGGAGGAGATGCTTTCAAGACTGAATAAATTACCAGAGCCAGGGGTAATTTTGATCAAATTTAAGTACCTCTGATAAGCCTCTTGCTAAAGACCTCTACCTTGTAATGGATGATGCTGCTGGCTATTGCTGAATGTGAAATGATCTTCTTCCCTGCCACTTTCTTCTGTGGCAAGAGTAGTGAAATAACTATTTATCACTCAGCCACACACCTATTTATCTCCACTCTTTCAGACTCTTTCAGGATGAAAATCTCACTCCAGATTTCATAGCACAGACAGTTCAAGCTTTTACCTAAGCTAATGGTTGGCTCTGGTTCTTTGACCTCTAGGTCTTGGCAAAAGTCTCCTGCTCTACCTGATGCTGTGAGATATACCACAGCCACATTTAGGTACATGGCAGTTTTCCAAGTTTCATCAGCTTTCCCCTCAAAACCATAAAGATTGTGTGATTGAGTCTAATCTTTTCTGCAGTGCTAAGCGGTCCCCTGTGACTTGCCAGAGTTTCAGGCACATGTATCATAAAAATGCCCCTCTAACAAAAAAATACAAGATGAAAAAGAAGAAAAGGGAAGAAAGGAGCCCTGAAGAGGGGAGGAATCTGCAACAAAAAGTACTTAAAAGAAATAAGAGTTTAAACATCAGAGTTGCTTTTCAGGGCATCAAAGCTCTTCTCCTTTAGTTGTTCCCCATTTTGGTGGTTCTTCTATTCTTTCTTCACCCCACTCCCATGATGTTATCTCCTATATATTCCTTGGTTTTCCTATTCTTGTCTCATCACCCACTATTTCACTCTCTTCCCCCACCATTATTACCTGTAAAGATGAACCCCAAATTCTGCTGAATAGCTCCATTTGTGTATACCAAGCGACACCTCAGGTTTGCTCTCCTCTGGGGAGAGGAGCAACGAATCCCTTCCAAACAGCATTATAGAAATTCACGTGTCTTCATTCCAGGCCCTGGATAGAAATGACCATAAAAAACAGGCACCTTAATGAGTTTGTACCTTGCTGCAGGGAGCAATCCAGTAGGCTATGGCGAGGAAGGGCAGGCCAATGGAGACCCCAAAGACAGCCAAGAACTTCACAGCTATAGATTGCTGCCGTAAGCCTGAGAGGTTTTCATACCACATGGTGAGCAATTGCTGCTGGCAGTTGGGGTGAGCAACAAACTGTAAGGGAAAGAGAAATTAAAGTATCAGCAACATTGTCTGAAGAGGAGATTTCAGTGAGTAACTTGCTGAACTAATCAATGGAAAGGGCAGGCATGTCTTTGCTGTCCAACACAGCTTATAGTGTCACAAACAGAAACCTGCAAACCTGGCACACAAAATCCCCAGGTACTGACAGAACGTGTTTCACTTCTTTCTGCTTGTTTTCTCTAGAGAACAGCTTTGTTAGACAGCAGAGTGTGTCTAGGCCAAAACCCAACATCTATCAGTAGCCACCACTGACAAAAAGCCTCTGTGGGGTCAGCATTTACATCTGGGACAGTCTACAGCGAGGTTCAGAAAAGACAGAAGCAGTTTAATGTCAAGCTGAAAAACACCACTGATAACTTCCTAAAGACGTGGGCCATTGAAATAGCAGCTTAACACAGCACCAGTATCACTTTGCTCTATTCATTGCATATGGACCCAAAGTGAACCATCCTGCATGGTTTTCATTCTCCTGTAAACTATAAGAGGTCTGGCTGGTATTTTGCTACTTTAAATGCTTTGTGTCTGATTACTGTTAAGAAAATGATAGTTCATTCTTTACTGGTTGGACAAAAAGACAAATTTAAAAGCAGAAGGAAAAGCTGTGGTGCCCTGGTACAGAAAGTACATGTTTTGTATCCTGTAACTGAGACTCTTCTTTTTTCTCTGAAGAATAAACTGAAGAAAAGGCGAGCAGCAGACAACTGAAAAGGGCAATTTCTTAATGGTAAAATTACGGCACCACCGGATCCCACGGAGGAGCTTTATAATAAAAGATTAAAATTCTTTATTTCATATTGTTCTTCAGGGTGATTGAATTTAGAATGTGACTATCTTTAATCACAAAGAAAGATAATTAAAAGGCAAAATAACTGAAAAAAAAGGTGAAAAATAAACACATTGCTGATTGCATTAGCAGAACTGAATGTTTCATTTTTTAGTTTTGTGGGTGAATAGATGTTCTTAGGAGGGAAATGTAAAATCTTCCACTACATCAAAAAGCAGAATTTTCTGGAGTGAGGGGGAGGATGAAGGGGGTAGAGAGAGAGGAAGAGAGGGGTAAAGCAGAGGTTACTGGGGACTTTCTGGCCACTGTTGCCACAAAGGGTGGCCATGGACCATATCTGTCAGCTGCCCAGGATTTCTGCCTGTCGTTTTATTGGTACTGGAAAGTAGAGAAAATTCTAACTGTGCTTTCATCTTCACTATCTATGAAATGATGCTCAAATCAGGAATTTAATGGACTCTTTTCTAGACGTTTGCATAATAAAACCCTGTTACTGTGAGTTTAAATGATCAGTTCATTGCTAGTGCAAAATGAAATACAGTTGCACAGTAATTAGGATTTCTGTGGAATAGCACATTTGCCTCTTTAACAGCACATTAGCAGCTATTTAAAAAGCACTTCAGATGAATCAGGCTTTGGGGCCTGCATTTCTCAAAAATTAAAAAATAGAAAATAAGACTTTACCCCTTCCACTGAATAAATCAGAGTGAAGAAATTTGATAGCTTTTTAAACTCTCTTGTCTTTGGAATTTTTTCCTGGAAATATTAACATTTTAATATGCTTTCTTTTAAGCTGAGTTTAGAAGAAGAAAGCTTTCAAAAAGGATAACCTATAAATCATCAGTCCTAGTCCTGAGCATTTGAAGTTTAAGGTTGAGGTGATGACGGCAGCATAGCAAGGAGGCATTTCCCAGTGCCCAGTGTTTGTGTTAATGCTGCAAGGGTTTATAATCTTCTGGCAAATAGACAGAAAGATGAAGTGGAAGGAGGCTAAACAAAGAATTGATTCCCTTTGTAAATTTTATTTTCAGATATGAATTCAACAGCAATTGTAGCAACTCGTGGAAAGGAAAATTACACTGGTAGATGTACAGACTTTTGAGATGAAGGGCCAAAGCAACAGCCAGGCATCCTCCTGTTCTTGTAATTGTTCACCACATTATAAGAATTGATTCAGACAAAGAAATTCAGTTGTCCTTGGCAATGAGACAGTCAAAGACTTTTGCTGGTTGGCATTTCAGAGAATTCATCAGACATTTTAATCTGTTCATTGTTTCACTCTGTCTGGGAACAGCTACAATGAAAATAACAAATATAGGAAAATTGAGAAGGAATTGCCATAAAACCCAGTTCATTGGAACAATTTATTTTTTACAAGGCAATAAAGATTGGCAGGATGCCATAGAGCCTTGATGGTGTTCATTTTACTTTGATTATTACAAAAATGAGGAAAACAATAAGATCAGGTTAAGAAAGATAAGAGCATGAATGAGTTTTGATCTGTTATTTGCTTACAGCAAGCAGTACAGTTTTTCATTATGTTGGCTCCATCAGATATTAATGAAATATGCAGTGACCCTTAGACACTGCCAGCCCCCTCTCTATCAAAATTTCAGAAATTGATCTTAGATCTCATCAGAGACATTACAGAGCCATTTAACCTTCTCCCTTCTCTGGGAATGGGCACTGACACCAAGTTAAAAGATTGCACTAATGCTTTGCTTAGTGGCATAGGCACAGAAAAGAACAGAGTTTGAGACAAAAGCTTCAAGGCACAATACTTCAAAGTGTAATGAAAAATGGTGATGTAATATATTGAATTTCAGAGGCCTGAATGGTGCATTGCTTTTTCAAAGATCCCATTAAATGCTATTTCCCTTCCTTCAGTACTGGAAAATGAGGCTAGGAGGCTTTTAGGGGGGAAAGCATGGCTGCACCAGAAGGAGAGAAAGGCAGAAAGAGTTTCAACAAGACCAGCGTGGCTGGGGTTGTACAAAAGGGTGAGGTATCACTGATTGAAATGGAAGCACTGGCAGGGGAGGGGGTCCCCTGAGTCCAAAAGAGCCATTTAAAAGCCTTAAGTGCTTTATCTCATGGGCAGAGTGAGTCCCCTTCAAGCTGATAAAGGTAGTGATGCAGGATCTGGGAGCTTAAGTAAAATGCTTCCCGACGTTTCTGCATTCAGTGATAGCTTTTCTGGTCCCGTGGCACATGGAACCCAGTAGATGGCGGTCGTTTTTCCTTATAGCATGTATACCCTTGTGATTTTGGAAGAAAACTATACTTTCCTTCAGCCTATCGGTTACATGGGTCTTTTAAGTCAAAAAAACGCTAAAAAATAATTAAAATAGAGTCACACATCACATGAAGAGCCAGCTCAAATAATGAAACTGCCAAAGTGGTGGATTTGAGAGTCACTGAAGGACACAGGAAAGTATTGACAACTCCAAAAGCTGCTGTTCTGTGCTACAGGGGATTAACTGAGTGAAATGAATATTGTCTAGAATATGGAAAAAAACCTCTCAGAGCCTTTAGTGGGAATTCAAAGGGACCAAAGGAACTGTTTTACACATAGAAATAAAGAGAATGTTTCAGAGACCACTGTGGATACCAAATTGAACAATAACTTTTCCACATTGCTGTCTAATTTGATGGATGACAGCTCTTCCTCTTAGCTTATCATGTATATGCATTGTGGGAAAGCACTTTACAACTCTCATGACAGAGCGAGATTTTTTTCTGTTCTTGTTCAAAAATGCATGAGTTTCACTATACAGACATTAAAGTACCTTTACGGCTCTATAACTGTATAGGAAGTTACTTCTGATAGAAAACACTGTAATAGAGAGACTTTAATTTTTTTATTTTCTATTTTACTGGACAGAGAAAAGGTCTGTGATGAGGAGGACTCTGGTCACTGGTGCTGTTCAGTGTTAATACTGCCATTGTCTCAGCTGTCAGTGGTTAGGCACTGTTTAACCCCCCCCTATGTAAAACATCCCATAGTCTCTACCCAAAGGGCATCTCTCTTATCCTGTGGCACAGAACAGATAAGGTACAGCCAGGTGAAAAAAATCCAGGAAATTCTTGAGAGTCTCAGACAATGCTCACATATCAAACAGGGGGAAAAAAGAAAAAAAAAGAAAAAGAAAGAAAAAAAAAGAGAGATATAAAAAAAGATAGGTATCTTGGGCAGAAAAATGCTGTCAACAGAAATAAGAGAAACTTATGGTAAGACAGGTAAAAGGCAGAGGTCAGCCTCAAATGATTGGACTTAATCGTGTGGAAAAAAAACACTATCTTTTTTATTACTGCAATAATTCTAATCCCCTTATGAGTGCACAGATCTACCATCAAGGCAAAAGAATGAACCACTCAGACAGGATCATCTTGCTTTGCTAATGTGCCCTATACTAAATAGCCAGGGGCTGAGGTAGGAAGGAAGAGCTCATCAGTGAACCAACAAAAACACTTTAAAAACCTGCATGTCAGAGGTAACAATGCAAACTTGTGACTTTAACTTTCCTGCTTTCACAGAGATACTCCTGTCGTGTCCCCTCCAGCTCGTCCCTTTGCTGTAAGCCTTATAACAATTGCTGGCAAACCTCAGCAAACAAAAGCTGCAATTCAAATGAGCAGCGGTGTGTTTAATCAGTGAGTAGAGCTAGAAAAGGAGCTACATAAATAGATTTAGAGAACATTGGTAATGTCAAGAGACACTGGCAGGGGCAAGGATGAGCCATTTTTCTTTCCATCATGTAGCTGCGCTTATGCCCTTCGAACAACCTTTTTGGGTTCATTATTAAACATTTGTCTTTTGATGTAGCTCACCGCTCCTGCAAGCCTACATTGATTAACACATTTTAAGCTGCAGCATCTGCTCACAGGATCCCCTGGTTGGGCACGTAAAGCTTCACATGCCAGAGATCCTAGCGAAAAAGCCAAAACTCTTTTTGATGACTCATTTGAGTCAACTGTCATGCTGTGCCGCTGAATTACAAGGGAAAATAAGGGGGGCGTCAGGTGGAGTCTATCTGTGGCTTTTCCCATTTTGTGGGGGATGTCACCAGGCAGCACAGGAGCAATGCTCCTGCATGGATTCACACGGAGGAAAAACCAGGTAGGATCTGAACTACGTACATTGTGTGCTCTGAAAAGGTGGAGGTACTTAAGAATTACTAAGAAGAGCTCATGACACACCTGACAGACAAACACAGGCTGAGATCTCCATGCTGGTGTTTCCAGCAGGACCTACAACATCTCCATGGTGAGTTGGCATTTGCTCAACTGCGGTCCTGTGCTTGAGCAAAAACAGAGGTGGGAAGGGATGGAAAGCTGGGCCTGTCCCTTCTCCATTTCCATGTAGGCAACTGCATGTTTCTTCCCCCAAAACCCTCAATAAAGGAGATGTGAAATCATCCCTTTTAGTGGTTTGCTGAAGATGCTCTGGGAGTACCAGCAAACATCAACAGGGATAGAAGAAACCCAGGTATAGGTAGAAGCAAGATATTGCTGTTGTTCCCTGAAGGGTAAAGACTATCCTGCATTTCACCAAAGAGGATTAGACAAATTAAAGAGTAAACACATGCCCACGTGCACAAAAGGCAATGAAAATATTGAAACAAAACATAATTACTTTGCTTTTAAAACACTTCTCATTTTTTAAGATTCGTTTGATATTGTAAGCATTTTTTAGTTTCAAAGCCTAAACAAAGAATCTGTATTTATACTGAATAAAATAATTGTCTTGGACGGAAACATAATTTTGTTGAATTTCAAAACAAAAACAAACCTTGAAAAAATTGAAAAGTACGTCAGGACAGTTTTTTGATCCCATGAAAGACCCACCTTCTTGGAAAGTCATTTCACCCAAAGCAGAGCAGGAGATGAAAGAAGCCGAGTGGAAATTATTGAAGCTTGCTAGGAAATACACAGTACAGGAAAAAGCCAAGATCTGCATATGCCTGTTCTTATCTTCACCTTGTACTCTGTTCTGTGAACCTCCAAGTGAACAAAGAGACCTCTGTTTTGAAGAAACTATTCTGAGAAACTTTAACGGAAGCAGATGGGATATAATACTCTGGTTTCATAATCCAGAGTGCAGAAAAAACATCTGCCTTTAGCAAGTGGTTGTGCTATTAAACTATGACAAATGAGGTTGTCAAAGGGTAAATATGGCTGGAACTTGCTCACTGTTCACTGTTGTACCTGATAACAGGTGCAAGTAAAATTTTAGAAAGTTTAAGAAAGAAATAGAAAACTACTTGCCCTGTTATGTACGAATTCAAAATATTAAATAAAGTTCCAGTCCAAATACCCGTGCTGTGAGACTGTGACCTTTTCACAAAAGAGACCTACTCTAATTATAGTTAAATTCTATCCCTGGCCACAGGCCCAGTTTTTAAAACACTTTGCACTAAAGTAACCTTAAAAAGGAGAGGAAATCAGGAGGTCCAAATTCCTTCATCCAGAAGCAAAAAAATAATTTCATGGAACTCAAAATTCCTCATGCCTCAAATCCCGAGATAGCCAAACATTCCCAGTTTTATGGAAATCAAATATCTGGATTCACTTGCTTTTGACCTGAGTTATCTAATCCAAAATTCTGACTTTGAGCACTTAAAAGCTTGGCCTAGTTATACCTCTTTCCTGTGCCTCAGTCTGCTCTATAAAAGCAAGCACGTTGTTTGAGATAGATCTTCTCTATCCTAAATAGAGATCCCACCTAAATCAGTGAGTACATTAACAGGACTGGGATCTCACTGTGCAAAGGTGAGCAGACAGAACCAAGGCAGTGAAGGTCATCCCAGCATCCCAAAGCTTATGTGTAATTGCCCAAGCCACCCATGCTGCACAGCTCTGTAAAGGAGAGGGTATGGTCCCATTAGAGTGAGCAACGTGTATGGAAACAGGATTTGACCAGGCACCGCAACGGTGAACAGGCACAAAATAAAACCCAATAAAAACAAATTAGTCCAATAGAAAACAAAAATTAAGGGGATAAATGAAACTGCCAGGACCATTTCAAATGCAATTCACCTATTGATGGAAATGCTCTCCAGTGCCGAGTGAAAACACAAAATTAATAAACCTTTTAGTAGTGGAAGGAACGGAGGGGAATTTTTCTGTCATTCTGCTAGAATTTTAGTTCATGTGATATTAAATTAAGTCCAATATATTTGAGGTATATAATTAGAAAATGTAGAGTTTACAAAAATTCTTTAATTGGTTCAGTTTAATCCTTGTTCTGCCTAAAATTTATTTATAATTTCACTTCCCCAGGACAAGGATAGAGGCTCTTTTTTTGCTAAGCCCTATTCTATAGCATAGTGCATAAGGTGTTTGGCTCTTGAGCAAACTTTTGTTCCATATTCTAGTGGGCTTCATGTTCTCTGAAGAGATTTATTGCTAATGTCTCATTTCTCCTCTTTTTAAATGTATGAATGAAACTTATCACTGAATTACTTATCTGAAAACAAGCAAATTAATTGGAACTCCGAGCCTCTAACATTCCAAGGCTTTCATATCTGTGCAGAATAAAAAACACTTGGAAAACCTTATTATTTAATTATTCATCTGAAAACATCCCACAATAAAAAGTTACCAAGGAACAAGTTCCTTTGGTATCTATAAAAAAACCCAACGTTCTGTGAGCACAGAAGGAAAAATGTAAAATGCTGTAGCCTCTTCCTCCCCCAGGAGAGTCAGTAAACTCTTTTCCCTTGGCTATGTGGTAAGGAAAGTCTGGGCTGTTGCTCAAACTCAGATGCCTCCACTATAGATGGTTTCAATCCCAGCAGAGCTGATGGAGAGTAGGACTCACTCATAGTCTGAGACTCCTCTAACCATGAGGTATAGAATTCCAAAAATATACTGAAATGTAGACACGTACAGGTGCTTGACAAGAGCAGTAGGAAGGAAAGCTGCACACTGGGTCAGTACCCATGCAGACACCTGAATTTGAACACCACTTCAGAAAATTCCCTCAGTAACTTGAAATACTGACTTTTATTATTATTTTACGGGGTTGTACTCATCCCCACCTGAATTTCTATCCAAAATGCACTTTAACAGGTCTACTGCCTATGGGGAGACAGATGAAGACAAAATTGGAGACATCTAAGGTCGGGTTTATAGCAGACCATATTAATTGCTCTTTTCTAAGTGAATTTTATTATTAATAAAGGTAATTTTAAGTCCTTTCACCTGTGATGGGTATCCATGCAATGGTTTTGATGTGTTCCCATGCTATCTTGTCAATGTCCTGATGGATATCTAAAACTCGGTGGCACTTTGCAAATGAAAATAATTAAGTCTGCATATTACAGTAAATTGGGAATATTGCAAACACCACTCAGGATGGAGAAATGATTCAATCAAGCCTTGAGAGGACGGCTATATTGGCAGGAAATAACAAAATGAGTTTCATCTTGGAAAAGAAAATAAATTGAAACATCTGGACAAAAGGAAATCATCAGAACCACAGATTTCAGTGGGAGGAAGGAACCTTCCTAATGTAATACTCAGAGACGTAGAAACACTTTCTATGAGGAAGGAAAGTAACTCCTTCCCTTTCCAATCTCTGACAAGATGTCTGTAGTATGCAATTAAAAATGTAAAAAGAAAAATTACATGGATATGCTTAAAAGAATGACCACTGTGTTTCTACTATTCACATAGAAATTAAATTACATTTGTACAGTATCAACTGTCTCGCCAGGGATGAAGAGACATTTTTCATCCCACCACCACAGACCAAGCCATCAGTGACTCCACAAGACCTCGGTTAAATATTCCTGAAACTAGAGTGCGAATAAATTAACCAGAAATTACAGAAACAAAAGCAAAAAGCCAACTTAATGAAAGCCTTTTTTCTTGAGAAGTTCTCCTCCTTCAGGCTTCACATTTAGATCGCAAAGCATAACCCTGTCCTGCCTCAAGCCATATCTGTGCACGTTACAACTGTTGGGGTACAGACAAATCAATGTTTGTCCCATGGGAAATTCCTAAGCTTAATTTGGTTCCAAAGAAGGACAAAGAGCAGCAAGAGAGGTTATCTGTGACCTAGACAGCTCTGAAAGCTGTGGAGTTGAAACATTCCATTTGGGTTACCAAAATGTGGTTTTCAGTTTGTGTTAAGGCTCATGCACAGGCTGTATGTGAGGCGGTGGGTGTTGGGACCCAGTGTGCCCTCTCCACCTCTTTCCTGCAGCAACCCCGCCCCAGGGCATGGCATTGCAGCAATTTGCAGGATAACTGTAAATGGAGAGCTGACAGTGCCATAGCTACCCACCATTTGGCATGGCACAGATAGACTCTTTGCTCTCCAAAGGGAGGAGTTTCAGAACTTCTTGTCATCCCTGGGCTTCTCCTGCCCTCTGTTCTCCAGCTTATTTTCTTATGTTTCTCTTGCAAACGCCAAGCTTTTCCAGCTCATCTTCCTAAAGGTGTGCTAGCTGAGCTCTGCCCCTACCTGTGTTTGGGGCACTGTCTGTTACTGCACATTTTGGGGGCAAAGATGCCTCCTCAGCAGGACCAAGACTGGTTTGTCTGCCGATTCAGCCACTAACCTTCTCTAGCTCCCATGTGGGATGGAAATGCTGCAGGTGGGGCCTCATTCAATGGTGAGAAGGATCCTGAAAGGCATTTCATGCACAAGTTATTGTGCAGGGTAAAACCATGTCCTCTGAGCAAATGAATGGGGAGTGCAAGTTGTTGCAGCAGTTGACGAGAGCTGGGACGTCTCATGCCCTTGAGTGTCCGAGTTGCATGACCAAGGCAATGAAAAATTACCATGAGTATTCTGTTCGGAGCATCTTCCATATGTTAATTATTAATAATACAGTTATGAGAAAAGTTCCTGTTCCAGCTCTCTATTAAATAGGATTTACATAGCCATCTGGTGTTCTGTTTAATTCTTATTAATTTTTTTTTTTCAAACCCAATTTGTATGTCTAATTGTTAATTAAATTAAAACTCGTGAAAGAGAAAGGTGCTCTGGCTTTGTGTTGGCTAAGACCTGAGCTGCTGAGAAAACAGAGGTGGGCACTCAGCATTTGCAGTCAAAAGAATACAGCAATGATAATCCTGACATTGGGAAGAAGGAGAATGAATGTCACCTCCAACAGAGAAGCAACAGCTTTAGACCTAAAGGTAAATGTCGACATATAAGCCCCCTGCCAGCATTAAAGGATGACAAGATGTCTTTGCATAGCTGCACAGACAAAAATGAGAACAGAAAATATGAAGGGCTCTGTGAAATTGATATATACCAGTAAAATCATTTTGTGGTGGTACATCAAAAACTGCATTTTCTCACTATGGGCTGTCAAAGGGAAAAATCCAAGATGGAGTTGTCCCAGCCTCTGTACCTATGCCTCTCACAAGTAGAAATCACACCCTGGCTTAATTAGAAATGAGTTTATACACAGGGAAACCCTGTGCTACCCTTATATTTCCAGCATCTGCTTGGAATAATGTTTTTGTTTGTTTCAAAAAAAGAAAAAAGATTATTCTGCAATTTTCAGTCAAGCACATGAAGAAAACTCTCATTTAAATGTTGTAAGCCTACATGAAGAACAGCTAGGAGTATCCCTGGCTCAAGAAGCTCAAAGAACAGTTTTATTTTCTTTCCTTGGGATTAGAACTCCAGTTTAGCAATGGAAGCCACTTTTTGGCTATAATCCACCAGAAACAACCAAGCAAAATAATTCCTGTCTGCCAGGTGTTTGTTCTCACACCACGATGGTTCCTCAGCCTGCTCCTACAACATCCAAAGAAACCACCTGAGCAGCCCTGCTGCAGCACCACCAGTGGTCTCTGTTGCTCTTCCTGCACCCAACCTTTCTCCTCCCTTTGCCTCAGACCCTGCACATCTGGAGGAGAAAGAAATCAGTTCCTGACTGGAGGAAGTCAGTCCTCTGACTTATGCAAGGGCCTAAGCATAGCTAACTAACGTCAGGGGAGACAATACTAAATTTGTTACAATCCCATAACATGGGCTAAAAGTCCATTTCTTGGAAAGCATCCAGGACTCAGTAAATGCTCAAATGTTCACAAATTGTTTGTTTTGTTCTTGACAAACTGTTCCCATTGTAATAATATTCGAGGAATTATGAATCATTAAGACAGCTAACTGGAAGGAAGAAATTACTCTGGAAAACTTGAACAGAGGCTATTTGAGCACAGTTTTCCAGGAATCCAGGGGTACAGAGTGATTATTTAGTTCTTTCAGGAAGTGTAGGGAATTAGAGTCATACAGAGTTTTTAAGGAGTACTTTGTAAAACACTGTAATTTTAGCTTTCTCCTTGCTGTGAAATATGCATGAGCAGAGTTTCTTAATTCTTCAATGACCCTGTATATAAAGTCCTACAATTATATAAAAGCCTTAAACTTGTTTTCTTGTCAGTGTTTCATATGTGCTAGTAGCATGCTTTGCAGAAACAAAAGAGGAAAAAGAGACAGACAGGTGAATTCTGGAACTTTTCATGCTTTCCTGACTGACTTTTCAAGATTCACCTCAAATGTTCTCAGTCTACTGTAGGCACTTAAAGTCCTAATATGGAAATATGAATAAAGAAGTTAATGATAGAAATTTTTTTTAAAAAAAAAATCAAATATTCCTGAAAATTTCAGATACGAATGCAAATATTTAGTTTGCATATTAACTTGGTTTTAAAAAACCCATAACAACTAACACCTCTTATTTTCTCAGACCATAATAGAATCCCTAAAGAATCTAAAATTCTCTTGCTGGTCAAAGGAAAGAATGAATATAAAGTACTTCAGGAGCTCTATACTCATTTAAGTTGGTACATCTTTACTTCTTTAGCTCATCTAGAACTTGCTGAGCTGGATAATACAAAACTGACTTGAAGACTGATGGTGAAAGTGTGGAGGTTTTGGTAGCAGGGATGACAGGCACAGCTGCATTCTCTTTGTTAGTCCTACCCCGCCAATTAAATATCCAGATCAAACAGAAAAAAAAAAAAAAAGAAAAGAAAAAAGGCAAACCCAACTGTTTTTCCTTGTCATTCCAGTTCTATGGTGCAGTTAAAAAAATCGGAAAGGTCTCCACATCTCTGGGACTGTTTCTGGGTGAGTTAGAGCCACCCACGTCCCAGCGCCTGGACGTGGCCTGGGCAGGCAGCACCATCAGACCAAGTGGTGGGACTCGGGTGCTCTGGGTGGGAAGTCACTCGATGTGCCTGCCTTGTTCTGCCTTTCACACTTGGAGGGCCACACGCGATCTCGCTTATGCCTATGAGTCATTGCATTAGCTTTGAAAAAGTGACTTGAAGTTTACGGAGTCTTCCCAAGAATTGATTTATCAAATATGTATAATAATTCACGCTCCATTTCACCCCCCTCTGTTATAGAACTTTCTTAAAATGAAAATAGCTTTCAAAGCACAGTTCTTATATATAAGCCTAAATATCTCTAAGCTGGATAAAAAGATTGCACCTATATCCATTGCCTCTTAAGGAAATCATCACTGTTTATCATAACACAATCTCTTTTTTCAGCAAGTGTGATAAATATCAGTCTATTATCATAAGTCACTGCCAATAACCAAAGCCATTAATCTGAATGTCTCTGCCTCCTATAAATGAAACTATCTTATTTAGAGTTAACAGTTAAATGCTTATCTTACACATAAACATATACTTCCTGCTGAAAAGAATATCTGAAAAATGCTAACCTAAAAGTCAACATGAGGTTAACAAATGCTCGTGTTTATGTTCCATAATTAGTTTAACAGTTATTATCAGTGAGTAACAGGTTGCTGTGGTGCAAAGTATGCTCAGCTTTCCTGGAAATAGGAAAATACTTATAAGGAAAAATACTAACTAAAAGACAGATGCTTTAGGTCAGCATTTATGTAGGAAAATGTTCACATATATGAAATAAAAGAAATGGAGGAAATATTCCTCTGAAACTGACTGAGCTAGGATGAATGGGCTCAAAGCAGCACAATAACTAACAGCAATTCAGCTCTGGCTAATGGTTTTGTTACCTAAAGGATGACACAAATATTTAGAAGAATAAAAAAATAAAATAGTGCAGACAACTTCATGATGTTGTCCATGATGAAAAGGCTTGAGTTTCTTATCAACTTCATGATAATTCTCAGACCATAGGTCACTGGGGACTATTCCTTGATGATGTGTTATCAGTCTATTTTAGATGAGTTCATTTTCTGAAAGAGCACCAGAGCATGTTTGGCTTCCTGTTTCCAAAATGACAGCTTCAATAACTAAACTTGACCCACCTTGTTGAGAGGCATCTAACTAACCATGAGCAGAGACATTATGATTGGTTTTGGTGATGGAACTATGCTGAGACACAAAATCCCAGGAGGAAATATTTGGCTCCATACCACGTGCTCCTGCATGAAAGCTATTCATTTCAAATAAGAGTTTTAAGATTCTTTTTAATTAATGGCTTTCATAACAGGAAAAGGCCTTCTCTGGCCAGCACAGCAACACAGTCAAGAGGCAAACTGGAGCAGGTGGTGAGTTTGGGAGGGGATAGAGAGAGCAGATGTTAGCTTGAAAATTTGGAACGCTCTCTGAGTCCCATAGCAGGAGCCCAGTTTCCATCAATGCATATTGTAGGAGCAATTAATTGGGACCACCCAGGTCTAGGATTTGCCAGAATCAAATTTTCCATTCACACAACATGCTTCCGTAAAGATGAACGTTTGTTTAAAATATTTCTAAAAGTCCATCATTATGTTTTTCCTCAAAATATACATCTTCCTTCTGTTTCATAGATTTGGTGGAAATCTGAACTCTCAGAATATGGATCTGGAGCTTTAGGAGGGTGGAAGATGGGAATCTATACATTCATGTCTATCACTTTAAAATAAATACCATATCTGCTGTAATATGTCCTTTGCAAATACCCTTCTCCACAATAAAGTATGTGAGAAAATGCAAATCAGGGCATAGAATCATAGAATTGTCTAGGTTGGAAGGGACCTTAAAGATTATCTAGTCCAACCATCAACATAACAACGCTGACAAAAATCACTAAACCATATTCCTAAGGACTGCATCAACCCGTCTTTTGAACACCTCCAGGGATGGTGCCTCAACCCCTTCCCTGGGCAGCCCATTCCAATGCTTGATAACCCTCTTCATGAAGAAATGTTTACTAATATCCAAATCTAAACCTCCCCTGGCACAACTTGAGGCCATTGCCCCTTGTTTTATCTCCTGTGACTTTGGAGACGAGACTGCTGCCACCTCTCTACGCCCCCATAAAATACTAAATATCTAGGCATAGTCCTGGTCCCACTGAAATCTATCTTTCATTTATTATTTTCTAGGTGAGATCAAGGGAGAATAATTCAGATGTGAAGATGTATCTACCAGGGACCCAAAAAATCATCTTACCTTTTTGACCTCATATTTAATAGCAAGTTTAATCCTGCTCAGACTTGGCCGGTGGTGGTCGGGGCACAGATGTATGTTCACATCTCCGTTGAGAATCGCCTCTACTTCTTCAGTGTCTCTGCACAGGTCCAGCACCCCCACGACAAAGTCCTTGCATTGCATAGATAGCTTCCTATAGTCATTCTAAAGAAAAATAGAGAAACACTGGTTATTTAATTTTGCACTTGAAAGCACACCTCAAACAAACAAACAGAACCAAGAGAGCAATTGTGAGCAAGATTACTTCTGCAAAACTACTGGCTGGAGCAGTAAGAAAGAACTTGATTTCATACAGGTTATAGCAAAAATACATTAACTCCTCCAGATTTAATTAGACATGTTGCTATCAGCAACATAGTTTATATTACATTAGACCTTGCCTTACAGATCTACAAGTAAATAATTTGTAGAGAAAATTTTGATTTTAAGCATTGGCCTGACCTCTCCTCTCTGAGTGGCACATCTTTTGGGAATGTGAAAAGAGGGCAAAACCAACATCCTTCTGCTGGGTTAGAAATTACAACAGATTTTACAATTTAGAGTCTTCACTCATAATTTTTTGGTTAGTAACTTTCAAGGAGTTTCAGGCTGGTACAACAAGTTGCAGATATTTAAAAGATGAAATATATAGCTGTAACACAAATTTCAGTTTCAAATTTATTACCCAACAACTTTGTTAAACAGTCCAAAAAAAGCATCCAGAGAATAATTTTTATCATAACACTTCTCCTGGAAATGGGACCTCAGACACTCAATATGATTTCCTCTGAAATAATTTCACCTTGCAAACTCAAATTAGACTTAGGGGGAAAAGAGATAGTATGTAGCTGACTTGACAGAGGGCTAGAAGAGCAATTTCACTGCCTTAAATTAAATTGTGATTGAATTTCACATGCTGACACTTAAAAATGAGGAAACTGCCATCACCTGAGTAAATGCAGTAAATTAGAACACAATTAAGGCTACCATTAAGATCCCAACAAAATGGTGATATTAAAGACTCAATGCAACAAATAGAAATAATAAGCATAAGACAAGCTCTTACTGACTTGAGAGATCTTTTCAAATTAGGTTTGATGAGTTAATTAAATTCAGCAACTTATCTAATTAAGCCAGCAGCCAAAAAAGAAAAAGATAGTTGAACCTGGCTTTGATAAAATGATAACAGTAACCTGGCTTTGTAGTCCTTTATTTCCTAAATTATTTATTATAACATTTACACATAGCAACATATTAGCCTTCCCTGTTAGGCAAAGATCTCAAAGCAAACATTCATTAATTAAGTAGAGCAGCACTGTCTAAAATAATGTGTTACTAGAGATGACTACTTTTCTTTGGACAGTTTCTCCCTTCAGAACTGAGATGCTCTTGATAATGAATATTTTTTAAATTAGTTGGTTAAATGACTTTGTCATAAGTCTAAGGTTGTTTCTAATGTGTCTGTGTGTCCCAGCTTTGCTCACTATGCTCTCCTGCAAACTGAAGGCTATGAAGAGCTTCTTCACTCAGTGCAGAAAAAGTCAACAGTCTCAGGGAACCAGAAAGCTCTTCAGGGCTGGGATTAGAGCATTCTCACAGAAGTGAGATAATGCCATTTCTGATAGGACTTTAGAACGACGTGCTGAAGAAGAGAGCTGGGGAACAGTCTGTATTTTAGTGGTGAGACCTTCTGCAAGGTGGAGGTTGTACGTTTACATCCTCTTATCTATCACTGTTATCTATTATGGAGATCAGCAAGAACTCCAAATTTTCATTAAAGAGAGATACAATATAACACTAAGCAGGTGTTTATCTCTAGTAGAGCAGGTGCATGTCCCAATGCAGAAACAGGGGGCACCAAGGTTTCTATAAATGTGCCAATATATTGCACTAAGATTCAAGATGTCCTCAAGGTTCAGCAGAAAATGATTGTACATTTGCATCTAAATCTACTACCTAAGTATTTTGTGGAGATAGGGCTTGTAGAACGAATGTTATCAAATATGGGGTGAAGTAAGGTCTGAAATGTAAATGAAAGATGGGTTGTACTTTACAGATTCAAAGCGCTCCTCTCTAATCAATTCTGTGCTTTAATCTTCATCATACCGAGAATTTCACTAAATAGAAAGATTTTCTGTTCACTAAGAGAGTAGATGCCCAAACACAAATATCAGTCTTGAAATAGCTGCAGGAATTGTGAAGAACAGGAAATAGAGATAGATCTGAAAACAACCATAGTCTGAGAATGAAATGCCTACCTGCCACAGGTGATGGAGACACCACAGTTGGCCCAGCAGGTGAAAAAAAACTAAGAGTCAGAACTCTGCTAAGCTTTAATTACATTCTATACATACTGTGTGCAAAGTTCACAAACTTATCTCTTAGCCAGCACATTTTGGGTAAAACCCATCACCATTTCCACATCACCTGAACATCTAGTATGTATTAACTCAGATTATTTTTCCTCTTCTGCTTTCTTTAAGTTTAGTTAACAACTAGAAAAGTTCTAAAGCAGTAAACAGGCTCCCAGCTGGCAAACACCATCAAGACCCAACTTTATTCACATCTCCAAGCCTGATGTTTTTACTTTGCAGAGACTATGAATGATTTTTCTGTTCAAAATTTATTTACTCCATTATTTACACAAGCGGCAAGACAATGTACCCAAGATACAGGCTATAAAAATAAAATAAAATAAAATAGCTTTCCAGCCAATCTGCAGCCAGGTAGGAAAGCAGTTAACTGCTCTCAGGAGACACTTCTCACATGTCAAGACAAGCTTCAACGATCACTGAACCTGCTGTGTCTTCCGATGATCCCTTTTACAAAAGCATTTGTCATCTTTGTTCTGGCTTCCTTAATACTCACAGTCAGCACAGAAAATCCAGTTCATTCTGATGGTGAGAACACAGCCACTCTGTGACTCTCCTAATGTCGGTGTTTTTCCCTTTGCAAGCACAGATTATTGAAGGTATCTTTACTAAAAAATGAGATTAACAGTAGACTGACAGCCAAGCTTCTCCTGACCCTGGCTGCCATAATGTAGCTTTGATGACGCAAGCAGAAATGACCTACCTGCATATAAAATACTGAGTTGCAAGTCATGACACACAGTACAATACTCAAGGCTGTATAAATTGCCTGCATTTCACACATTTGGAAGCATCTGAGATCCTGCATACCCTACACAAAGGAGATCTGTGACAGTGGTGGGGCTTGCTTTTGCATAAGACAAGGGTTAGCCAGGGGTGGAAGTGTCAGGAAGAAGAGGTGAAGGAGAACCAGAATGCATTTCCCATTTTTATTTGTTACACCAAGGTTTTTGAAGATTGGAGCCCTAAAGACTCTTGGTGACTCTGCCAGGAGACAGAGGAGCAGACTGCCACTGTGTTTCAGGGCGCAAAGAGCCAGTCCCCACCCTACCACTGCCTCCACCAGCTGGGTTCAAGTC
Organism: Scolopax mira; assembly: GCA_004320125.1. Classification (NCBI taxonomy): domain Eukaryota; kingdom Metazoa; phylum Chordata; class Aves; order Charadriiformes; family Scolopacidae; genus Scolopax; species Scolopax mira. The sequence continues at coordinate 150,208 of BJBW01003249.1, read as the reverse complement.
CTCCTGGTCTAAATGCTTTTCTGGGGGGAACCAGGCAGTGGGCTGCAAGCGGGGTCTTCCCTCCCACCGCAACAAGAAACTCATGGCTGGAGACATGAAATCCAGCTCAATCTTCTCATCAGCTTTGCAAAACCAGACACAGACAATGACAGCAACCCAAACCTTCCTGAGATCTCTGATTAGCTACCACATTATAGAAGCTTGAGGAATACAAATTTCATAAAACCGATGGATCTTTGCAGTAATGAAAACCACAAATCATACATGAGGGATTTTGGGGCCACATCCTGACAAGCTGAGCACTCTCAAACCTCAGGAAGGAAGGTGAAGGATACAACTAAGTACACAAGAGAGGCAGTATGCTTCAAATAACACATGGAACAGTATTTTATTTGCTTTCGAGACGGCAAGCAGAGAAGGATCAGGGTAATGCTTTAGAATGTTACAATATAATTTTTTAAAAACTAGAACATAATAAAAGGATTCCAAATTAGTAATTTCCTGCTTTTTCTAACACTGTTGTGCATGTGGAGTTAAAAATGTCTGATTTTGCTCTTTTAAAAAAGCTGATGGTACTTGTCATTCACTGCAATATCTCCGAGTACCCTATTATTATCCGTTGATTATGTTCTAAATGAACTCTGTCATGTCTCCACATCTGTTCAAAACCACCCAGATTTCTTCAGAAAAGAGCTGTTTCATGTCATAGGGATACAGATTGAGTAAAAAGTTAAATGAAATGAGAAAAAGTAAGACCAGCAAGTTATCTTGGCTAGTTAATTAAAAAAAAAAAAAAAAGACTATTTCAAAAGCAATCACAGTCAAGGATTGAAAATGAAGTTCTTTGTCCATGGGAGCCTACCTCTGAAATGCCAGCATTGAAGGTGCATCTTGTCTGGCACATAGAGAAATCTGACCTCGATGCTGCAATATATAGTGAGCAAGTCTGAGATTTGCTGAACCCCTCAGTGCAGATGAACTTTCACCAGCAACTGAAGTGGGGCCAATAGTTCAGAAAATAAGAGGATCAAACCATTTTATATGCAATTACAAACATCCTCCAGCTCAGAATCACTTCTGAGCCTTCTGCCTTTCCAGTCCCAGATTCAGGAACACATTTGGGTTTATGTTTAAGTCCTGCCGACACCAATGAAATACCTGCAACAACATGTTTCAGTGAAGCTGAATCTTCCTTCTAGCTCTGTGCAGTTTTTTTGGTTGTGATCATTGTAGATTATTCACTGCACAGTTGTTACTGGAAAATGGGGCCACGGACCCACAGGACAGGGCATGACACACAAATACAGAATGACCCGTGGAAGTGCACTACTCAGGAAAATCACACCATATGTCACTATTGAGAACATATAATTAAATCCACTCTAATAATTGCTTCCAAATAACATCCATAAAGAGCAGGGCAGGAATCACAATTCATCACTCATTCCAAACAGAGATAATTGCAAGATTAACCATTTTTATTGGTATCCTATATACAAATAATTGGTCTGTTAGCATATGTTAAAGATTCAGGGGCAGAGTTGTGGTCAGAAAAGCTAGTGTCACAAAGGAGTTTCCTTTTGAATATATAACCACATATCTGTCTCAGAATGATTTAATCTACAGACCTTTTTCTAGAAAAAAAATAAAGGAACCTAATGATAGTTATCAATACTCCTTTTTTTTCCTCTCATTTCTTTCCAAATAAAAGAAGGAAAAGGGGCACAATCAGAGGATGATTGCTGTATATTAAAACCACCATTCTCAAGGCCTCTGTCTATGGTGTATTGCCTGTCTTATAAATCTGCTGCACTGGAATTTAAGGACTTCCACACAAATCCAAGATTTCTGGAACCAATGGACATGAACATCCAGCATCTGTGACTGGGGGTCTCATAGCACCAGAAAGCCTCTGAGTGCTCTCAGTGTGTTCACAGATCAACTGCACGGCACAAGTCTGCTGAATCCCACCTCCTGTCTGTAATCAATGCAGGAGCTCTGTGCTTAGGAGAAGTAATCCTATAAAAATGAAAAGAAAACTCCCCCAAATGAAAGTGGTTGTAGAAAGAAAGTAAAGGTAAGAGAAAGGAAAGGAGGAGGGGAGCAGAAAGCCAGTAATATTACCTGCTAGATTTGAAATGAAAATTTTAAATAAACCCTCATGTCAAATATTCAAAGTGCTTATAAATATTTACCAATTAGATATCACATGAAATATGCATAAGCCAGTTTATAAGAACAACTTTCCTTCTAGGTACTTATGCAGTTTCTGACCGGCCATATATCTAGGAATGCAAAAGACCATAAGGGCTGTGGGAGGGAAGGCGATGAGAAGAGACACAAGGAAAAGGTCCTGCACTGATCCTGCTCACGTAATAACGTTATCATCTGAAGTGCCTTGAGCACCCCTTCCAAAGAGCTCTGAGGACTATGCACATAACTGCTGGCACGTCTGAATACAGCTGAGTGCAGTTCTATTCTTTCCAGACTAAATGCCTACATGCATAGACTATGCCAAGGCTGTACAGTTAATTTTCCAGAAAGCACAACATCCCGTTGGTTTATGTTCTCTTGCTTCTTAGGTGGCAGCACATCAGTGATTTTTTTGGAGCTTTGGGTGTACTGTGTCAGATTCAATGGATACATCTGAAAATCCAGCCAAGTGCTCGTTTAAAACATTTCCCTACTCAGGTGGATGTTGCTAAGTATGTCTGGACGTAGCACCAGATGCCGCTGGTTCATTTTTCCAACGATCCAGACCTTGACTTCTTCACCCTCATCAAGCATAATATAATAAGCAATCTGTTCAAATACAAGAGTTTGATATTTCAAAAGTGTGTCTCTATTGCTTTCCAAGCAATTTGGACCTTTTTAAATGGAGCCAAGTTAAATATGGCAACAGTTTGCTCCCTGAAGAATGCTAAGCTGCAGCACGGTGGAGCAGAGGGGCAGTGCCTCCAGGCAAAAGTTGTTTTTTTAAAACCTTTTGTTTTAAAACAAAAGAGCCCAAGCACAAAGCAGACAGTGCTGTGACATTATTTTTTGGCCTCAGAAGTCCAGAAAACAACAGTAAGATTTGACTGAGAACCAAAAATTATGTGGCTTCCAATGAGCCACAAAAATAACATCTCTTGCATCATTACAAGGATTTCAATGCAGTTGCATTGACTGATTTAACTTAACAGATTTTTATGTGTGCCTCTTTTCTTCTCAATAGGTTAGACTTCCTACCTGCAATTCATCTCTTCAGATGCACAGCAGAAGCTGATCTTTAAGATAGTGTATCCCTTGAACAAAGGGAATAAAGTAGTAAAAAAATATCATTCAAAACACTGATTTTGGATTTCACCTTATACCTATTTTCTGATAAATATATCAAATCGTTAAAGAAGATGATGTTAATTATTTCTGTGATGGAGTTAGCAAATCTCTTCAAATTTGCTACTGTGCTTTTACAACATCCATCACAGGTGCAGGCATTTGTGTAACCTTCGACAATAATGTTTCCACTGTCAAAAGCAGCAGAAAGGACTGGCTTCCACCTCCCTGTTTTGTTTCTACTCTTTAGCTTTCTAGCTGCTGTGTATCTACCAACTCCACTGATAATTGCTCCTGGGAAATAGTTCATTTCTGTGACAAACACAGCTTCTGTGGGACCAAAACCAATGCATGGATTTTTCAGGCCCTTTCCATCAATAAAAGCCTTGGAAAATACAAAGTACTTCACTTTGATATCCACCCGAAACATTTAAAAAAAGCAACCAAAAAAACAACCCCCTCGAAATCAAAACAACAAAATGATTTCAAATGTATTTTTTTTTTCCTTTTTTAATTTAAAAATAATGGATGGATTATTTGGGGAAGTAAAGGCAGGAATCCATTCCCATAATCCTAGGAGAAAGCTAAGGACTGAGACTGAACACAATTCCTGATTCTAGCCAAAGTTTATATTCCTTAGCATAAGAAATTTCAGAATCAGTCTACTCCTAACTTTTTTTTATTACTTATATTGAAGTCTCTGCCTGGATGCAGATTTAAAAGGTAGTTTTTTAACTTCTTGCAGATTTTCCCATTTGAGTGTTCATGCTGAAGCACCTGTTTTCAGAAGATAAACTATTGCATCCCTGAATGTCACATAAACAGGACAGGCTGTACAGAGTATTAACTGAATGCTTTGGCACGCAAAACACAAGGAATACACACATTCATTGAAGGAATGGGTCTGTCTCCCTGTGCCCTCTCAACTTCTTTTCTTTATTAAATACAAGCCACACATTTCAAAATAATACTCTGCTAATTTTCTCGGTGAAGAAGAGTTTAGGATCTGTCAATGTCAGTGACAAAAGCAAGCTCAGGATAATGTAGTGCAAAACTCCCAATCCCTATCCATTATTTTCAAAAATTTGATTGCTCCTTGCATGGGAATGTGACACTGAGAAATGGCTTTTCTTATTTTTAAAGAAGGCCATTGCATTAGAGGATCCTTTATCTCAACCTTACTTTTATTGTCATGCAGAAAGAATTTCTCTTTTACCCCTAGATGCATTTCATAAGGGGAGGAGTCCGATGCCGTGTTGAGGTTAATTTCTTGGTTTTGTCACCTGTGCAGTTTTCACACTGAGAGTGTGTAAGAGCACTTACACACAAGACAATGGGTAGCAAATCTGCAGCTCGGATGTGCCAGATCCATCAAAGCACAAAATTTACTTCTGGGTCAAGCTCTTCATTTCACATGCCAGCTGTACTTTTTCTCTCTGGCCTTTTTGCATTTTTATTACATTCCTGATCTGTCTGTTACAAGTTCCACTGGGGAAGATCCACGTTTCCTACATGGTTTGAGACTGAACAGATAGCTTCCTTGTGCTAAATGCATTAGCCACTCTCCTTCAAGCTCTTTTCAGATCAGCTGCTTGAAGCCCCTATGTTTCCTGAAAACCAGGGAGAAAACAATGGATTTAAATTTAAAGCAATTGTTTGCTTAACACAGCTACGTTTATCCCCTAAACTGAGCTAAATTTGGCACTTTCAGCTTGCTTAAGGAACACATGTATATGTTCAAATGCAATATAAGTCCCATCTCTCATGGGAATTTTGCCTACAAACTGCACCTGTATATTAGGAGAAAGACTCTTAAATCCAGTCTGCAAGTGAATGCTGGCTTAACTGAGAGCCATGATACAACTACGTCGATAACTAAAATAACCATATGTTTTCCAGATCTCAGCCAGCCAACTACCAGAGTCTCCAGTGTCTAGTCACAGCAGCTCCTTGGAAAACCAGTCACCAGCATCAGAGTGGATGAAATTCTGGGCCCCACAGCACCCAAATAGCAACTTTGATTGACTCACTTTAGAAAAATATGATCCCAGCTGTAGAGTCCTGGCACAGTGTACTCTTGACCATATGGACATCATCCTCTCTCTAAGAAGAGCAGACTTAGAAGTGATGCTGAAGCACTCTCTTAAGCAGAAATATGAACATAAAAAGTGTATAATTACTTTCTTCTGTTCTGAAACTAATCCAAATCCCAGGGCTTGGATAGTGACAATGAAACCACGCACTTGACAATGAGCAATTTCTACAGGCGCTGGTGTAAAGTTCCCTGCAATAAATTATAATTCAGGAAACTGCAATTTTTGATCATGTAAATGGCAAAAAAGCATAGACACTAAAGTACCTAGGACCATTTTGGGGCAATGCAAATTTGTTTGTATACCATTCCTGTTTATCCACAATCCAGTGGGTAGTCTGCCTAGAGGCACTGAGGATGAGTTCATTATAATTATCTACAATAACAACAATTAACAACACAATGAGGGATAAACCAAATCACTTCCCATCTGCATCCTCTTTAATGTTCGACTTGAATCCTGAGAATGTGTTACTTCGTTTACATCCATTAATATGATATTAATTCCCTACAGTGCCTTGGATAAACGTACCTGACTCCATTCTCCCATCTGCTGATCTAGTAGTATTATTCTATTCAGAGCAATAGTCCTAATTATGCTCATTTGTAGTTCCAGTGGATATCCTTGCCCAATATGAATAATAAGCAGCAGTCTTTGGAATCCCGTTGTCTTGCTTGTAATAAACTGCTCGGTTCCTAACTATTCCCTGAAAGACAATGCTGGTATTAGCTGAATGCTAGGGCATTCGGTGTTACTAATTAAACACAAAGCTTACCAATATTGTATTGGACTGATGTTGCAATAGTGATCATTTTCTGTCTGTTTTCCTCACCAATAATTTGATTTCGTCTTTCTGAAAAATGTCTTTTTCTTTGATGCCCCAGAGTACACTCCATTGGCACTCTTGGTACCAAGGGGAGGGGGAAGGGTAATTGTACTAGTATGTAATTTTGTACCAGTAAATGCTCTGAGAAAACTCTCTAAGAGGAACAGTGAGTGTGGGCAAGCTCAAAGTCATACAAGTTCTGTACTCATTGCAGAGGACCCAGTGACTAGGATGGACAGGGCCAACACGTCTTTCCTTTCAAAACAGCCAGCTGCAGGCGGCAGGAGCCCTCTCTGCATAACCATGGAGTAGGTGCACCAGTTTGAATACCAGGACTCATTTTGTCTTGCATGCTCAGTGGGTAAGAAAGGAAAACACTGTCACTGTTAACTAAACACAGGCAACTGGCCAAATCGTTCCCCCTATTTATCACAGTGCTACGAGCAGCTGGCAGCAAACCTGGCAGAGAAAAGCAAGCTGTTCCTCTCCTGAGCTGCAGAGAGGGCCATGGCTGAGCACAGTCCTGGGCGGTTCAGCTCTGTTGCAGCAGCTTCCATCTGCCTGCACGAGCAGCAAGTCCCCTGGCACCTGGGCTGGGCAGCTGGCAGAGCAGATAGAGGCAGCACAGAGGAGTATTTCACCCCTTTGCTGCTTAGAGAGTGGAGAGACAAAGGTAAATTTCTGTGGGATAACCCGGATTGTGGGGAAAAGTTGCATGGAGCATAAATCCTACCTACTAATGCATCTGCTGATCCATTAGTTTGCTGTGATGGATCTCTTAATCCAAGATGCCATCTCTTATTTCTCATTTGTATAAAGAGAGGGACCTATAAGCAATGGTCAGCCTCGGATCAGACCCACTGCTTAGTCCACCAGCTTCACTTGTCAGATTACTTTCAAAGGGTGAGGATGAAAACATGGTTTCAAGAAATCCTAAGGTGATATGACGGTCAAATGAGCCATGATTTTGCCAGCTACTGGAGTTTTTCTCCAATGTTAAAGCTGTTATAAAATACAAAATGTGAAATTAATAACATTGTGGTAAGATGAGGATTTTATGTTTAATTACATTTTGAAAGTATTTCTAAACCATTTGTTGGCTGTCAGCTGGGTTTGTGACAGTCATTATAGCTGTTATGTTCATCCTTCTAAGCATCTGTGCTGAAAAAGCTGCTGTAGAGGAGCAGTGCTTGCACACAAAAGATGAACACAATGCAGGCAAATCATCTTCATTCCGCAAATCAAAGTTATCTCTAAATCCAAACAATTTCCTTAACACCTTGTCTCTGAGAAGCAGAAATGGGGCGAGAAACAGGTATCACAGCATCAGTATTGCTAAAAGGGCTCCCAAAAGCCAGTTAAATGCCATTTATATCTTCACACCAGTTAACTACTGACCTTTACTCAGCTGTGTGTGGTGTATACGACTCTACAACACACATGGGCACTGTTTTAATTTAATTTAACCTTATTTCACTTGCTTTTATATCACAGTAACTTTAATTTAATATAATCCAGTATTTAACCTTGCCCCCGTACATATCCCTTGCACACACAACAAATTATCTCAAAATATCAGGTTTTTTTTCCTTCTACTTAGTCAAAACATTTTATATTCCTTGTTAACATGTTACAAGATATATTATCCTTCACTGACTACAAGAGATTGTTTGTATCAAAGGTAAATCACTATCCCCTTGTATTCACTATGAAAAGTTCAGGTTCAAGGATGAAAACTCTAAACTCCTTTCTTCTAAATAAATTAATTCAATAAGCTTCAAGTTACTCTATGTAAGATGTCACACACACAAATATATTTCCTGAAAATCACAGCTCAGTCAAATTAGTTGCCACTAAGCCTTGGTAGTTTAGAATGTATTACAAAAGTCACCTTACATAACAATAAATAATTTCTAAATTCCTCCAACATACCAAGGGTTTAAGAATTATATGGAAAATCTGGACTTAATACAATCATCACAGCAGACAACAAGATGAAGAAAAATAAAAGTCACCAGCTGTTTATGCAGAGAGAAAGCATACTGACAGCCCAATGCAACCCAGTTACTGGAGTGTTGAAATTTCACATTCAGAAATTTAGTATCAGATGGTTTTGGTAGGGGAGGAACAAATGCATTAATATGGCTGAGTTTTCCCCTCTTTTGCTACAGATTCCTCCCGGGGTTATTTATATGTAAGGGATTTAACTCTGCTCACCACTCTCACCAAGTTCTGCCCTTCATGTCCTTTGAAAACATGCTCATGAAAAGGGATTTTTCACCTTGACAGAAATGCACTCCTGATGGAGGATGGGCTGCTTATTTGTAAGGAAACACTGACATTCCAGGAGCAGAATGACCTTGAAGCAACTGAGATATGCTCAATTCCAACTAGTTCCAGATTTTGCACTTATCTACCTGGCTAAAATGTTGCAATTGCTCAGCTTAAAATTTATCTACGTGAAAATGCTGCTGAAATGATGGCAGTGGTGAGGCAGCTGCTGGGCTGCTTTGTTATGTGAACTATTTCCATTGTTCTCCCCTTCCCACCCAGCTCGTTAACGTACCTGTTTTCTCCCATTAATGATTATTAAGGGTTTCCATGTTATTGTATATTTTTACCATCATGGCTGTTGCTCACCAGAACTGGAATCCTGCTCTAGCATTAGGGCTGTTATGTGCAATCAAACAGGAAATAGTAAGCTGTAAGTGCTGCCGTTGCAATGTTGTTCATCCCTAACTGAGCAGGACGAGAAATGACTTCCCATGGAGCTGTTCCCATGCTCACTGATGGTGTGCAAACTGGCTTTGCCAAAAGTCTCATTTGCAGTAGCATCAAGTGAAACAAAAGCATCCCAGCTGTACTCTCTGGGAGATTCAAAATATTTCCAGGGTTGCTTCTGCTTTGCCACCTGCAAATGCCAAAAGTTTCCTCCAAGTCATTTTTTTTAAGGGAACAAAACCCTCTAGGCGTTAATTAAAACATTATATTTTCTCACACTGATGCATTGTCTCTGATTTGCTGTGTTGAAAGAACCTTTTATCCCTCCACTCTTTCAAAAGAGAGACATGGGCTTGTTCCTTTGGGAAAGTAAAGAGAACATTTTCCTGCAGAAAGTATTTTGTCAAATTTTAAAGAGACTTTCTTTTTTGACCAAAGTTAGCCAGGAGATTTTAACAAAAATATCACTCCATCATCCATAAAGTAGGTCAAATGACCTTGTAGGCAGTGGCCAGGATCCAATTTTATGCGACTGCTCAGTGGATAGTGCTGTTGCTAGAGTTACAACTTTCGCAAATAATGGTCTTATTTTTTCCAGGTGCAGATGTGGGCTGTAGACAGCTGAGTTATACCCTTCACTATGAATCACAGCATCTACTACTCTGTTTTACTGGGAATAGACATAGACAGATGTTAACATGCCTCCACATTCACAGATACAAATACATTTTTTTCAAGATAGCTCCGGGCATCACAGCTTTGGCATCAGTTCTAAACCACTCTGAAAAGCTGTGGAGATTTTTCTTCTCATACAACATTTCAAAACCATTTTGCTTGGGCAACGTGCCAGATAGAAAATGATTTAATCACAGAACAGACATAGAAAGAGCACTTGCAATAACAGCTCTCAAAATACAGAGGATACTTCTTAATTTATAAATATGTAAAGAGAACAATAGAAGAGTCACAAATGTGGGGTTTTTTTAAGGTCAGGAGTGTTCTCAACATCCATTTGTCACAGACTCTGTTACACACCCATGCAAAACATATCTGCAATTAATTAATTTAGTTCTCGAGACAAACCCAATGTGGCATCTATTATTACTGGATTTGTCTCTAAAAAAGAATAGCATAGAGAATGAGCCTTCATGGACAGAGTCTCACTCAGTGAGCCAAATACAAATTTCACTACAAGGATTAAATACATTCTCCTTCTCCCAGGCTGTTTCCGTGATCATTTTTAATTTCCTCTCCTATTTTAATACCAGATTTGTTCCAACAAGAAGTTAAAATTTTAATAATAGGAAATTTGTTTTCCTGGTTTATTGGGATTTAATGCTGTCCTTGATTATGAGTTGGGTAATTGGTTGTACCTGCTTATGTGTTTGTTTTGCACAAGTGACAATTGCAAAAAGAATCATAGCTTTTAAATGCACATGTTTTTGAGGCAGTGGAGAAAAATAACTTTTAGGTGAGAGGGGTAAAAAAAAGAAGAAAAATTCCTTTTCTTTAAGGTTAAAGAACAGTAAATCACATGCCTGGCCCCATCTCTAAGAAAAAATAATGTTCTCAATAAAGACTGACTTGGAAAAGTTCATATCCAAAAATTTGAAAAAAGATTATAGTTTACTAACCTATCTTTAGAAACTGGAGTTTTCATGATTTCTACATAATTGCACAATTCTTGGTTATGTACTAGCAGTGTAAATGCATTTAACAAATTTTTTCTAAGGTAGCATACATATTTAGACAAAAAAAAAAAAAAAATCAAAAAGCGAGTCATCCTCTTGACTTTGAGTACCAAGATGACTTCAAAGGCAGCAGAGATCTCCCTTCGAAAAACCAAAGGTACTGAAGTAGCATAGAGCCAAAGGGAGAAGCAGAGAACAAGCTAATTAGAACATAAATTGCAACAAAAAAAGGGTCTGAAAGGGATCTTCTGGCTCAGCCACATCAAAGCCCAGTGGCATCAGGCATTAATTTAGGATAGAACTGTGTAACCCAGTGGACTGCGTTCTCAATTGGAAATTTAGCAATGAGAATCAGAAAATGTAGCAGAGGAAAGAGATGCATTGGGAAGAGGTGGTTTTCACTCCCAAGCAGCTGCTTTTTGGTTGTCAGAAAACACACAGGAGGAGAAATAGCAGTTGCTTCACTTCTCCATACAGGACCTGGTGCAAGAAACAATCAGTTCAGAATAGCAACCATTCATACACTCAAAACTATATATAACGGTAATGCTTAATGTTCAAAAGAGCAATTAGGTAAGATTTATGATACTCGTGCAGGAGAAAATATAAACAGTAATAAAAAGGAGTGAGTGCATTCTGCCTACCAGGCCAGATTTCTGAAGTTCCCTTGTGTCTTCCTAAAACTCAGCAAAGTGTAACAGCAGAAAAAAAGGCAGTTGCACAAATAAAAAGACATCTATCTACAAAGCACGTGTCCTGCGTGGAAGAAATAAATAGAAAAGAACAGAAATTCTGGAAAAATAAATGAAAACTTAAAGTAAGTCCAGATAAAAACACTAAAGCCTCAAAACGTACCTTGCTGAAATAATAAATCTGACTCAAAAAGGTGTTCCCAAACATATCAGAAGCGAGATATCTGTGAGAGTACATGTTGAGGTGAGAGACTATGAAGGGATAAAAGGATCACTCAAGGAAGAATGGGTCAGAATGGAAAAATTAGGTGATTTATTTACAAGAGTGTTCGTGAGGCTAATTAGGGAGGTCCCCACAGCAGGGGACCTCTTTAATAGGAGATGAGTTTCAGGTGTTATCTCCAATCCATCAGCCCTGAGAGAAAACAAGTCTCAGTTTGTTCAGTTTGGGAAGGAAGCAGAAATTCCAAGTGCAGTCTTGCCAGTTTACAGCCTGATGGTTTTCAAGAATTTTTCTTTTTTCAAGTTCACTGCTGTTGTCCATTCTCACAAAATATTTCCTCTGGCTGACATTTTTCTTCCCATTATTTTCTGCCCTTTCTTATTTTTTTTATCATTCATTTCCCAAAACAATAGTTTGATAATGATTTTTTTAACTCCATGAGCGTGTATTTTTCATGCCAAAATATTTCCTGGTAATAACCACAGAGTTCAACTTTTGCAGTCATCATGTCTTTCCAAGTTTTCTTAGGCCTTCACATAATTTTTATATCTTATGTCCCTTATATTTATTACCATCTCTTCTTATTTTCTTACAAATTTAAAAAAAAAAAAAACAACCCAAAACTATTCATTTTGTGTTTGAGTGGTTAGACTTCTTTCATTAAATAAAATTTCACCAAATTTATCAATCAACATGGGGAAAGTTTGCAATCTCAAATGTAATTATCCTCAGCAATGCCCATGATTTGCAGATGAGAAATGAAGAGGTTAGGAGGTTTTCTTGAATGCTGCAGAGCTACAAACCCTAAAAAGCTGCATCTTCCCAGCAAGATATAACCAGATATACCAGCGCTCATTACTTTGCAACAACAGTATGGTGTCATCCTCAAAGTGGTGGATCTGGTCCCCATTTCTCAATTGCAGAGATAAAACCAGAAATACTGAGAAAATTTACAAGGTCATTCTCTTTAAAAAAGTGCAAGCCAAGCACATCATGTGAAGTTAACAATTTATATTTAGGCAGAAAAAAGGTGGGGTTGACTTACTGGAGCAAGAGCTGTGCTGCAGGAATGCAGATCATCCTTAACAGATAGAAATCATTGAGTCTCTAAGGCTCTTTAGCCACTCTTTCAGGCATCGAGAGAATTTGGGGAATTGAGCCTCAGCTGTTTTACATTACTGCAGCCCCAGTGAAACAACAAGCAGCTCCTAGCAGACATATCTCTGTAGGCATCTACACACTTGACTTGCTGCTATACAAGCCATCTCTCCCCACAAATGGCATCCTAGCCAGTTGCAGTCCATCTGAGTCCATCTGCCAGCTGATCCTGGACATGATGCTCACCTGCATGCAAGAGCAGGCCCACAACTAGAGTCTGCTTTTAGTTCCCAACATTTTTTAGAGAAAGGACAACAGTTAAAAGAAAAGTAACAGCAAGAGACATATAATTTAGAAACAAAAATATGTTACGCTGTAGTAAATGAACTGACAATGTTGGTAGGATTGATAAACAAAGACCATGCACCGTATGTCTTCCAGATGTTGGTTTTGATCATGCCTTCAGTAACATTTTAATCAACAGGAGCTGAAATCTTTTTTACCACTTACAGTTGGTGAGATCTTTCCATAGTCTCATTTGTGATTCTATAATTTAATTCATCTGGATTGCTAAATGGAATGATTTGTCTGATTGTCTTCATCACAAAGACATTTCCTGACATACACAAGCATGTAGTCTAATTTGAGAGCACACAAAGCTGTAAAACAGACCTGGGTACAGACTGGGGTCTCAGCAGAAACAGGAGTCACATCTTTTAAAGAAAAGTAAACAGAGTTATTGATCTGTGTTTCACTCACTGTTTCCAGGAAAGGGGTAGTAATATTGAGCCTAGTACTGCTGTTAAAGACATTTGCAAGGGCACTTCCTGCAGACTGTTTGTGAGAAATTTAATCTCCTAAGGAGTTTGATGGACATATGAAAATGATGTTGACTCTGCTTTTAATATTCTGGTCTTAGAAATCGGACATATGGCTGTGGACAGCTGGTAACTGTGAAGACATCTGCATATGGTTTCACACCAAGGTGACACAGGGAAGATCAGTTTCTCTGGACCAAAGAGGTGAGCAATTCTCATCAGTCTGGCTTATGGGTGATGACTTCTTCATAAGGACAAATCCTGTCTCTTTTCTTCACATTGGAAGTGACATCAAGCTTTCTTGCATGAGCAAAAAAAACCCGAGAACACACTGGTAGATGAGAGGAGGACTATTTTCTTTATGATTCAGGCCCAAAGTCTGCCAACTTTGAAAAAAATGGGAATGTACACAGATTTTTTTCAATTTGAGTAAAAATGCAGCATGGTCCAGTAGCCTCAGTTGTGTAACATCTCCTTTTAGTCATCTACGTTTAACATTCAGCTCTACTTCGAAGCTGTAAAATATCTTAACACAGTATGAAACATAGATAAACTGATTGGGAGGTATTAAGCTATAATTTGCCTAGATCAAGCTAATGGTTGCCTCCAACAAAACTATCAGCATTGATCAGCTTTGACACCTTCCCTCTTTCTTCCAGCTCCAACCCTTCACTCTTATTCTTTTCAGCTTGTAGGAAGCCACAGAGTAGCTGACTGTCTTGACCTTGATTTTGAGCCCAAATCAACACATCAAGAAAGGATTTCAATAGGGCAGTATATCCACTCCAGACTGATAACCAGAACATCTACTCTTGCTATTAAAGACGTATTGATTGGTCAACAGAAAAGCTTCTAAAGGCTAGCAACATGTTCTAGCATATGTTCAGACTCCCATTTTCACCACCTTCATAACATTCCTATACCTGCTTTGTGATCTGTAATGCTTATGTAAAGACATTTCATAAGAACTGCAGTGTATGGCTGAATCTTAGAAATTTAGGCTGAGAATAATCTACTCAGCTTCTGCCACTGTAAAAAAGAATTGATAAAATTATTTTCACCTAGTAATCTTCATGGGAGTCTCTCTTAAACTGTGGCCAAGCACAGCTAATGCAACTTTTCTCCTTTAAGGTCGTTCAAGTGGCTGTTTTGTGTCACTTCATATCTGTACAAAGATGCAACTCACCTAGAAAGTTTCATATTTTCTAAAAACATAGTGTATGTACTGGCTCCTCAGTCTAATGTGCTGAATGGTGTGTTGCATAAGAGATTTAGGGCAGCAAGCAGCAGGTGAGAGGTACTGCATTTATCTTTTAATTAGTTCATGCTAGGAGTTTCTTCAGAGGTAGGTTATCTAACCCTTAATTACTATTTGTCCACCTACATTATTAAAATGTTACTTGAGTCCTTCCGTATCGAGGACTTTTTGTACCTCCTGAGAACTGTATTGCTAAAATTGCATATAAATAACTACTCTGAAATAATCCCAAGTGATAATCCTATAAATCTGTTAAGTAACAATTGTAATTAAAGAACTTTAGCAATAAAAATTAAAAAAGTCTAGTAAGGTATTATTTTAAGTCACAAAAAAAGTGTCCTTGGATCTTGTCTGACTCCATAAATTTTCATCATTTTTTGGGCTTCTTAAATACATTTTCAACAATCACATCCATCTCTAGAAACAAATTCTCAAAATGTGTTCCGTGAAAAAAGCCTACTGTTTTATTAATACCCTATTCCACATCACACTGAGTATGTTAATAAGAATAAATATTTTTGCATAAATACATACATAAGATTCTTTTCTACATCGAGAATACATTATAATCTTGAGATGTTTCTTATTTCTGGAAGCATTAAAGAAATAAGACAACTTTGAAGTTGGGTGCTTCTGAGGTACTTCCCTAACGTATGTAGATGAGTGTTGCACAAAACCTTCCAGTAAGGCAATGAAATTGGAAAGCCTTCCTGGAAATACAGTAATTTGCCAAAGGGTTTCTAATGCTTTTCCTGTATTGATTTACTCGCATGCATTTGCCAATGCTGGGGAGATATAACCACCATGAGAGTATTTAGCATTTGATTGCTTGTTTGCTCCTGGAGGATTCATGTAACCGCCAGTGCCAGTTTAGACCGTGCTGGCAGCTCTGTGATGAAAAGAAGGGATTCTGGTAGGAATAGGTTTGCTTTTCTGCAGCAAACACTTATCAGAACTGACAGGCATGCAATGCTGAGGCTGGCTCATGCTCTAAACAATATACATTTTTCTACTGAAAAAAGCTGCAACATTAATGAGATATTAATGTTGTTAACTGTGGGTGTTTGGGTGTGTGACCCTTCAGTGCTTTCACACTTGGGTAATCTCCCTCCAGCAGACAGATTCACTGAACACAATGAGGTGGTTTTACCAGGACTGAACTCCATGCAAGTGAAAACTCCCTTTCAAATTGTTATGTCCTTCCAATTCTGATTTGCATGGGTAAAACGAGTTTGCAAGTTTTTGGCCTAATTTTATTGCCAAAAGAGCTTCATGGCTTGGGTATTTTTTCCTGCTAGAGACTTACTACAGTTTCAAAGGCAACAGCGTGTTTTCTTGCCACTTTTAAATTAGAGAATAGAGCTACAAATCCTGAAATGGATGCTTTAACACTTGAATAGTTTTCTAAATTAAAAACAATGGATTCTTGGTAGGCATCCTACCCCAGTTTACTCACAAAACAGATTTTATTACCCCAGTGTCACTATAGCTGCACAATAGTCATAAGTCAGAAAACAGTCTTATGTTGATCACTGAGCCACTGAAAATTAATTTTTTCATGACTAATTTATTTTAGAAACTGAGACAATGCTATTTATTTCATGTAAATGACTTAGAAAAACAATGCAAATGACATTGGACATTTACAAACTCCTTATGGTAATGGGAATCTTGAATAACTTGTAAGAGAATTCTGCAAGTTCCACTGTTGTTTGGCATGATGATAAACTTCATAGCAATCTCTTGATCATTCCCCCCTCCTTTTTCATTAAATTAATCATATACAGATGCAGTACTAAGCCATTAGGATGCAAAGGAATTTCAGTTATTTTACAGAGAACTGGAATTAAACTGATTAATTTATAACTTTTATCAGAATTAGGTGTGCTGGATTCTTAATCCATTAAACCAACCTCTAGAGCTCTGCCTCTAAAATAGATTGCTCAAAAAAAGACTTACCTTTCTTACAAAAAATGAGTCTCCATTTTGGTAATAATCTATTATTTATTCCTGCTGCAAACTAGAGATTCTAAACAATCACATTGTGCAACATAAAGACTCTGAGTAAGGATGGCTCTGCTATAATATGCAATATTCATTTCCAAATATTTATTAACTGGAGTATGCATAGTGATTTGAATCTATGGATAGTTAACACATCTGCTGGTTTTTGTAGCTTCTCTTTCCTCCCCCAACCCCTCAAGCGGCAAATCAAGACTTGATCAAACATGTAAAATATACAGTAACCTGAACATATTCAGCCCAAGGAGAAAGGCACAGTGGTAAATTACCTTAAATTCAGTTTCAATGTTGGCTAGTCTGGCCAATTCATTGCTTAGCTCTAAAGCAGTAAGGACAGGGTCTTCACTGGAAAGAGACAAATAAGCAGCACTGGCTAATCCTTTGTAGGCATTCATTCTCGATCGAGAGTGACTAAAGGAATCTTTCCTCTGCTTCTCAATACATTCATTGCACTTGCAAAAATAGTCATGTGGCCTTTCAATCCGTGCGCCTTTTAGAAGTAAGATGTGAACAATTTCATACTCCTGGCAGTGGGCAGCAAGTATGATAGGGGTAATGTCATGGGAGAAACGAGTTCCGTCTTCATCGTAGGCATAAAAATCATCATCTCTCAGTTCCTGCTCAAGGGGACTAAGTGTGAGACGTTGTCCTTGTGCAAAGGCTGGATGGTTCAATATTGCTTCCACAATGCGCACGTATCCTTTACTGATGGCTAATAAAAGTGCATCTCCAACTCGAGCAAGATTCTCCTTTTTGAGCAGAAGCTCTGTCACTTCCAGATGTTCATTCCCCACAGCTAACTGTAGCGCATTTTGTCCCATATAATCGACACAATTAAAGTTCAAGGTTTTGGATTCCTCCAGCATTTTTCGCACAACAGGGATGTTGCCATATTCTGCAGAATCAAGAAAGCGTTCCTCTTCTGCAGTCAGGCTGGTGCCTTTCTCATTGAACATGTAGGCTGGGCCCCGGATGGCCTGCCTTCGGCCCTTCTCCCGAAGGGTTGTGTGCCTTCGATGCATGTTTTTATAATTGCTGTTTCTCAACCTGCAGAAAACCAGAAAGGAACCTTGGTCATATTCTTGGAAGTTCATAATCTCACATAACCTGAAATAAGGTTAGAAATGGCTCATTATGATCAGGTCTTGACAACTTTTTAGCCAGTTGTTTAAAATCATTTGGAATACATGTGGAATAAAGAAAATTATTTTTCTGAATAACAGAGAAATTATCTTCTGACTTGTACACACTTCTGGATTTCAACAAAGATACACAGCACATTCTTAACTTGAGAAATAGCAAAAAACCCCCTACAGTATTAGCACATTGTTTTCCATTTTTATTGTTTAGATGTTCAGTACACAGTATGTAGGGGTGGTATCCATGGCTTAATCATCTTCTAATTATTCTTGAATTTTATCCTTAAGGGCACAAGGCAAGCTAAAGAAAGTTAGCAGGACTTACCACATCAATATATCAGGCCAATAAACTATTTTCCATAAAGTTAAAAAGCATGCTTCTAATTTTAAACGGAGTAATAAGGATAAATATATTGTATATTCCATTGTATGAAGATAACTGAAAACCAATATCTATCTGTCTTTTTGAAACATTCACACGTTGCATTCCATGGCATCTCAACGTTATTTTTCTTTGTTCATTTTATTGCAGTAGCATCTCAACAAAATCAGAGTCCCTCTTATGTAGTCTAAGCACATGGAGTTAATTGCCATCCTGAGCCCACAGAATGTGCAGCCTGAGTAAAAAGGTATAAACAACACCTCTTTCACAAAAAGCATTTGCACTCAGTCCAATAGCAAGTCCTAAATCACTTGGGTAAAATTTTCAGGAGCCTCTAAGTTGCAGTGGGCAGATGCAACAAATAAGCAGGTGTTAATGCACAGTGGGTGGCAAAGGTTCATCTTTCCATGCTCCATCTGTTCACCAAGTCAGTTTTGACCTTCAGTCAATGAAAAGTTCATGTGTTGATCTGAAAAAATACTACTGGAGTTTGAAAGAGTTGTTGTGAATGACGAGACAGAAAGGTGCTAGGAGACAAAGATTGCCTTCAGTAATATGGATTTTTGGGAGAAGAAAAGCATAAGGCAATCAAGCAAAAAAGTGGAGAAAAAATGAGGGTATCAGAAATACCCAAAATACTTAAAGTACCAGGACACAGAAATTCTCAATGTAGCTCTTCTTAGGGAACTAACATATACATATATGTCTATTATTTTAATTCATCACTTTTCTACTAATCTAGAACAGATTAGTAGTTCTAGAAGTTTCTAGAACTAGAAAGCTAGTACTGCAGAGTTTCAAACAAATTTTACATCAGATTTTTAGCATCTACATTGAAATTTAAATAAATCCTAAGAAAGCAATTTTGTGACTATACAAAGTTGAAAGCGAGGTTCGTAATTACAAACCTCTCCCCCTCAGCGTCAATGCATCAGTATAACAACTTCATAAAAACTGGAAGAAATTGAACATATCATCCCCTGCTCCACTGAGAGACAAAGTGTTATATGAATCTTAAAACTTATCCCTTCCAGTGTGGTTGAAAGTTGAAGTACACAGAAATGAGGGACATAAGAATAATGAAGGAGGTATAGTTAAGTAAATTAATTCCCAAGATTGCATGAGTTTTTCTTTAAGAGAAAACAATAACAGCTAAAAAAATATCCTGTCAACATATCTGACTTTAACAGGGACACAGAAGTCTCT
Source organism: Scolopax mira (assembly GCA_004320125.1). Taxonomy (NCBI): domain Eukaryota; kingdom Metazoa; phylum Chordata; class Aves; order Charadriiformes; family Scolopacidae; genus Scolopax; species Scolopax mira. The sequence goes on along the minus strand of BJBW01003249.1, from coordinate 130,721 downwards.
AAAGCAGGCATCTTTTTGCAGCCTTTTTGAAGTCAATAGGACAAGTTCTGTTGATTTCAGTGAAGTCCAAATTTTGCAAACACATATGCACATGCACACACACACACTGTCCCCAGCAGTTACCTTTCATCTCAGAAACAGTCTCAGTGAGACCAAGAGGACTAACGTGCTTAAAATTAAGTATTTAACTATATCCAAAAATGCTTATGTTAACTGGACCCCATGTCCTTAGCTATTCAGGACAGAATTTTACACCTGCACTGAAGTCTTGCTGAGTTCAAGTAAGGACTATACATACAAATAAACACTTCTGAACTCTGACTTTGTTAAATGGGGACTTATAGAGCCAGAAAGGCCTTCACACATTTGCAGTCTTGGGATTTCTTGGATGTTAAATTAAACCTCTTAAAATGTTAAGCAACTCAAAAGGATGAGCTGATGATGGCTTAAGCAATTGTTGCTGGGATCAAGTGTGAACTGATCCACCTCCAGTAGCTGTTCACTGATGACCCATGAGTGTGGCAGGATTGCACATGGCTAAATATTTTAGGGCAGGTAATTGTAGTAGTTCAGCTACTTGAAGCTTCTTCAATCTAGAGGAATTTCACTGGGCACTTCCGGTGTTCAGAAACTAACAATGTTCTAAAAACATTGTATGGTAAGATATTTGGCAGCCTTATATTTGTTGTTATATTTAATGGAAGCAGCTCAGAAACATGGAACATTTCCAGCAGAGAGGAATCTATTAGACATTTTCTTGATGTCCAAATATAATTCTTCATAACTTGTTCTTTTTTCCTTAGAAAGCTTTTCTCTCCTGATATGTTTTTATTACCTCTAAATGAGAATCCACACCGGTGGGACACATAACCTTACCATTATACCCAAAGTAAATATAAAACTACATAAAATACTACCTTTGGCCCAGTTCTAGGATTTCTGTGCAGAAAGGAGGTTAATGTTTGGCCTAGAGCTAATTGCAACCAGTTTGTTGTATATGCAATAACATGCCAAAAAAAGGACCTTCATTTCACTTCATTCAATTTAGAGAGAAAAGTGGTTTCATACACTGGTTCTAGCAACAGATATTGCATCAGAAAATGAGGAAACAGAAAAGCACACCAGCCCTCTGAAACAATAATTCCTACACAACATTTACCTTACAATAACAGTTCTGCAGGGATGTCCCTACAGCACAGAGTTGATCACTGCCTGCAGGTAAGGGTAAGAGCACCATAATTCAGAGGGCTTCACCCCAGATGAATTATGACCTCCAGTCTTGTCATGAGCAAGGAAGATCAATATCTCAGCTATTGCACTTTATCATCTTTATAGAGAACAGGAGATGAATAAAAAATGATACTTTTAACTTTGAATAATTTCATGAGAAATGCTCAGCTATAAACTCCTGTTCTGAAAAGAAAGTTATAATTATGTTTGACCTGAACACTGAATCATGATAGAGAAATGGTAGTGTAAAGAATAATATATGCAGTACCTGAAGATCTTGGAGTCTGAACCCTACTGTGATGTCATGACTGTACTTTGCACCTTTTTCTATTCTGCTTTTCAATTACGTGCAGGCAATTTTAGAACTAATCATATTTACTGAGTGCGTGTAATGTGCTCTCTTAAAAAAAAAGTAATTGTGACTTGATTGCATTTATCTTACCATTTTTGTTTAAAGGTGCTTTGCATCGAAATGACTCTGCATTTGCATATTTTATTGAGACAGCTAGTGATCAAACTCATCAGGCACTGTAATTAAATATTGTGTTTTTCTAGGAAAGAATGCCAATGTATGCAGTGTTGTTGGAGAGAAAATATTCTGAGAAAAGAAAACCAAAAATTTCAGGGCCTAAGCTCTGCTTGCAACAAAATGCATTCAGCTTTACAGAGCTGAGGAAGCCATAAGATGTCTGGACTCCTGTGGTGAGTGGAGAAGAATAGCAATTTCTGAAAGGTGATTTAGCTCTTAACAAATCATCCTCTGGGAACTTCTCAGCTTCTAATTAAAGTGGCTTAGAGTAGGTCCTTGCAGCTTGCACTGACGGCACTAGGCACTGAGACACTCAACATCTGAAAAAGGAACATGGAGTAACACAAGATTTGTTCTTAATGTGGTGTCCCTGAAAACATTGTTGAAGCTGAAACTTTCTAGTTTTACAACCACACTCTCTTAGCTAGTCTGAGCACCAGACATGTAGGACAGGGTAGACATAGGAAAGAAACTGTCCTGCTTCCTATTGAACTCACCCCAGCAAACAACCTTTCTCCTTGATTCCCCTTTCCACAGTGCTCCAGACTATGCCATGAAGGACCTTCTGCTGCCTCTCTCATCTCACACAAGAACCTATGGAGGTGCAGGGCTATAACCTAGAGCTAAAGCTTGGAGAAAATGTTCAAAGTGCTAAATGCCTTAAGAGGCTAAACTGGAGTTTTTATACATGGCTTTGAACCAGAACTTTAAAAGCATGTAGGACAGGCTGAATAGAATCTGCTTGAGTTTTTAAAACATCTGAAGTCTGAATAGGTATTGAGATCAGTGGGTATTAGGTACTGCAATTCTTGAATTCTAAGGTGATATCAGCCTTTACTTGTCTTGAAGCCTAAAAATTGAGCAGGGCATTTACAAAGGCAGCTTTAAGAACCTATGGTCTCTGGCAACCCTTTGGGTTTGCTTTCACTCAGTTGAGGGAGGTTGGCAGGAGTCTCTCTCTGTGCCCTTTCAGTGCCCTGATTTGTCCAGAAACTACAGAAGAAACTTAGGATAAGTAACCATTACTATGTCCCACATTAGTTAAAGCACCATCAGAGTAGACTTTGATGAGACATGACTCTCTCTTGTTGAAAAGAAAATTTAAGTTTCTGAAAGCCCTTTTGAAAGCATTACTCTTGGTTCCTGCAGATACTCAGAAACTGTCAGATTGACACTTTACTTATTATTTTTCTTTCTACTTACACCAATATTTCTGAAAAGAATCAGGGCACACAAAGGCTGTAGACTCCCTGAGGCCTCTGTGGAATTGCCACAGCTTTTATATGTCAAATGGACTGGTTTGCTTTATTAAACCTTGCTTCCAACACAGAAAACCTCAAGACATGCTGTAAACACTAATTAAAATTAAAGAATTAAATTTATAATTAAATTCTACAAGTAGACACAAACTGATATAGAAAATAATCCTTTCAAAAAAGCAAGTCAAATTGTTCAGAGCAAAAATAGTAGGATGTTGCATCTTTTACTTAAACAAATTGCAACATATTTTGTAGCAGACTCCAGACTTCAGGTCAGGAGCACAGACTGAATACACACTGCACACGTTTATTATCCTATATACAATAAGCTACTCTGATGTTCCAAAGGTTGTTTATATTACTAAAACCCTCTGATACCCTCTTTTTCTCTGGTATCTTAAATATCCTTCTAAATCTTACTTTAAATCAAGATATTATTCCTTAAGGCAAAAGCTTTAAGTATTGTTTTTCACGTATTGCTGACTTACTGTGTATAGAAACTCAGCATCATTTTGGTTGGTGCCTTTTGATTAACAGCAACTTATTTCAAACCTTTCTATGTGTTCAATTGCTTTAAGTACGATTTTATTTCATCACAGAATTTTTTTGGTTGGAAAAGACCCTTGGGATCATCAAGTCCAACCATCTACCACACTCTATAAAGTTGTCCCCTACACCAATTCCCTAATTTTGGGATGTCCAGCACACTAACTCAGTAGTGTTAGCAACATGATCCTTTTCCTACATGAAAAGTTGCATATCTAGGAACAATTATTCGACTTTTTTAGCTCTGTTCAGGCTGATATTCATTCACTTGCAAAATAGCTCTATAAAGCAGTTATAGGAAGTAATATCCCCTCCCCACCATTCCCACTGCTTATATGGACCAAAGAAAATGATATTTCAAGGTCAAAATTTGCAAACAGGCCTTTCTCCTTGTGGAAGTACAGGTGCAGTCCAGCAAAACCACACCTTTTCAAATCCCTTTAAGAAATGGAAGGGTAAGCTACATTCAGGAAGACAAAACAGGCATCTCATATCATTAAAAGATGCTGATGAATGATACACACTAACAAACACTCTGATTATCTTGTCATGAAGCATAAGGTCTGAGCCCAGTAGCCTAGAAACACTAGGGACAGAGAACCAAATCTTTAGCAGCACCTATATTTTCATGTCCTCCCTGATCTTGGTTAGAAAGGAGGCAGCTCTGCCCTGTGTTTTGAAAAAAGGAAATGGAATTTGGCTTTCTACCAGGTATTTCTCACAAAAACCCATCCATTGCTTCTCAGTTGTCTCACCCTCCTCCTTCTTATAAACTAAGCATCAGCATTTTCTTTCCAATTCCAAGCAATACAAGACTTTTACAGCAAGAGAGAGACTGTAAATAACCTTGGTTCTTGTATTCAATTTCTTCTTGTTTTAGAATACATGTAGGTTTTTTTTTCCTTCCTTCCTTGCCTGCTTCCCCTTAATATGGTTGTGAAGATGATTTATTATCACAATGGTACCATAGAAGTCATGTGAGATATATATACCAAAATCAAGACTATTTTTACATTCTCTCCAATTGTCCATTTATTAACATGTTTGACCACCAAATGAACAGCCATGACAAGAATGAGTCCTCCTTTTTTTTTTTTTTTTTTTAATCTGGTTTGGGGAACTAGGAACAATTCACCCTCCATGTTGAAACACTTCAAAATTCAGGTTCAAATCATACCGGGAACACAACAGAGGAATACCTGTTCATTCATAAATTTTTACTACTGACGAGAGCAACGAAAAATATTTCTAAATGTGCAAGCAGGGGGCAGTGTAACGCTGATTTTCAACAAACAGTTCTATTAAAAAGAGAAAGAAAAAGCTCTGAAAAGAACTGGTAATCTTGGTTCCGGCTGTATTTCTTTTTTCCCTAGTGCTGCACCCTTTTCATTGCTCACTTCTTAGTTATTTCAAGACAAGAAACGTGGAGAGAGGACTCCTGACAACCGTCAGACCAAATAAGCTGCAACAGGCATGATACAGTGTCCTGTATTTACACCTCTCATTTTTCCTCATTTCACCTTCACCACACCGTTTGCAGGAAAAACAAACCTTCCAAAAAATTCAACAACAAAAAAAACCCAACAACAGTGTGGCTCCAAACCATGTGGCCGGTAATGAAGAAGCCCTTCAAGGTACACCGAGACCAAGCATGTTCATACAAATTCCAAGGGCGGAAAGCCAAACCAATTACACGCGCAGCCACCCACCTCACTCAAGCCAGCCCGTACTCAGGCTTGGAGGAGACCGAGTCGCACGGAGACACCTCTAACCCGAGCAAAACTTCCCAGTGCATAACTAGGGACGGGCATTTGAGCCGGGGCACTTCTCAGAGGAGCTGAAAGGAGACTTAAGTCCGGAATAGACAGACCCGCTCCCCGCGGGGGCAGCCGCTTACATGTGCGCGTCGGGGCCGGCTCGGCTTCACTCCAGAGGCGCGGGGCGGGCGCGGCCCCCCATGGCGCTACCGCGGGCGCTGTCCCCGGTGCTGAAGCGTCGCCGCCCGCGGTGCTGAAACCTGGCTCAGCGCGGCCGGACGGGGCGGGCGCTGTCCTCGGTGCTGCAGCCGCCGCCGCCGGCGCGGTCGAGGCGGCGTCTCATCCTTATCCCCTCCGCGTCGCTGGGGCAGAGCCGCCCGGGAGCGCCGGGGATTCGCTTCCTGGAGGAAGAGCCTGCTGCGAGGTTGGCATGTGAGTTGCGTTGTCCTCCCCGTGTTCCCTCCCCCTCTTCCCACGCAGTTGTCCTCCTGTAGGTGTGGGTTTGATGGGTTATTTTTCGGCGCGCCCCCTTCCTGTCCGGAGCTGGGGGAGTGCCCCTGAACCCTCCTAAGGGTTGCCCCAGAGCAGGCGTGGCGAGAGAGCTTTCCTGGAGACGGCAGGGCTGCCTGCAGGCAGCCTGGCAGGGCGGGGGGCTCCGTCGGGGGCTCTCCCCCTCGTAAACCTCATCCGGATGTGCCGCCCCTCAGCTGGGAGTGGTTAGTGCCACTTCTCCCCATCTGCTGTACCCAGGTTGAGATCGTTTTCTGCCTTCCCTAGGAGAGCTTGTGGCCAAGGAGGGAGGTGTATAGTGGAGGGGGGAGAAATGAAACCAACATGCAAAATAATCAGTCAATAAATCAGTCCCTGCTCTTGCTCGCCAGAGGAGAGCCACCAGAATATCAGCTTCAAACTGCACCTGACAGCATTGGTGCACCTTTCTGCACTCTGTTCTTCCTGGGACACCACACAACCCCTCATGCTCTCCTGCCTCCCACATAGCTCTAGCCACAAGTGGTTCTGCAAGCCCATGACCTTCCCCGTCCTTCCCTGTATTTGCAACTTCTCTCCCCATCCATTCTTCCTTACCTGGATGTGGGGATCCCAGCCACATTACGAAGCCCACTGCAATTATCAAATAACAGCAGTCCATCTCACCTGGTGTGTCTTCAGGAGTTTAAGCCTGGAGAAAACCCTCTACTTGGAGTGGTGACAGTGGGAGGCAGAGCAGGGCTCTCTGAGGAACACAAGAGGTAGGATGTTGATTTTCCCCCAAGTTCTCCCTCTCCCACTCCCTCACAGCACTGGGTGAAGTGAGGGCATTGATTAAGAGGAGATTTTTCACCAACATTCAGTCTCAAATTCGTGCAATCAGCTTGGCTGAAGGGGTTATTTGATGGAAACACCTAAGTGAAATGATGGGTGCAGACACTGACTATTTTAGCAGGGATAATGAGAGCTTGGTGTGGCTTCTGTAGTGGCACTATAAGAGCATCCCAGACCATGCCTTTCAGAAACCTCTAAAGACAGCAGGTGCAGGGCTTTCATCCCACATCCCCAGGCAGCTAAATTACCTTCACCAGCCTGAACTGTACTCACAATTGTGAGTCCAGTGAATCTTGTTCTACTAAGAGGTTTTATGCCTTGAATAAGAGGGAAAATGTATTAATCTCTACCAATTGTGGGAGGCACTGATACCTGTAGGATTCACTCCACTTTGTTTTTACAGTCTTCCTGTGCTCATGCCTCCTGCACCCTAAAATGCCCTGATTGCTTTGTTCTTGCCCCCATTTATGGATTCTTGGAATTCACTGAGAAACTGAGGAGGGCCCATATGGGTAAAAATATGAGAAGTATTCTGTGGGGAAAGATATCCTGTGAAAATAAAAAAACAACAAAAAAAAAGGCAGGGGGGAAGAGAGACTTCACAGCTATACATTCACTTATGCTGTTGAAATGAACTTGAAATGATATATCACTGCACAGACACAAATACCTGCTTTAGGTAGATAACACAGTTTGGGGGTAAGAGCAACAAGCAACCCCTCCCTTTTACTTTTGGAAAACTTTTCCTCTAAGCAAAAAAAAAAAAAAAAAGCCCTCCAAGTGTCTTGGTATTTGTCTGGATCTTCCCCCTTCAGGTTTTTATTTTCTGCCATTCAATGCTTGTCTGTCACCATAACAAACGAATTAAGAATCAGATATATTTACAGGCCCCTTCATTAGAAGTATGTGTTTACATTTCCTTTCTAAGGCTTAGGAATACTTGCAAAAGGTCAATTCATTCACTTGGATTTTTTAATTGGGTTGCTGGGAAGTGGAGATTAGAGAAAACCAGCACTTTTCCATTTATTTTATTCATAGATAGTATTTCCAGAAAATAGATTAATTTTATGGTTGAACATGTGATTGGTTGAGCTAAACATAAATAATCTTTCTCTCATATATATTTTGAAAAAAATTCAGATATGAAACCAATGTACTGAGTAACTGCTTCCTGTCTCTGTGCATCTGCAACTGTGTCTCCTGATCCTTCTTAGTTCTAACCCCATTGGACAACTTCACCACTTATATTTTCCTGCACATCTTTTTTTATTTTTTTTCTAAAAAAAAAATAAAATACTCAAGCCCCAGCAATGTCTAGCACTCAGAGTTTCCTTATAATCTTAATAATCAACAATTTACACACTCCATAAATCTGCAGCTGATAGAATACTGACAGTACTCCCAATTGCAATTAATTATGTCAGATTAACACATGTGAAACAAAAAAGTGGTAAGGAAAAGGGGACTGAGGATATCTAGTCTTTTATTATCAATACACAATATTCAAACTACTGTTGTAGGTTTCTGGTGAGGTACATTTCAGAATCAGTGGAAACGCACAGCTATAGAACGAAGAAATCTTGCACCTGGCTCTCTTAAAAGGCATTTATCACAAGGTTCTGAACTTCTACAAGTTGCTTTTCATCTTGATTAGCTTTGCATTTTGCTATTGCAACAGTTTCACATGAAAAGACTATGCTGAGAAATCTATTTCTAATATTATACAAAACCCTTCTGACTAAAATCTTATTGACTAAAGAATTACAGAAAACTTTTTATTTTCCCCTGCACATCATCAACTGTTGGCAATGTTGTACACTGTACCAAAAATGACCTTACCTCACTGGGGACAAGAACAACTGTTGTATGAAAGAATGGAGTTGTTATTTGTTTCATCTCACCTGTATCTTTAAAACAAAAAAAACCACATAATAAGTATTTCATCTCACCAAAACCAAGCAAGCACACACACTTCTCTGCAGGAATAAAAATGTGGAAATAATTGAGCAATTTTAGAAGTCATGGAATTATGTAGTTATGTCATGACATTGAATGAATGAATGAAATATAGAGACTTCAGATTCCTCTCAAGGTTTTAAATTTTGAAAGCTTTCAATGTCATACTGAGCTCAGTATTCTTTATTGGCAAATATTATTGTATTCCCAGACATATAGCAGAAAGCAAATTGTATGAGAAAGCATTAAAATGAATGTATAGTTCTACTTTTGTTTGCTCACATCTGATGTTTCAGACAGTTATCCATTTGCCAGCAAAAAAGGCTGAAGAAATATTTTCAGGGGGAAGAGCTTAAGTGAAATGGAACAAAAAGATTTGGAAATCATGGTAATAAACTTGTGATTCATTTTCAGAGTAGTTAATTCTCCAGTTACTCAAAAGAGTCATCTCTGCTATCTCTTAACCATTTCCACTGTTCAACCCCTTTACTGCTGTCACAACCAGAACAAACCAGGCCAAGAGCAAGGTCCTGCATGTGGGTCAGGGCAATCCCAAATACAAGCTGGGTGGAGAATGGAGTGATAGCAGCCCTGAGTAGAAGGACTTGGGGGTATCGGTGGATGAGAAGCAATGTGCACTCGCAGCCCAGAAAGCCATACACATGCTGGGCTGCATCAAAAGAAGCATGACCAACAGGGCAAAGGAGGGGACTCCACTCTGCTCTCGTGAGACCTCACCTGAAGTACTACATCCAGTTCTAGGGTCTCCAACAGAAGTACATGGACCTGTTGGGTCAAGTTCAGAGGAGGGCCAGGAAGATGATCAGAGGCTGAAACACCTCTACTATGAAGACAGACTGAGAGAGTTGGGGTTGTTCAGCTGGAGAAGAGAAGGCTCCAGGGAGACATTATAGCCCCTGCCAGTACCTAAAGGGAGCCAGCAGGAAAGACAGGGAAGGGACTGTTTATCAAGGAGTGTAGTGACACATTATTTCCCATCAAGCCACAAAGAACTATCTGTACCAACGTCCTACTACTCATAACTAGTTATTAGCACATAGGTCTATCTTGCATAATCTTAAAAAAATCAAGAGGATAATTATAACATATATAGCAGGTATTTGTAATTATTTCTGGAATTGCACCAACCTGAAACAGCTTTGTCCCAGGTACAAAAGGCAAAATATTGCTTTACATCTTTATATTACTTTTACTATCTCATGAATTTTCCATTCTCCAGGGCTATTGGTTGTGATGACTGGCAGCTTACAAGGGTATCTATGAATAGTAACCCCGTTGGCTGTACAATATAATCTAATATTCTTCCCTATGAAAAAAGGGAAATAAACACCAAAGTGTCCTCATGTTAGAAAACATAACTGGAATACATTTTGATTACTCACTCTCAGTCTAGCTGTGAACCATTATATTTAAGATGGTTTTATTCACTTCAGTGACATTTTTTGGTCTTTTAACTACTTCTCTGACCTAACTACTTCAGGATAACTTTACTGAGACCAGCAGCAATCTACCCCCAACAAAGATAAATTTGATCATAAGTAATTGATATCCCTCAGGTAAGAAAAGCAGCAGGGGAACAAAAGTGATGGGCTGATTTGAGATACTACCAGCAGTAGAATTGGTCTGACAAGTGCCTAGCTCTTTTAACCCATTTTATTTCAAGAACAATTTATATGATAATCAGACCTGGTGCAATTTTTTCCCCATTAAAAGTAAATGATCCTTACATGTCAAAAAAGAAGACTTCTGTTAATAAATTGGACAGTTAACATTTGAATCAGAAGAAACTCTGAATAGAAATAAATGTGTTAAATTTCTTATTGAACCTCATTCCCATTATAGATTAAGTTATAAATATAGAAAAAAATAGACTTATTTACAAGTTCAAAAGCTAGGGAAATGTAAGCTGGAAAGGGGAATTCTATTTCTTTGTTTTAATAAGCATAACCTATACCCTCCTGTAAATCACAGACTCATTTGCTTGTAAAAGTCATGTCTAGGTTTTTTCAAGGTCATATTATAGTCAGTGATATTTCTATACATATCTGGGTAGATATGGCTGCAGAGAGCATTGTACCTATTTTTTTTTTTTAATGTTTATTTTAACAGCAGTGACTGCTTTTCATTCTTTCTGTGAAACACTGCCTGCTGTATATCCTTTGCTGCTTAAAGAAGTGCATATGCACATATTGGAGTTTTTGCTGCTGTTTCCCACCAAACAGCCCGATGCTGAACCTCTGCAAACTTCAGACTTCACTTCACCAGAAAATAAAAGTTTTGATTTCTCCGTGTTTTTTTATAGCATTCTATTCAGTTTTTGTACCTCTGTTCACTGTATTGTAAATTGACATAATGTCAAGGAAAAAAAAGATTGTATTCTAATTACATAGTCAAGAAATTTTACATTTGTTAATGTCAAATCATCCTTTACTTTGTGAAATTAAATAATTACCTATGGGAAATGAACTTCACAAGATACAAAATTGCATACAATTTTGCTATTACTACAGAGAGAATTCACAGTAATCATGTGATTTTCCCTTATTTTTGTTTCCTTACAAGTATTCCCATGGACAAGATTATTCATAAGACCCTTCCCTAATGCGTTTTACATACAGAAAAATAAACATAAGAATTATTGCTATATCATTTTCATGATAATACACACAATGAACAGCTGAAATAATAGTCCTGAAAAAGGAGAATGTGGGTTTTGTTGTTTGGATTCAAAAAATCTCTCTATACAGAATATTTAAAAGGGGAAAAATGCATAAAATAAAAACAGATATTCCATGTTAGAATTTCCATAATGGGAAATTATCTTTTTAGAAAAAGTTTTCTTGCAAAACAAAAATAGAAAATTACAAAAATCACAACTGATTTGTTTTACATGCCATTAATTACAGGTCAAAGAGACATTTTTGCTTTTATGATAGTAAGATACTTTATACCTACTGTCAATATCTGATTCTAGAGTGCATTTTGTATATATGACATCATTTTAAAGTGGAAAGATGCAAAATATCAATGTTATAGTATGTTTTTGAAACAAACACTCAAACATATTTAAAAGAAATGCCCAGCTCATGGAAAATATTCAGCCAACACTAAGTTTTCAGTACTGGTTCAAATGTTGAACACAAACATATTCTTTGACTTTTTAACCCCTAAGAAAGTGTTTCTGTACTGGAAACCATACACAATGGTTTTTACCCTAATTCATTTACCCATTCAATTTTACCCTAATTTAGAAAAGCCTTAGGTAAGCTACAAAATGAAAAAGCTTAACCCTTGAAATCAGGATTTCCATTAAATTTTCACTTTAGTGCTTGAAAACACAGAGGGTGTGAGCTGTATTGGTGACAGCTAAGTTAGTGCACTTTAGCACCAATTCCATGAACTTTTGTAGTTGGAAGCCCATGTGTCCTAAAGCATCCTGCTATGTGTCCTGGGCCTGAAAGATAACATCTGAAAATACTGCTCTGAATCTGGCTTGGTTTTGGCTTTTCTTCCTCTCTGGGACATTGTAAACAGCGTTATCACCAGACCAAGCTTGTCTAAAGCACATCCGCTTATGGATGCTGATGTGATGCCAGTACTTTCAGAGTTATCAGCTAAAGCAAGCCAGCTGAAGGTGAACTTTCCAGCAGTACTTAAAAAAACTTTTAATCTCAAAAAAAAAAAAGTCATTTGAGATATTTCAGAAGAAAGAAAGTTGTTATAAATGTTTCCAGAACTGTCAGTAACCGGTCAAAAGCAGTTGCTCTTGGAAATAGCACAGTGTGATCAGCAGTGTCTGAGAGCAAGGATGTACAAGGGCCCTTTTTGGCTTTAAGACAGTGACATTGACGAAGAATCAGCTCATACACACATCAATCTCTGCAAGTGAAGGAAACGAGTCTCAAAATAACTAACAATTTTATACAGGAGATTAAAGTCCCCTTCAGCAACATCTAGAGTCAACAGGTAAAAAGATTCAAATCTTGGATAGGCAGATCTACCACTAAAGGCTAATGACAGTAAGATTTATTAAGTGCATCACATTTAGGCTGGAGAAATCCCATTCATGTTCAAAAGTATTTGAAATAATATATCTACTCATTGATTGAAAAAAAGAGAAAAATCAGCTCAGTTCGAAAAACCACTAATAAATTCCTTGTCTGCAGTATGTTGAATGAAGTCAACAGGCTTCAGGCACTGTATTTATTTAATTTGTTCCTTCTGTCTTTGATCTTCCATCACAAACACTTTCATTTCTAATAATTTTTCTTTCCTTAGAATAAAATTCACAAAAGAAGGGCTATTCCATATAACATGGAATATTGAACATATTCAATGTGCAGCTTAGATTTGTGGATCTCTCATCAAATTCTGCATTTTCATCACAGAAGAAAAGATAGAGAAAGAAAATATGAAACAACACATCCTTTCTAGTGAGACTCTGACAATGTCCTTCCACACTGGCTTTGTCAGGTTCACACGTGGATGCTGTGAGAACAGTAGAGAAGAAAAACATCACCAGCCTGAAGTATCTCCATCAGTTTCCCCTGGAAGATATAAGAGCTTCTCACTGGCATCCTCCTCAGTTTTTGTAGCTCAAAAACAAATAAACAAACAAACAGATCTTGTGACTTATGTGCATGTGATTAGCTCCTTTTAGAAAAATCTGTGCTAATGTCATCACTTTGGGTGCTATGAAATGTGACTGGTGTACTAGAATATCATAAAAAGCCATCTCTCAATAGTATTTTAGTGTCTCCCAATTTGATACTTGCATCTAATGAACATAATAGTAATAAATATATATGATGAAGTGGAATCTGCCTGGAGCTGAATCCCAGAAAAGCTGGAAATTTCCTGCTCCTTGTAAGGAGAGAAATTGAGGGCAGGGCTCCAAGTCCTCCAGGTATCCTCACTACAAGGCAGTTCACTTTGTCACTAACACTACCAGCTTGTCTATACATTGATGCTAAAATACTGCCTTCATGCGGTATTGAGGGCAGAATCTAAAGCAAATCCCAGGACAAAATGAATGAATAAAGTATTTTTCAAAACTTAAGAAATTCAGATTAATCCGTGTTACTATGGAGTGAACAAATAGTGTTGCCTTCTGTAAACCTTCACTTATGAGTGTATTGAGGTGGTAGGGGGGATAAAGAGCTCACACTTTTGTTAAAAAAAAGTTTTAAAACATCTGAAAAACTTCAGTAAAATGTGTCAATTCAGGGAAAGAATCAGAAATAACCGGAAACGTATTTGGAACGATTCAAAAGCTGAGGATTTATTTCATCCAACAGTAATCCTCTAAAGAGTAAAAGCTCAGGCACCTTCTTTTGTCAATGGTCAGAAATTGTTTGAAGAAAATAGACAATTTCTAGCCCTTCTGAAATACTTTAATAAAGAATATCCATGTCATGGCAGCTAGATTGTGAGCTTCAGATGTACCTAACAAGTCCTTACTTTCAGTGATAAAAAAAATCAGCCTGAGAGACAATTTACATAGATAGATAGTTTTCTGAGTCTATTTTTCTTCCAAGGACAAGTTTATTTGTCCAGTAAGATAACCTTGTATCTCTCTGAAAAATACCCACACAAGGAAGGTATTACATGAACATTCATCTGGAAATGAATTTAAATAGTTATCAGTACTAGATACATGATATCTGGCTTCCAACATTAAATTCTATTATACGCTCTAAGTGAAATACTACAGATAATAAATTCAGATCAGATTTCTTTCTGAAGGCTACCAGTCAATTACTTGCCTTTCTTAAGCACTTATTTCTAGTTCGACTATTGCCTTTGCTTTCCTCCGTCCTGGATAAGAGAAACTCAAGAAAGGAATAAACCTCTTCTTCTTTTGCCTCATTTTTTGTACTGCACACCAATACTTAAATTATACAAGATCTCTCTTATCACTCTCAATGCAGTCCCTGCTAAGTGAAGTGAACTCAGAGATAGGAGTTTTAAGCTCACAATGTGTTTCGATATTTGGATTAAGTTGCAACCTTAATCACAGCATCTTTCTCTTATCCATTGCAAACCAGAAGTGCACCCAGCAACGCCATGCCCCGCAGTATTGATATTACCATCTCTACTTCTCTCTCACCATTCACAGTTTCGTCACGGATTCGATACAGACAATGTGCAGAAGGAACTTGAATTGGGACATATCCCAATATGCCACAAGATACTGTTAGAGGTGGGAAGCGAAAGACTTGGCACAGGGTGTTATTTAACTCTACCATAACATGACACTTCAGAAACTATGTTGCACACCTCTGCTCAGGAATATTAAGTATGAAATTTTACACTTCTAAAAAGTCATTATCATTAACAATCAGCCACACGCTGGTATCACTGGGGTTCTTGTTTGGTACCTGAGGAAATCAAAGGCAAACTGGCCTCTTATCATGTGGTAAGCAACCTGGGGGGGGGAAGGGGTTAAATACTGTGCAAATTCCTTCAACATCAGTTCAACAGGGGACCAATGTAATCCAAGTAATATTGCTAGGGCAGGGCATGAATTGCAGTAAATCAGTGTGTATGCCAATTGACTTCAAATAAGTTTCTATTCCATTGCACTTACTACCCTGATATACTTTGTTTTCTTCATGTGCTTAGAGCACATATTTCTTGCTGTTTACTATTCTGTAAAATGAGCTTTTTGAATGACCCCCTCAGAGCATTTGAAATGCACTTTATTTTAAAGGCAGCAGCATTTGAGCATCCTTGAAACTGCATGCTTTGTTTCATGATAAAAACAAAATGTCAATACTGTCACCTTTGAGAGTCAGGAAAAATAGGTCTTTCATTCCACCGTGTCAAGTACAGCAGTAATTCACTTAAAGTTACACTTGCCATGTCCTATTTTGCAAGGAAGGATGCAAGAAAAATCAGATGTATGAAAAACAGAGACATACTGGTCATGTTACATTATTACCGTAAAACAGTAAGAACATTGCAGGCCTTTCAAACAATGCTGAAAGATTCTGAAATCTCTCTGGCCTTTCACATTCTGTATTTCATGTCATATCTTTTGTGAATCTAACTTATGTGATAAATAATTCATGCTTAAACATGACTTTTAATCATCAACTCTGATTTTCAATAGTCAACAGTGACATTTCAGAATCCTGCATGAGGTGACTGAGCATTGAGTAACTTTGTGTCTGTTGTTGACAGGTTTAAATATGCAAATATTTGAAGAAAAAGAGGTTTGAATATCACACTAAAATATTTTTTTTCAAACATTACTAAAATGCATTGCCTGCCAAGTATATGGCAATATAATATATTACACACTGAGCCCAGATTGGTAATTCTTTCCAGAACATATCTGTGGTTATTTAATATCTCTTCTACATATAGCCTTCCCTGCCCTTCAGAAGGGGATGGTATCAGCAAAAGGACATAGATAGGAGAACATTTTCTTCTTTTTTAACTAGACATTCATTTGGGGGGAAAAAAAATGTGATCATTGAAACAGCAGTGAAAGCAGGTTCTCTATGTCCCTGATTATTTTCTTTTCTTGTGCTGTTCAGCTTGGACTTAGAGATCAGATACACTATTTATGCTTCAAACTGTGCCAGAACTCCACAAGTAGGTTAGCAGACCGATGCATATGTGGTAAGAGAAGGAAAAAATGAAAGAAGATTCCTTTTACTCAAACACAGGCCAGGCAGATGACAATCTGACAACGTATGCATTGGTTTGCTAGTGCAAACTTCTGAAAGGACAACTTTTTAAATTTCATTCATTGCTTTTAGCCAGTTTGGTTTATGTTCCTCTAACCTGCATTTTTGTTTATTATATATGAGCCTTTTCATTAGACACCAGGTTTTAATTTCTCCCCAAATTAAAGCAAGGAGCCCAAAGAGCGATATTTTTTGAGTCACACATACTCCATACTCACATTACTCCACCCAAACCTGCTTCAGTATGTTAGCCTGGGAGTGTTCATATGCTATGTATTCTTTTAAAAAACCTTCAGATTGCATCTTAGGCAGATTTTGTCTCTTTCCTTTGTTCTTACAAACAAATGCTCTCCTGATCAGCCCACGCCAATTCCTTGGGAAAAACAGCCATGGTAAGAATCCCCCTTTGCTCCCCAACCTGACCCTACTGCTGAGTGCATTACTGCACAGTTCATCCTCATTAATGTGAGTAGGTGACTTACCCATTAGAAATTGTACTGTTTGCCTCCCTCCTCTATTTACGGTTCAAGACAAGCTAGCAAGAAAAGCTATGAATGATGAGGTTTAATTAAGCTGCAACTCCATTAACTGAGATCCTCCAGGAATTACCCAGCCATCATTCACTCACAGCAGGTCATCCTGCTCCATTTTCCACCCAATGAAAGGAGTTTCCATTGATCCCTCACAAATCAGTGTGAGGTTTGCATGAGAAGCTTGCTGCCAGAGCAGGTGCCTACCTTCTTTCTGTGTCTTTTGGGGTGGGATTCGTCTTGCCTAACTTTGGGGTTTTACAGAGCAGAGGATGTAATGACAATCTCTGCTGGACATACTGTCTCGTGCTTTGCTTAGATGACTCAAATCTTTTCTCAGCATACCTATTTTTCTCCTGACAAGAAATTAATGTGAACAATTATTTCAGGTATAGCTATAGACTGTCTGAAAGAGTCTAAAAGGACAAATCCTACTTTTAGAGATTCAAGTTACTATTTATAAATTATCTAGACCCCGAACAGATGATGCTCAGCTTGAACACTTACCACAAGATGACTGTCCTGCATGCATCCATCCAGCAAAACACACCTGAATTTGGAGAGTCAACAATTGCCTAATAGTAATCAGAAAAAAATTTATTCACCAGATGTAGACATGACCCTCATTTTCCATAACTTCAGAATCCAATATCTTGGGGGTTTGGATCATTTCCAAAATTCTTTTGAAAAAAAAAACCAAGACAATTCACAGTCTACCCATTCTATTTTCACCTTGACCCAAAAGAATCCTTTTTACCTTAGCTTTTGTTCCAGAATTTCAGATCAGTTTAGACGAATTTCCTTGAAATATAGTAATCATCATCTCACACTAAATCTTTCTTTGTCCTGATACTGAACTTTAAACCTCCGACTGCTTTTAGTCCTTCTCATTAAAGCCAACAGTCAATGATCAATCATTTATAAGCTACTCCTTCAAGCCGAGTCAGAAAAATGGCTGTCTCAATTCCAGAAAAGTGAGACCCAAACAACTGTATGAGCAGAAAACCTTGTTATTCTAACCCTCCTTTTATTCAAACCAGCCACACTCAGTATTTTGCAAAGCAACTGCCTGGGTTGACCTCCGTTATGTAAAAGAAATATTTCCTGAAAAAATTGCCCAAATATTATTAGTATGGATTCTGCACTTGCAGTTAGCAATAAACTATGGGTTTGCATTGCTTAATGAATAACACATGATTGCTGATGTTTTATCTGTTATTATGGTTTCATGGTGGTGACTGGAATAAAGATAACCAAATGGAAATCCTCTTTCCAATGTCCATCTAAGCAAACAGGCAGGTTGGATTTTCCTGATCTTTACAAGTCTTGTTTGTGCTTTGTCTGGAATCAGTAGAAGTTTTGTGACAAAGTCTCTGAGAATCAGCAAAGTTTCAAATGAAACCAGACTCTTTTTTTTTTTTTTTAAAATCTTCTCATAAATATAAAACAACTGAGTATTATGGGAGTAGTACAGATTAACCTGGTGGTATAAGACAGCTTGCAGTTTAGCACCCTCTAACGTGGCCAGTGTGTAAGCAGGAACCAATGGAAAAAAAAAAAGGAAAAAAAACCGGGCCTGATTGTCCTGCTCTTGGAGTCATCCTCAGAGACCCGGATTGAACCATCATTTGGAAAACAATGTCAGCCACACCAACAACATCTGTAAAAAAGCTGATTTCATTAGTGGTATAATTTGGATGAGGCAACTGGGACTCATCCAAGTCTTTAAGAAAGGCTTTGTGGTACAAAGACAAAGTTGGTGGCTGAGACTTGTAAACGAGAACATTAAGTAAGTCATGTTTCTATTATTAGTTTCATTGTTTGGTTTTTTTTTTCTACTGCTTTAAGATGCACATATAAAGAATATTCTCTAATTTTTTGTTATACACATTCAGCCCACAACCAATTTTGAAAGCCTGATAAAAAGACTTTGTCTCCCCAAGACACAGATAGACAGTGCTGTCAATAACAGAGGATCCATGAATGCCATTTATCTTATAGCATTCCTCTGAGAAACTCGGAAGGGCAAGAAGGTGCATCTTAAAGAGATTTATCAAGGTGATAATGGGAGAGGAGAGAAATCTTTCTTTCTCAAAGTTTTAATGGAAATGTAACATTATTTCCTCCACCAGTTCAGAATTTTAAGAGGATTTTCAAGGGATAACGTGTGGATTTGTCCATCTATTGCGGCACACACGAAGCCCAGGGGACCATTTAACAGTATCACAGGCTCAGTGGCACCAGGATATGACCAAAGGTCTAAAATAAACCTAAAACCACTAGTTATAAAGACCACTGAATTTCCAGGGGTTCCCTTGAGGCTGATTATCCAAGGCACCTCATGACAATGTGAATTATGCTCCTCCTGAAGCTTTTCTATATATCTTTTTCTCATAAAGATGCTGAGTTGATAACTGGACACAGATTTATATATTTTGATTCACATTTCTGACTAGGGTGAATTTTTCAACATGTTCTTTAATGCTTATTTTGAAAGAGGCTAACCATAGTCAAAGAGTTTAATGCTTCCTCTGCTAACAAGCTTCCATGGAAAGCTTTTGAAGGTAGCACTGAGGGTCCTACTCAGGTTCGCAGAGAGGAAATAAGCCACCTTTTAAAACTGGATTTCTTTCAGGAAGAGGGAGTATTTTTACCTAAACCAAACCTGAGTAATTTCTACAGAGGTCAGTATGGTCACTTTGTCCTTTAATTTTTCTTTCAGTATTCAGAAAGCGAGCTTTCTATCTTCTTCTCCAGCCTTCTGCTTTAACTATGAGAAGAGTTAGAATCTTTTGCCCCTACTTACTTTGAATACAAAATTAAACAAGGAAGCTTTCAAATTATGTTCAAGTTAATTTTTCAAATAATTCCATTTAGGCTGCAGAGAGAAATAACAAAGGAGAAATTTTTCCCTTATAAAATGCAGAGATTATAAGATTGTTTCAGTATGTCAAAACCAAAGAGAAATGAGATTCAAAGGGAAATGTTTTTGCAACATTGGCAAAACTCTTGTTGCATCAAATTGGAGTCTGTTACTGTGAAGGTACCTGCAAAGCCAGTTACTGTTCCTAAGCAGAAATGGCGAGTAAACATGTAGCTTCCCTAACAGCTTGTCTGTGTACTTCATCTTGTTACGCAGCAAAGGGAATCCAGAACATCACCACTACAACCTCACTACTTCCTGAGGCCAAAATCAATGTATTTCAGTACCTGCTGTTTTGGCTACAGAATCAATTCTTCAACTATAGTAAGAAAAATGGAGAGTCAACACCAGTAGACTCACCACCCTCTTTGAAGATGCTTAGGAAGACAAGGAGGTGGCTTATAGATACATCTAAAACTCAGGTCTCCTTTTCCCTGTCTATCTGTAAATAAGCAGAGGAATGAAGTTTCTAGATATGACAACTTGCTGATTTTTTTTTTTTTTGGCTTTAAATTGGTTTGCTAAAATGACCAGAAAGCAAATCCAACACTGGAGTATTTTTGGGAGACTGAAGGGAAGAGATACAGCTGCAGCCCCTTGTAAGCCTAATGGGAAAATAAATTTCATATGAAATGAGGAGTGGATAATTATGTGTTGCCTAAGAAAAAGAAAACTGTTCCCTCCTAGAACTTATTTTGTTTTGAACTTAAGTGCTGCTGCTGAATTTCTGTCTATGCAAAGTGCTTGGAACAGAAGAGAGAAGTCAGGAGAAGTTTACATACAGGAGCAAGCAAATGCTCCAGGTGAATTAGGCTTTGTCATACTGAAATCTGGGTATTTTGGAGAAGGTGAAGTAGCTGTCTAATAAAAGAGAAAGCAGCACGCCTGCTTAAAGAGGGATTTAGTGTGTTACATGTGAGTAAATGGATTTCTGTTCCTTAAGAGAAAAAAATCAAGTGCTTTAAAGGAAAAAAAATACAGCCTGTGGTTTCCCAATCAACTTTCAAAAGATAAAACCATCAATCATAGAAGGACACAATGATTCCTATAAAACAACAACAATATCTACACAGGGAGATGAGGCAAAACTGCAGGAGGCTTCTTAATGATTTGAAGCTAAAGAGGAAAAACCCAACCAAAAAGCAAAACAAAATGTCCCTTTTAAAATACCCCTTTGAAAACAAGCAGAGATTGGAAGGAATATGAAATTCAGATTCCTCTTAAACTGTGATCATGGTGACAAGATGATTTTTTTTCTAGGACATGCTATCCTGCAGTCTGCTCCGGATGCAGTCAGAAGCATACAAGTCAGGCAGAGTTATAGTGAGGACAGAAACAAGCTGGCTCCAGGTATGAAAACCCTGGGGTAGCTCAGGGCAAAAACTGCATATAAATAGTTCAGCTGCAGCCTGGATGTAAAGCAAAGGAATTTCTTGGCTGAACAAAAAAAATGAGGCAAGACACATAAAGACAAGAGAGACCAGTCACAGTAACTATGCAATGAGTGAAAGAATTTTTTTTTTTTTTTTTTTTGCAAGGATTGCTGTGTTCATTTTAGGTCACTCTGAATTCACAGTATTAAAGACTGGAAGGGAACTTGGAAGGTCAGATAGTCCAACCTTCTAATTAAGCAGGACCACCTAGAGCCAGACATGTCCCAACATATCAATATCTCCAAGGATGGAGACTCCACAAACTGGGCAACGTGTGCCAGCGCTCAGACACCCTCATGGTAAAAAAGCATTGCTTATTGCATTACCAGCCACTTGTGGATGAAGGTTTAGCATTAGACATCTTGAATTCCACAGTGTCAAATATTACTTTCAATCCATTCAACAAACATTTTTCTTCCAGAATATAGTCTTCAAATCTCAGCAACATGCACCCCCACCTATCTTTCACACTGCAAAGTGGGACCTGCTGATTTTAATTCTCTTTTAACCTTGGCTGAGCTGCTGTTCTTTAAAATGCTGCCGCAACCGCTTAATTTTCCTCCCCAACATTAGCAGCTGATGTTGGTTTTGTGGCTGGAGGCTTTGTTGCTGGCTTTTTGTTTTGGTTTGGGGATTTTTTAGGAGTTATTGCTTGGGTTCTTATTGTTATTAATTGTTTCTTCTTTTTTGTGTTGTGGAAGGTAGCAGTGTTCACGGAAACCAGCCCTGGTGACATCCCGACTGTACCACAGCAGGCAGAACATGGCAGTGGCTGTGTCACTGGGAGGCTGTGGTGGTCCAAGGCAAATATAAAAAGGGATGCTAGAACTGCCCCAAGAGAAGCTCACTCTCTGTTTTAGCAAAATAAGCTTTCTTATATGACAGACAAATGCAGCACACCATGAAGCTGTGTGTGAGGGCTTGTGCTTTTATGCATAAGGAATACACTCCATGGCAGCTGGTTAACCTACATTTACAGCTGAAGAGGTAAAGCTGACCCACAGGGACTTGCATCCAACCTACCAACATGGAAACAATGCTAGTCAAATGGACTGTGCCTTTTAGGATTATAAGCTGAGTCGGAGCAGCTTGGTTTTTTTTTCCTACTGCCATACATAAGAAACAAACAAGATCAATACTTAATTACCAAGGATTAGCTATAATTGATGATACCCATTATATAAGATGAAGTTAGACAAGCCCACAACAGTTTCCAGTGCAATACTTGTTCCTTAACGACCAAAAAAAAGGGTTTTTTTCCACCCCCAATCTCATTTAAGCAATACCTGCCCCACTGCTCTCCTGGCTCCAAGATACAATTACTGCTCAGAACTGAAAGATTTTTGCTCTATTTACAATTTTAAGACAAGTTTATTTTCATAAATTCTAGACTTGTCTGTTTAGAGGTTTGACATTTTATTGACAGCCATACAAGTTAGATTATGCTGATAGAACAGACACTGCCATTTTTAGGTATAATTAGCATTTCATTTCCTTTCAAACAATTTCCCTATCACATTGAGCACCACCAGGGCAATGGGAATGTTCAAAAGAACACTCCACTGCAGCTTTATGTTATTTTTTTTAAAAAAAAGGATCACAGCAATTTCTGAACTAATGTTTTGGGACTTTTTTAGGATTGTATTTTTCTGTACAGCGATGTTTTACCGAGTTAATACCAGGTAGAATATCTAAAGCTTTAGCAAGGGTAGAATTCTGTATCTTTTTTTAGTGTTATTTAATTTCCCTCACAGACTAGAAAAGTTACCTTGTTAAAACTTTTCTTGCAGAACGGAAGTTTTCAGTGAATAATATAATAGAAAGGAGACCAGGAATCTCCCTGGCTTTTGCACAAATGACTGGGGATGATTTCTCATCGTCCCTGGTTCCGTGCTGTATACACACGGCAGCCCCAATCACAGTCCTGGTGACCTTCTGAGGAGCACAAAAGGGGACATGAGCCTCCTGTTAGACACCAGGCTCCATTGGTAGTTGGGTGAGCTGCTGAAGAAAAGGATGAGGACCAGCAGTCCATCAAATCAGAAATCCAACTTCAAGTGTCCAAATATTTTATACCTTAAGTGGACTATTACAGGCAACTTTTAGCCACATCTCCTTGCTTTGAGGAACTTTCCAAGGGGAGTTGGGTTAAAACTGGTGCATGTCCATAAGAAGTTTGGGAATTAGTCAGAGGTTTTCTCACTGCTTCCCCATTGACCCCTCCTCTGGGGCCTGAGGTCCTCTAGGCTCTGGCTGGAGACCAGACAGAAGATGACACCTTCATGTCACAATGCTACATGATCATAACTGTGCTTTCTTAGTTACTTGGAGGCTCTCTGAAGACATTAAAAAAAAAATAAAATCAAACAGCCTTATTCCTGCTGAATCCTAGCTCAAAATTCTCTCAGCATGGCAAGAGAGACCAACATCCGACAGTAATTTACAAAGCTTCTCCCTGACAGGATTTAACTACAGTTTGTGACCGACATCAGCCTCTGCTTTAATAGACCCAATGTGTCATTTATGCTATTCTTGCCTCCCACCCATTTTCTGCAAAACATAAGGAATTTTCATTTCACTGTTCACTTCAGTGACAGCAGGAGAATGCCCCAAACAGAGCGTCTGATGTGTGTCAGTCTAGTCATAGAGATAAATACACCAAGAAAAGCAGCCTGTAGACTTAGAGTCTATAATAGTGGCATTTAATGCTTGCCAGGGGAACATCGCCATGCAGTGGAACTATAGGATCTTCACACTGTCACAATAACAGAAATAATTTACAATGAAAAAAAAACCATAGCAGTATTTCCCATGCTAAAGGAAAGTTTCTAGAAAGTCATGGTGTGACCTTGGCTGTCCTTTGCAGAGCACCTTATAGAAAAACTACAGGAAAAAAAATAAAGAAAAAGAACAAAAGTTTATGGCCTCTAATCATATTTTTTTCCATTTGAAATGCATTAATCACTGTGCAATTTAGATTTGTCTGGTCATACTTTCATTAGAACAGAGCTGAGTGGCAGCTGTCTCATTGCAAATAGAAGCATCCACATCTGACACAACAAGACACTTTTTAATACCCTGTATGTAGAGGGCAAGATTCCTTGAGACATGCTCTATACGTACTGTCACTTAGCAGGAAGTTTAAAGGGTTTGTTTGCAGAGCAACCAGTTACTTTCTACTTAAATAGTACTATTCACTGATCATGTGCTATTATTTATGTGTTTCTCAGCCTGGCCACCAATGAAAAGAAGTTTCAAAGAGACAATTTAATAATATTTAAAGAGCAAGAGTTCATGCACCCCAACTGTATTTGTTTAAGTTGAAAAGTACAACTGTGAACTGTTAAGTTGAACTGTGCAAGTTGCTAGCAGCAGGGGTTTGATTTTCATAGAATCATAGAATTGTCTAGGTTGGAAGAGACCCTTGGGATCATCGAGTCCAACCATCTACCCTACTCTTCAAAGTCATGGTAATCAGATGTATATAATAGGATTTTACTTGTGTAAGAAATTATCTGTAGGATTGTGGTTTCTGAGCTTGATACATGCCTGATACCCACGTAGTCATCCTTAAACAAAAGGAAAAATAATAATCTAATTACTCTCATGCTTACCTGTCACCTTGAGATAAATAGCAAAATTCAACTAATCTCTAAGGCAACCTGATTGAGCCAGAAAGAAGCAAGAAAAAAAAAAAAGAAAAAAGAATTGGGCAACCATTCATAATTATTGAAAGCATAAAAAAGATTAATTTTCTGTATAATCAAATACCCACATAAGCATCCATTTCTACTACTGTAGTCCAATAAAAGTAAATTAAACAGTGTTAGAATGGATGGCTTTTCCCTGTGAGACAGATAACAGCCACAAATGAGGCTATGAAATTAATCAAACTAACTATAAGTGCAGTTGACACTGTTTACAGAGAGCAGGAAAACCCAGCAGCCATGTGGGAACAGACTATGCAACAGTAATTGAAAAAAAACACAGTAAACTTCACTTCACTCCTCTTATGCTAAAAAGAAAGCTTTAATTTTCTTCTTTAGTTTTTTTTCCTGAGTCTTAAAAGATTAGGAATGATAATGTAAGCCAAACAAAAGAGTGGCAGCCAAACAAAAGAGAAAAAAAAAATCTCTCTCATGATGGGAAAGTTTCAAACATTAACAAATCTCTGTCAGCTTCATATACAAAAGCATTTTTAATCCAGGCTGTTTCTTTGGGCTGTGCTGCCAGATGAGTCACTGATAGATGGAGGAGTTTGTAGTGCAGCAGACATGAAAACTGTTCCTTATTATAAAGCAATATAGGAAATTGCATATGGGAAAACTATATATAAAGACAAACACACAAAATGAGTTTAATGAAGCTGTTCCTGCAATCTTCCTTCAGCTTCCCCAGGCACAAATATTTCCATGTTCCTCCCAGCATCACAGACACACTGACACAGCCAGCAACAGAAACACACTTTCAGGGCTCCACTCCCAGTCACCGAACCCTGAGAGAAGGCTTTCCTTTCTTTTAATTTTTTTTTTTTTTTAATTTTTCTGCCTTAATTACTATTCAATCTGTATATGAAAGGAGACAAGGACCTTGAGTTCAAAGGTCCCTGTCCAATACCAGGCTGCATTACAAGTCTTGCACAGAATATGTCACTGCCTTAAGGCATTTACTGAACACACTGCTTGACTTTGTGAGTCGGTGCTCCCATTCTTGAACCAGTTTGTCCAAAAAGGCTTAAACTTGTTAAGATGTGTGGCCCAGTCAGCTATTCATTGAGTCCATAAAAAGAAACCGTGTCTACGTTTTAGGCAAGTCAACAACCCTTGAATTAAAAAAAGTCAGGCTTCACTTTGGATTTCAGTTCAAGGTCCATCCCTGCAAGAAAGCTGAAGAAGCAGGTGGCAGCAAGGAGTTATGTGTCTAATAAACACTATCTGCTGTCCAGAGGAGCATCCAGTGGTTCCTACAGCTCTTGACCAGAGAGCAGAGAGCCCAATTCCTCTTTGGGATGAGGGCAGTGATGGCACCCTACAGAGCTGACACATCTGTCCAAGTCCTTGTATGTGGGAAGAGCGGCACCTGCTTGGGAGCAGGAACCTGAGGACTTCGGCCAAAGCAATGTACTTGGTTAACTTTTGGAACATTAGGGACTTGTGACTCCAGACTTCAGTAATCTAGGCAATCCTGTTCCAAGTACCTGTCCTCAAAATTGGGTCAGTAAAATGTCCTGCAAGGTGCTCAGGAGAAGCAGTTGTCAGTAGAAGAGCCAAGACCTGATAGAAATCCTGGTAAAGAGATGAAAGATGAGATCTGCTTCTGGCAGCTTCTGCCAGCCCATTGCTGGGACTCCAGACAGGAAGAGAGAAACAGGATCACTTAGACATCCAGATATTTTAAGACATTAGAATAAGATAAATACTATCAGTATTTTTGCTCTTATTTTCAGTACTCAGCCTCTGTCCAAAGTTAGTTGACTTCAGGTAAAGAGCAGGGCTATGTCTTGTTTTCTGTTCTCCTGCCCCATAGTGATGGGAAACAGGGGCAGCAAAGGCACAAGGGATCTCAGGTTCTCTCAAGGCATCTCAAATGACCTCAGAGATCTGCTACAAGGGTATTTCTTGTATTTTGACTAGGTAAGGCTAGGCTGATTAATCTTTTAAGGGAACCTTTAAGTTTTAGAAAATACACCACCATTTGCTCACACCTTCCAAGACCTCTAATACAGAAGAGACTCTGGCAAGACTGTTCTAGTTGTCATACAAAAGCAACAGCAAGAGCTGAAGCTGAAATTAGGAGCCAAGCAAAAACATAAATATATTTATGCAACGCCAAAATACGTGTTTCTCCTTAAATTGTTAATTCTCTCCAATGCCATATTGGAAGCTAACTCTGAATCCAATAAAGCAAAACATCTCACAATAAATTACTTGCAGGTGAAAGAATCCAATCCAAATTTTTTTTTCACTCCAACACAAGTTAATAAATGAAACAGCTACATGAAGTAATAAAGAGAAAATATTTCTAATTTATGCAATGTTACAAAAGCTATGTCCATCAAGTTACTCTGGGGAAATGGACTGTAGTAATTGATTCTCTTTAAATATAGCCGAGGAGGAAATTAGAACTGGCTTAAAATAGAAATTGAAACCCTCACTATAAAAATATATTGCTGAACAACAGTGTCCAGATCCACAAAAAACCTGTTCAAGTCCCTGTGAGATAAATGTAAGAATGACTCATCCAAACTATTTCATAAAAGTATATGTTAGAAGAACAGCTCTTTAGGACAAATGTGAGAAAACCACAGCATTATATAGCCAACCCCCTTACATGCTTCTGAACATTCAACATACACATCTCTTTCTTTAAGAGATTAATATTGCATTAGTACAACATACTACTTGAATTATTTTTGGTACTTGACTAACAGGATGGAGACACTTTCCCAGTCACAACCTGACTCTGGCAAAGGGAAAAATAGAATTCAGACTTTACACATAACCTTCACATTAGCAGAACTTTCCATAGCTAAATGGAATGAGCTGGTCCTCTGCAAGGGCACCAAAGCTTTCAGTTACATTTTGAAATGCATGGCATGAGTCCTCAGCAAGAACTGCTTCACTATAGAGGTGCACGCTAAGGTAGACACAGAAACTCTTCCCAAGCCGGAGGGAAAGAGGTAATGTGAAAAGGGGAAAAAAAAAATTACACACACACACACACACACACAACCCCCAAAGAAAAGAAGAAAACGCAGCCATGAGAAAGTTACTATCCATTTCTCATCCGTTCTCTCATACCAAGAGATCCTTGCTGCAAAAGAATGGTGGGATTTTTTTGGGATGGACACACACACGTTGTTTTACATTAAAAAAGAGAGACATCATAGGAATGGGTTGTAGGCAATGGTGTTATATGTCCTAGGTAGCTGGAATAGTTTTGCAAAAAACTCCTGCACAAGTAAGAGTAGAGAGAGATAATATCATGGAATTAAAGAAGAGAGAACAAGAGAATGGGAGAATGAAAGAACAAGAAAGTAAAAGTTATCCATATGTTTGCCTTTTATCGTACACAAACTAAAGTCAGCTATCTAAGATAGTCAATTATTTAAAGTCAGTTATTTAAGATAACTTTTGGGTAACGTTCCTAGAACGTTGACTAGAACTGTATTTTCCTGATCATCAAGTATTTGAACTGACACACTGGTAAGCAGAAAGTTGAACCAATACTCAGGAATGAGAAAAATAAACTAGTTAATTGCTATTTTTCTTTCCGAACAGCATGGGACAACTCTGCAAAAGTACCCCCATTCAGACTATTGTTAGTAGAAATCTGCAAATAGGTGCCTTTCAGAGGGGTTTACTTCTGTCTGACTCTACCTTCTGGGAAACTCACCCATCCAACACTGTGCAGTTAACACAGCTTTAAAGCATCCACAAACCCTCCCTCCATCATCTCCGTGTCAAATTTTAAAAGACACATCAGGCAAGTCCATAGTAGGCCAAATAAATTGACTTTAGTTGCTTTCATTAGAAAAGGGACCAAATAGCTTTGATGCAGCATTTTCTTAATTAAGGACTACAGAAACGAGATAAGAAAAATGCAAGAAAATTTGCAAAATTATTTATATTAAATATGGCTGGATTTTATCATTGGAAAGCAAAATGCATCAACTTAGGTTGAAAACAGAAGAGATGAAGCTTGTGAGAACGTGGTCTGGGTTAGCACTGAAGGGCAAGAATTACACTTGTGCAAGGAGCTCTCAACTCAAACCTGTGGGACACTTTGTCAGCCCAGTGCAACACACAACTGGCAAATGCAGGTCATGCATCATCCACAAAGCTACATTTTTATGCACATGCATTTTCCCTTGATCCTTTACCTACAGTACACAATTAACATTTCAAATGAGACAAAGCATTATCATTTTGATAAGGCGGCTAGATAAAATGGATAAAATATGTATTTTAATTCTGGGTTTTGCTCAAGTTATGTTTTTATTCATGACTTGTATTTTTTAATTACTTCTCAATCCCTAGAGTTTACCAGCTGGAAATCTGAGGGTGTATCTTTAAAGGGAAAGAACTGAAATCCATATATGCTCTACTGTATTATGTATAAGATTCACAGTGAAGAAATGGACAAAAAAGAACCCTGATTGAAAAACAAAAGGCAGGCAAATACATATTCCCAGAAAAATAATAATAGAATCATAGAATCATATGGGCTTGGAAGGGGCCTCTGGAGATCATCTAGTCCAATCCCCCGCCAGAGCAGGTCCACCCAGAGCACATTGCACAGGAACATGTCCAGGCAGGGTTTGAATGTCTCCAGAGAAGGAGACTCCACCACCTCTCTGGGCAGCCTCTTCCAGTGCTCTACCACTCTCACAGTAAAGAAGTTCCTCCTCATGTTTAGATGCAACTTCTTATGTACAAGTTTGTGCCCATTCCTCTTGTCCCGTCACTGGGCACCACTGAAAAAAGACCAGCCCACTTCACTATGAGCTGTTTCAAGTGATGAATAAGATTCTTGCTTCACCTCCCCAGTAGTTAGTAGATCTGAATCTCTTCACAAACTCTACAGACATAATTCATTCCATAAGAAAAGAAATAATAATACAAGCAATAGAACCATTAGGTGAGAAAAGGAACGTTATAATTATCATCAACAACATAGATATTCTTCATATGCTGAAGTTCTCTCAATTTCTCTATCTACAGAGATCTATTTTTCATATTTTGCTTTTGAGAAAATATTTATTTGATTATATAAATGTAATGTTCAGGTTGTATATATGTTTGTTTGGATTTTGAAGAGATGGAAAGAAGGGGAAGGCAGACAGCCTTGGGGGGAAAATATATCTTGAGATCTGATTTTTCAAATACATCATCAAAAAGATTGTGGTAATGAGGAGAAGTAGGGGCAAAGAGGACAGTGGCTGGCAGAAAACGCTGTCCATAAATCCCAACTTGCTCAAAACTTGCCTGGAATTTTAAGAGATCTTTTAATGTGTTTGATTAAAACGTGATTTTCATATGACTTCTCCAGCTACTTTAGCAGCAGATAGTTTCACTGAGTATTGGAGATTTATCTGTGCGTTCATCAATCGAATGTCTTCATAGCTTCATGCTCAATTACTCCTATCGGTGGTCTATCTATCTCCCACTTCTATAACACATCTGCCACACAAAGTTTCATAAACAAGCTAATAAGTGTGACAAAAGATCATACTATGCCTCCATATTCATGTATGATTTTGATCACGCACAGTAGATTTTTAGCTCCAAAGCTCATGGGGTTTTATAATCACCACAGATGATATATTCAGGGCAGATTGAACTCCTTACTCAAAAGCAGAGAGGTCGTGCACGCTGTCACAAAACTGAACCCCTGCAAAGTGTTTTTGGAAAAAGGATTAAAAAGCATTTTTGTCTTGCAATTGCTCCCTCACACATCTTTGCCCGCACCCTCTAGAGAAGACAGATTCACTGTAACAGGGCTGCCTTGACAGCTAGCTGCATGCTCCTGCCACATGCTTGAAAATTTAGAAAGAAACCAGTTCATATTCAAACAGCTTTTAGAGATTGCATCTGGAATTATACCATCCAGGCCAAACAACTGGATTGTTCATTAAAATCATCTGATTGCCATGCACTTATCTTTGTGCTCGCAACAAAAGAGAGAAAAAGAAAGAGGAGCTGCTTTTTTCAATCCTTTGTACTGTCATCTCTTTCTATTAGACTCTGCCTATTGGACAGAGATTTTGCCATGATTGGTTTCTTTGACATGCATTTCTATTGCTTTTCATCTGAAACGAGAAGGTGGCTAAAAATTAAGCAAATTGTTCATTAAATAGCCACCCCTGCTTTGAGAAAAGGTTATCCTTTCTTTGGATTCTTTGATGCTGCGTTAGCGATGCTTTTCCTTCCAGAGGCTTTGTGCATAAAAGGCAAGCTCTTGGAGAAAAAATTGGAAAATAAACCTTCTCTCCCTCATCCTTTCCATGATGGTAATTTAAAAGATAACTGTTTTGAAGATAAAGTTGATTTCTGATAACAAAAGACCCACTGTTTAAAATGGAAGTCTGCTACTGTTAGCAGATGATTGACATGAAAAACAGTCCAGCAGGAGTGGCCAGATTGGCTGGTGGGGACTTCAACAAAGAAAAATAAAGCAGCAATCATAAGTTAAAGTGACTGTACTAAATTATTTCTGGGCTCGAATCGTATTTTCTTTGTTTGTATTTTTGTTTTAACTATTGGTACACTTAGACACAGCAGGTATGTAGACCATCTCACATGAAATTATTTCCAAAAAAAGATAAAAGAGAAGAGAAAAATCACCTACCTCCTTTCTTCACCCATCCTCAGTCTGTTTGTAGTGCTGACGTTCTGAGTTGTGGGAGCACAAATTGTTCGGATTCTGTGGTGGGTTTTTTTTCTTATCTTTCTTCTATTACTGCTAATACAATTAAGTTTACTTGTTCTTATGAAAAAAGGGAAGTTACAGGAACAACAACAAAAGACAACAAACACAAAGTTATGTTTGGGATTATTATTTCTTGAATGCTGCCTTATTCATTCAGGAATATGTATATAGGAATTTGTTTATCTGAGACTAAGAACATTTCCTAGGCTCATAAGAAATTTTCTGTTCCTCATGCCAAATACGAAGGCCAGCACACACATAAAAACCAATTAAGTTCTCAAAATGGGGTGTTGGTGAAATTGAAATGATGTATTAGATTCATATTGGCTTTTGCCAAGGGATACTTTCATACTTAGCTAATTACTGAAGCATACACAGAGAAAAATATCCAACAGCTCCAAAATGTCAGCACCTATGATTGCATGGCAGATGTAGAAAAATGATGCACGACTAAGTTCCTTGCCTTAAGAGAAAGAATACGTGCTATTTGGGGTTTTTTGTTATTATTATTCTGCAGCATTGTTCACCAACTATGAACATACCATCCAGAGAAGAGACGAGCATTACCCAAAATCTCCAAATCTCACCAAACATTAAACATGAGCCAGCGACACTCAACACAGTTCTACAGCTACACACTACAGACCTCCAGCAGCACCAAAACGCAATCCTAAAACATATTAGAGATGATCTTTCAATCCCTACTCATATCTGTAGTCATATCAATCTCAGCAATAATACAAACATGAAAAAGGGCAGCCTTAAAAAGCTCTTAATTATACAGAGGTAAGACATTTGAAAGACTACAACCAAGAATCCCATTAATTAGCATTCTGGTTTCACCACTCAGCCACTCTCATCCTCAAAACATTTATAACCTACATGCAAAGGCCATTAGGATACCTTACTAGCCTAGGGTGGACAGAGAAGTACTGAGCAAAGGAGACAGAGATGAAAGTAGACTAAAGAAACGAGGCTCAGTCAGGAGGCATTAATACTAATAAGCTGGTAAGGGACTCTGGAAAAATCATTTCAAGAAGAGCTTGGGTGCAGCACAACAGCTGTGTATTCACAGTTATACATAAAATAAAGGGCCTGCAGTCTGCTGCCTGTGGCACTGCTGACCCTTGCACTGACTGCATTCAAGCTGTGTTTGCTTTTTACTAATAAATATGTGTTTGCTTGGCTTCACAACCCATTTCAAAGGAAGGCTTGTCATGCAATATCTTCATTTTAAGAGGTAAAGACTGCATTGGATTTTTCTTTCAGTTCCATATATAATTAACCACACAGAAATTCCCTCCCAAAAAAATTAATTTTTTGGAGGAAATAAGAAAGGACTGGAGAATAGCATTGTGTAGTGCTCAACCACTATCCTATCAACCTATAACTAGCGGTCAGATTGGAGACCTCCAACACCTTGTTGTACTAGTGTAGCTTAGTGGTGACATATGTGTAGGATACATTTAGGCTCTCACAGACAGCGTGGGGAAAAGTGTCTCCTTTGTCAGTCCAGAACTTTCCAGTCTGTCTCAATGACAGCAGGAGAGCAGCGAGTTGAATCCAATATCAGGGCAAGCTCTTGGAGCATTGCCTTCTTTTTATCAACATCCTCTTCCTCTGGAGCAGAGCATAGCTGGCTGTTGCTCTACATACACTGCTGATTAAGTCCTGGGGACATCTGGAGAGCACATCTGCTGCAGAGGACACATACAGCTGGGGGTCCACAGTATATCGAAACAAGGGAGCTCCCAGAGGTCTCAAATATGTGCTCTAAAGCAGACCAGAAAGCCCAGTACTCATGAGGGTCCATATGCCAGGGCCACACGGGACAAGAGCAGCAGATGTTTCTCATGCTCCTCTGGGGTCCCCAATCCTTCTTTCTCTCTCTCCTTCCTTCCAAACTAACTGACACTGCTGGAGTGACAGGGGATCTACAGCTGCATGGTATCCTGAGGTTTTGTGAATTAGGGACAGGGAACATTCATTTAGCTTTTTTCTCTAAAGTCTGTTGGTCATCTTGTTCTGATCATCTTTTCCCCCAGCTGTTTGCTGCCAAGGGTGCTACCAGATCTGGCGCTGTGAGGACTATCTAGAAGATTATAGTCATTCCTGAGCAAAGTTGGTAGCCCTCAACTTTCTCAGAAGGACAAGGTGTGTTTACAACGGCTGTCCCAAGCTCTGAGACCAGACAACCCATATGTACACCCTTCTTTCTGGATATTGATGAATTTTAGAAAGATCTGAGAAACTAAAGCTTTGAAGGAAATGTGAAATATAACTCTGAGATGTGTTTGCAGAAATAATCAAAGATAAGACTGTTTAATTGATGACATCTTTTTACTTTTAAAAAAAAATAATTATGGGAGTAAAATTCAGTAGAAGAGACAGACAGATAAATCAATACAGCAGGTGGAACTGACAGGAAGATTATAATCACATCTGTTGCTCTTTTGTGCTGCAGAGTAATTTCACAAGCCAGAGAAATACTTGAATGCAGAAATTCAACTCAAATTTTAGTTATCTTAAGATTTGTTCTCAGTTCCAGAATTTAAATTATTTCTGCTAGATTTTTTTAAATTTATTTTTTAACTGAAAGCTTTATAAACCATCCTAAGTATGGTTTTAATTTTATAGATATTTATTATTTCCGCCCCACTGGATAAAGATGACATAGCACGTGACTGAAAGCTTCTCAGAGAGACAAGGGGTATAGAAGGGATAGAAGTTATCCAACAGAAGCAGGAAAGCCTGTTCTTCTTGGAGAATAAAGATCAAAAGGGTATTTGTAAATCTCTTTTGCTGAACTGAAAATGCAAGTTTGCTTATTAAGGAATAAACTTGTAGGAGCAAGAAATAATTCTGATATTTCTCAAAAGAAGAATTCTTTGCATTTGCCTTATAATCCTGAAAAGCTCCAGACACCAGAGCATCTCTCTTCAGCTGACCCAAGTTAGAATTTTTTGGATAATTCACCCCATTCTGGAGTGAGTGGCCTTACTCATTTCTGTGACTCTCCTGAAAGATGGTTTACAGTGTACAACAGAAACTGAAGAGTTCAGCTTTCTCCCAATTTAGTTACTGTTCAAGCCCCATGCACAGCGTGATGAGCTTATCCACAGATGTCACTGTATAACTGTTCAACCTGGGAAAGACATGGGGGAGAGAGATGAGCTACTGCAGCTCACAGACCAGGTTATTTATGGTGAGAGAGTCTAGAGGCAGCCTTGATTATGAAGAACTGCATCCAATTGAGTACATTTTCTGCAATTACAATCAATTAAGAAAGAGGTTCCTGTGTCTTAATAAAATGCTTTCCTTATGCTGTCATAGTCTAAGCAGTACAACTAAAAAAAGAATATATAAAAACAAAATAAGAGTGAAAATAGAGCATTTTGATTCTTGCAAAATATAAGCAAACTGAGACGTGTTAGTTTGAGATCATGCTCTTCTTGGAGTTTCAGTACATGAACTGCAGGAAAAAAGAACAACAGGGGAAAAAGATACCTTTTTGGTGAAATTTCAGAAGTAACAAAGATAAGGTAGGAGTCTAGCTCATATCATATGTATGTCAATACAGAAAAAGAATAAACAGTATATTCAGATGTATAAACTGGAATATTCCTTGGCAGACACAAGCATTAAAAAAGTCAGTGTATGAGTCTCCATCAATTGCAACTTATTGGTTTATCCCTCTCAATTCTTTAAAATTACAATGAAAAGTGGATGACTGTAGGAGTAGAAAACATAACCTACAACGAGCATTTGAAGTAACTGGAATGAACTAGCCTGTAGTAGAGGGGACTTGAAGGGAAACATTAACAATTCTCAATAAAGAAAATGCTACATCATGACATTCTCCACAATTATAGTATTTCTGTTGTTTTGACAAGTCTTTTTTGCATATCACTACAGTGACTTTCATCAAAATAAGGAACCTAATCAATGTCTTTCTCCTTTCCTTCACAAATGTTATCTGTGTCTCGTTTTCTCCCAAATTCCTGGATTTAAAAATCAGAAGCTGAATATAGCGCGATGACGACACATTTATTTAGAAATCATTTTGCTCATCTAACCTTAGGTGGGTAAGGGATGGATTTTATCACTTAATTGTATGTATGAAACATCACTCAAAAAGGCTGAAAACATGCAACATTCTTGCAAGAAGCAAGAATATATCAAAAAGCAAAGGGAATAAGCTGCAGATGCAGAGCTGATTACAAACCCTGTTCTGTTAACAGTTACCCAAGAGGGACCTCTTTTGAAGTCTATAAAATCCCACCAGCTTAAGTGCTGTGTTGCATGGGAGTCAGCCCTATCACCCCATACATCACACTTGCTTTTGTTATCTACCAAATTATCTCAATTTTTAGAGTCTATAGACTTGGAACAGGAAAGCAAGAAAGGGGACTAAGATTCAATATAGTCAGACTTAATATGTATCTCATGCACATCTCAGGCACTTCTCTTCACCTCCATACAAAGGTCCATTTTAAGTACTGTTTTTGCTATTTTAAGGAATCATAGAAAAATACATGATCATTAATCAGCTAAAGATCATTAATCTCACCTTCCATCTGACACTGTAAGACATACAACAATGAGCCAATCAATCATATTTTATCACGGTAAAGTACTTCGTTCCTATAGAGTTTTGAAGTTATTTTATTTCATAATACTTTTTTCAAACATTCTTTCAAGGAATAAATCTAACATACACAAACTTTAAATAAGGAAGAGAGCTTACTGCTAGGAAGCTTGTAGGCTGAGTTGTCTTGCTTAAAAAATAGGGTTTTACAAATCCTGATATGGGCTTGAAAACCAAGAGAAATCGTATCGTTATCATCACTACAACTACATAAGTATTTACTAGCTTTACACTTACACTTGTAAAAAACTGAAGCAAAAAAAGGAACTCTAAGTAGACCAGCCTTTTTAACCTTAAAAAGGAAAGGTTAGGAAGTTACCTTGAACAAAAATGCACACTTGTATGCGTCCATCAAGCTGTTAAACTGTGGAAGAAGAAAACCCCACGCTCATATCTTCAAAACGTTTACAGTGAAAAATAAGAATACTATTTAATTGCTACAAAATAAGCAAAATTTCAGTTACTCAGTGAGTACTGGCAGAGGTAAGCTAAGGAGAGCTAAACAGTAGTTGAGCAGAACCCAAGAAATAGCTAGGATTTATCCACACCCCCCTCCACCCCATTCAAGATGAAGTTCAGCTGCAACAAGGGAGGGTTAATTTCTCTTCAGCCAGCAATCTGTCAGGAGGAGTAACCAGGCTGCTCCTTGACTTCTATCAACCTTGGCAATAC
The DNA here is from genome assembly GCA_004320125.1 of Scolopax mira. Lineage (NCBI taxonomy): Eukaryota > Metazoa > Chordata > Aves > Charadriiformes > Scolopacidae > Scolopax > Scolopax mira. Next base: position 93,766 of record BJBW01003249.1, on the reverse strand, counting down.
AGGAAAGTATGCATTTTTTTTGGGAAAGGTTACCCAATTTTCTTTGAAGATTCAAAGAAATAAGGGACACAGAAGACTTCTCTATCTCCAAAAAAAATATCTCACACTAAAAAATCTCCAAGAAACAAAATATCCAAAGCTGAACATCCCTAAAAATAAGAAAGTGATGGTGTCTGCTGTATTACAGCCAGGAACTAAGGCTTAAGGGTCTGAACAGTAGCTGACATTCATGTGACTTCCTTCATGTTTGTCCTGTCTGCAGCTGCAGAATGATGCCTGCGCGAGGATCCCAGGGTTCCTCTCCTTACCTGACAGCTGTCAGTGTGTGACAGGCATAAAGGTAGCTCACAGGACTCTTTCTGTTTATCTTATGTCTAGTAAGGAACAGAGCATACACAGGAAGTTCAATCATTTTCCATTTTCAGTAATCATAAAGCCTTTTCTAAAGGACATTGGCTCAGTCATTTGCAAATGAGCACAAAGCTACTCATCTGCTCCTTCAAATGCACCGGCACTTCAGCTCTGCAGCTCATTCTGGGTGATGGACACAGTACAGTCTTTGCTTCCCTCCGGTGTGATGTACAAGAGAAGGGAAAATGCAAGAATGGAGAGGACATTCACTCAGTGGTGCAAGGTGGATCCTGATTTTATAACTGATTAGTATTGTTGTGCCATTGCATTTCTCATTAAAATCCTTTTCTTGCAGCTAGGCACAATTTGCACCATGTTTTCCACTTGTTTAAGCTTCAAGCTGTCGCTCAAAAATTAATTTTAGCTGGGTTCATCTTTCCATCACAATCTTTTTGTCACAGTGGTTGATTAATTCTGTGTCATTGTTTACTCTTTTACAAGATTAATTGCAGGATGAGAGAATATATGACATTCTGCTGAGGGAATATATCAAGTTATTGTACTTCCACAATGCTGGAAAGCAACTTTTTTCCCCCATCTAAATTCAGGCAACAAACAAGTAATGTAGTGAAATTGGTTTGGTCTGTTCCTCAATAAATAACATTCATTGAAGGAAAGCTCTTCTTTAGCTGTGTTTTCTTTAGCACCTTAGTGCTCATTCCTTCCAGGTCCATTCTAGCCTAGTCTTTGAGGTCTGAAATGTGTCTCCTGAGCTTTTGAAGGAACTATTTTACAGTCCAGATAAACTGACTGACAGCTGTAGGGAAAGTTCTAGCAGTAAAACAAGAAATTCTTCTGGAATTTCATGCCAACACCAAAACCAGCCAAGATGGATAGATTTACCAAACCACAACAAACCATCAGTTTCCACATCACTTATGTAACATCAGGTATGTCCAGAAGAGAGTAGCCTGCGCTCAGTGCAATGAACACATCCTGGGATTTTACTCAAGATTTGCATGTCCCATGTTTCCCTCCCTTGAATTTGGTTTGGTTTTCAGGAATTTTACTCAAAGATGTGAGCCACTGATAAATCACAGCATGGTCACTCAATAAGATTCACATTTCCTGGTAGGAAACACTGTGACAGAGGTTTTCCCTGGGTGAGGCTTGTCCAGTTTTAGTCAGGGTGAACTGACACCTCTGGTTTTAATGTCCTCAAGATGTAACACATGTATCTGAAGAAAGGACAGGGAGGGGGCTCTGGGCTCTGGGGCAGTCTTTAATCTGTAATGGTGTAAGATAAGCATTATTTTGTATGCAATCAGCCTTTCATTGACTTGCTTTAGTATACATTTATTTCCCCACAGAATTGCTTTGCAAACTGTATGATGCAGTCATACAGTTCTTTTCTATACAAACTTTATTTGTTCAGCTTTTAGTCCCTTTATTCTGCTTACCTATTGTTTGGAAGAAATGCCATCCATTGGTTTGACAACTGAATTGATATTTCTTTACTGGTTTTTCATTTAAGGTTGAACATAAGTTTTCTGTTTCTCATTTACCCCATTGCATAAAGAAATAAAAGGTTTTCCAGAAATGCTTATGCTCCCCAGATGCATAACTGGCTTGTTCCCTCCTGCATTGAAGGAAAGGAGAATATTGTCTCCAATTTCTATGACAGCAGGTTTAGGTACTGCTTGTATGAATTACTTTCATTAATAAAGTGAAATTAATTGCTTTGCATTGTAATAAATTACGGCATCCAACCCAAAAAGACATAGCACTGCATAAATGCAATAATATTGTCCATAATCACTGAGATTTTTACTGTTTGAATGAAATCAATAAATATAGATAGACTGAGAGCGAGTTTTCAGAGTGTGTTGCAAAACTGTAAAAAGAAAAATGCTTACCTTTTTATTATTTTTCCCCATTCAATTCTACTTTTTACATGAACAGTAGGTTTTTTAGAAATATGGTGTTTAACATTCAGTGCTCATTTGACATCACGACACTGGATTTTTGGTACTTTTTTCTCATTCTCTTGAAAAGTTTTTCTGCTTGTGCTTCTCTTCCCCTCCTTGTGAAGCAATCGAGCTCATTCCATTCATGGAAATTCCTCTTCAAATTTTACTTTGGCTTCAATTGTATTAGCATCAATAAACAAAGACAAATACAATACAAATTAACCTGTTTTGAGAATTGACTGTGTGTGTGTCAGAGATGTGTCAAAGTCCTGTTGACCTTTGTAGAGATGGGGCTGGGTGTGCAATTCCAGGAGTGCTTAAGTTTTGGTAAGCAATCCCAGTGAAACCAATGGGGACTATTCATGGAGGAAAGGTACACTTAATTGGTGTAACAGAAATAACAAACAGACCTGAAATGGCACCTACTCCAAACAGTCTTGATCTGCATGAATATATGAATACAACCTGAATGCTAATCTGAATTTTGCATCTGTCATTGAAATAGATCATGGATACTGAAAAATCTCTACAAGGAGATAAATACAGATTTACTTATATTAATTTGACTTTTGTCTGACTTTAGCCACAGTTTAAAAAAAGAATAATTGCTATTGTATAGGAATGTACTTCAATAGAATATGCACAATTTTAGTCACTGAAAGCTGTTCCATCCATTTTTTCCTGAAAAAAACCCACTCTAGTTTATCCAAGAAAAATATACTGCAATTTGGGAAACGTGTACTAATCTATTATAACTGTGACTGACTATAAACAAAATCACCTCTCCCCAGTGCAAAGAGATAAAAGCACCTGTAAACCACGCTAACCTTCTCACGCAGTAGTAAGAGAAACCTACTGGAGTGACTGGATTCAGCTACTGAAAACCAAAGTTTTTGGTTGTTACTCATTGGTTTGGCCATTTTTAAAGACTTCCCATAATGAATTCTGCTTGCAGAGGATTATTGTGCACAGGGTGAATGCGTAACTGGCCACCTGCAACTTCTGTCTTCTAGAAAACAGGGGGGAATAAAATTCTACAAACAGATATTGTAAACACATTGTCCCCTTAACAGCATACCATTGCTTCTTGATTTATGCATTGGTATTGCTTTAGGAGTAAGGAATGCATTCTCGAGATCAACATTCAGCAGCCTGCCCAGTTTCTTCTGTTTACTGCTTTCAATATTAAAACTTTTCCAATGTGTCATGTCATATCTTGTCAGGCAGAGCTGTCTTCTGGAATTCAGCCCATAGAGGAAAGTAAACCTGATTTGCCTTTTCCAGGTAAGAAAAAGACACCCTGTACAGGGAACTTAAGTACTCATTTGAGTGAAATCATTATTGACATTAGAGCATCAAGCCTGTGATTTTTGAAAGTCATCCAATGACTCAGAGACTTACTTTGTAATTTAACATAAACTACATGGTTAAATCCCATCAGGAAAATCCCATAACTAACTTGAAATATTTCAGTATAAAATTTGAAATTCAATTTATTAGTTTGGGAAAATTCTCTGTCTTCCTTACATCCGGGTAGTAATGGTGAAATCATGTCCTATGCAGAAGAGGCAAAAGCAATTTATGAGATGTAATAAGTTATGAAGAATAAGCCCTTTCTAAAGCTGTTTTCCCACAGGAATATTCAATATATCCCTCCATCATGATCACTCTAACACCGCATTGCAATGTTGAAGGTGGTTGAGTCATTTCTAGAATTCCTCTTCAGTCTCATCTCTTTCAGCCTTCCTGCACCAGAGTAATGTATTCAGGGGACAATTTCCAATTTCTTGTCATAAGGCAGCATCTGATAATCAAAATGTCATCTGTGTTGTATTCAGCAAGTAAGGAGAAGAATTAATAAGCCACAATATATACATAAAGAAAAATGTGTACTTCATTTTAAAAAAACCCTCTAATTTTTCTCCTTCAATGAAAAGCTTTTCTTAAGTATTTACCAAGGCATCACAATTTAAACAGGATTACTCAGATGCCTGAAGCTTGTTGTTTATATATCACATTGCATGAGGAAACTAAAGTTAATGCACAAATTGCTCTCATGTTCACAATATGCAATTTTTCCTAGACTCGTGCCTCTTGGGTATTATATTGAACAATGTTGGAGTGTGGTAATAATTAGGTAGAATTGCATCATCAGGCAATTCTATAAAGTCTATCAGGCTCTATAAAGTAGTTTGGGATTTTATAGGGATTTTTTCCTCCCTCCTGGCTATAATGTTCATTTAACAAAAATGTACAAAAGTGAAATACACATCAGTAAAACTGATGTGCAAATTAGGGAAGTCTCAAAAGAATTTACATTCCATATACCTCTGAGGAAGTAGGACACTTTTATTAGCTACTGTCAGGTAGCACATAAATAACTGCAGATCCAATTGCCTGAATTTCTGGAACTTGTCAAAGAGCTTAACAGAAAGATTTATGAGAACTTCAAGCTTTAGATTTCAAATCCTTGGTACCTTTCAAGCTACAGACTTAATACTAAACTTCTCATCCTCAAAAACTGTCTGTAAATTCAAAATGAAGCTATGAAGAGTTCTTAAAGGTTTTTATTTTGCATCTTAAATTCTATTCTCATGTTTTGTTCAATATGCATTATTACCGGGAAGTCCTTTGTGCTTTGAAGTACTCTCACAGCTCACACGAAACCAAGCTGCCTTACTTTTCCCTAATATGTTTTGAATATTTTTTTTCAGTAGAATGTTGCTGACATTTCAATATTGATATATCTAATGCCAGTAATTGGGATGACTAGATTATTTTCCTTGCTAGGAGATTTCTGTATTGGTTCATTTAAGAGGGGAGACATCTCCTGCTTTGTATTACAGGACTGTAGTCCCACGCCAGGGCACTGATGATGGTGGAGAACACAGTTTGATAGGAGACAGCAAATTTCTGTCCTTGCAGACAACACTGGAATTATATTAACATGGATATATTAGTCTCCTCTGAAGAAGCCAGTATATATACATAAATATACACACATATAGATTTATACACACATATACTATATATATTCTTGCCGTTACAATGAGTATCTTGCATATATGTAATGTAATTTAAGAAAAGGCAAATTTCTAACTCAGAAAATGCAGATCTGTAACAACCAAACTCTTGCTCTCTGTGACCATAAAATTCAAAGCCATTAAAGCATACATTTTCAGACATCCCATTATTTAGGAAATCGCTCTTTGCCTTACAGGTTTTTAATCATAGCACTTTTTTTATTGAAAAATGGCAATATTGTTTACTTACTAGAAAGGAAAAAATTCTCAAGCTGAGTTATTGCTCAAATAAGCTAATTTCTGAGGAAAGATTTATGAGGAAACCAAAAAGAGTCTAAATCTTTTCTGGATACTTTCTGGATAGTTTTTGGAACAGTAAAGGCTGTTGACTGGGCCTCTTTCTAATATGCATCTTACTAAACAACAAAATGATCTTTTATTTGTAAATTTTTATTTCAAGGAAATTATATTAGAAAAAATATTCATATGTTTTCATGGAAACATATAAAAAACTCAGCACCCAACACTCAAGAACAAAGCAAGAATAAGGTTTCTGGCTAATTCGTAGCAACCACTTCTTGAAATTCTTTAATTCAGTAAATTATACAATCTCTATAGATGTTTTGAGCCATCTTTAAGAGTTTTTCACTTAAAATAAAAGGCACATCTATCTTTATAAACTGTGTAATATGGCATTTGCTAGGAATTTACAGAATGCTGGTAAAACAGCATACCAAAGAACAAAGACAAGTAATTCAGGCAATTGGCATAGAAACACCTCAAATAACATTTACTGGGCAATGAAACTTTCTTGGCATGGTTTCAGAGGTCACACCCTGTCTATTGTAGGATATAAGGGAAATAAGATGAAACACCAGAAAATGTTTAAAGTTCTTTAAGTAGCAAGTTTGCAGCTTCTGTAGATTTCATTGAAATACCATATAGTGACAGATTGCATAGAACAGCATTTAAACTTTTTTTTTTCTTTTCAAAAATCACCCATATTCTTCTTGAGGTTAAATTTAAAGTCGACAGAAACTCCTAGCTCACAAAGGGGCTTTTGCAAGTGTCTAGAACAACCTTTGAAATATTGTTGGGACTCAGCATAAAATCCTGTCAGAATAATAAGTTAAAAAAAAAAAAGGTTCCATGTTCAGAGGGTGAGATTTCCAACCTGAATTTCAGAGCAAACTTCCTATTGCTTAGCAGCAGTCATTTCACAATGCTTTAGTCCAAATTGTATTTGAAATTCAAAGCTGATAAAGTGAAAACACAAAAAGTTACTAAATTGTCTTACAGCAAATGGCTTCAGCATACAAGAGCGATGAACATTACACGTAGCAGAAAAACCCTGGGGATTATACACAGTCTATTAAACATTTGGTTGGGAAAAAAACAGGAGAATAAGCTTCGTCATTACCATTTGGAGTATCAGAACCTGTACAAGCCATTCTTGTAAAAGTCAGAAAACTCTTTTTCCATCTTCACTGTAGTTTTAAACTTAAGTTCTCTGATTCTTTATGCACAGAGTCTGCCAAGGTGGAATGAGCTTTTAAACCAATAAGAGCTGAAAGGGTTAAAAGTAAGGAAAATCTTGATTTCTCATTTCTAGTATCAGTTTGAGTTCTTATGGTGTCAGTCACATCAAAGAACTCAACTGATTGAGTAAAATAATGGCTTCTCTTGGCAATGAATATTTTAGCACTAAATCAATAAACTACTTTAGGTTGTTCTTCACATGCATTAAACTCCAGCCCAAATGAAATACCCTGTGGTTTTATTTAATTTTTTTTCATGACCCTTTTAAAGCTAAACTCTAATTATAAATGAAATTGTTCTACCTTTCCTTCTAAACATACCAAAGCATATTTTGAAATATAATACTGAAGGGTACTATATTCAGAAACTGCGCATTTGAATTATAACAAGCTGAGAAGTCATATGGAACTACTAATTTCTAACATTAGAAAGAATTAGAAATTTCTAACATTGAAAAGGATTTGCAAATCCTTTTAAGGAAGTGGGACAGGAAAGGGGAATACTTTACTCCATGCAAGTTTCATCATGACAGCAACTGATAGTCCCCAAATAAGAATTCTCAAACCAAGGCTTACATGATTATAGCAGTTTTAATTATAGTGGGTGGAACCAACATGAACCTTAACATATACTTGACTTCATATCATCTACACAAATTATCATATTCTGGTTAATCTAAAAATATCTGTCACAATTTGTTGACCCGCAATTAATAAATCTAAAAGAACAGGGAACAGAAAAGAAGAGGGCAAATAGAAAATTAAGAAACAATCACAGAAAAACGATACTTGTCAAATATCACAAGACGTGTGTCTGGTCAAATCCTTCCAGAGGACTCCAGAGCTTCCCCTGGGGAATCAAGTGTCTGTATGGGAGCATGAACCAGCCATGCCTTCACACCTCATTGGACCAGCACTAGCAATACTTCTTATGCTTTCCTCCTTTAGAAGAAATTTTACAAGTAAACTACAAATTGTGGAAGAAATAAGAGCACTAGACTTCTCTGTCCTGCCCCTGTTATCATAGAGTTGTTTCTTCCCTGCAAACACCTATGGGTAACACTAATTAGTAGTCATTATTTGATATTCTTGGAAAAATAGTAACTCAAATAGCTCTTTATCAAGCCTTTTAAGAATAAGGGGTTTTTTGTTGTTTGGTTTTTTTTTTTTTCCCTCCCAAACCTTTTGCTACCTGTATGTAATTATCCACATAGTCAGATCAATTTATTACCCAATGCATAAGCACACTCTGGTTTTTCTTTCCCTTAGGACCTTTACATTAAGATGACGACTCAGACTGTTCAAATCACCCAATTGCAAATGCACTTTGATCAAATGATGACTCAAGGAGACTCAAAGATTACTTCTGGAGGGAAAGAAAAGGCAAATTGATCAGTGCTGTCGCTGGTGAGAAACAGCTCCTAAGGAATAATTCTAAAATGCATTATCTTTAATGCAATCAAAGGAACATTTCATTTAATTCTAAAATGCCTTGCAATATTTGTTAGTGCTATCATTTCAAGGGGTTATGGAGATAAAAGTTAATCACACTGACTAGACACACTGACTAAATTGTTTAATTATGGCTGTCCCACTTTGTTTAATATTTTTCTAACTTGGTGTATACATAGATTATTTTTAATTGGTTAGAGCATAGGTGTAAATAATCTTTCAGGATAGAAGCACTGAAACTGAAGATGTAAGAGGGCTGGTGGTCTAGGAAACTAAAGAATAAAAAGATGTTTTTCTTACCGCCTCATGATGCATTTTACATTGAAATGAGAAGAGACTAAGCATGTCTCTGGCATGGCTTTTCCAGAAGGCATGAAGTAGATCATAATCCACCCATGGATTACCCAGGCAGCTTGAGTGAAAATTTGGTATATTGCCTAGACACCACTCCCAGAGCCAGTGATTAGGAGGAGTCTGCAGCCTTCTGCTTATTTTCCTATTTTGGCTTTGCACTTCTATGGCAAGGGGATGTAGCTGCAGCAGCGATGGATGGGGAGAGGGTCTCCAGAGGCAAAACCCTTCCCTCACCAAGCTGCAGGAGGTGCTGCTAACAGAGGGAGCTTAAAGCCCTTAAATCCAGGCAATCTGCACCTGGACCTTTCCCAGGCGGGTTGGCAGATGTAGGCGGCAGAGCTGATGCCCTGCACACACCAGAGAGAGCCCCACATCCACTTGGGATGCGAGGCACATGCACGAGCTAAAGCTTGGTTTTAGCAGGCTTGTATGAGGCTGGCTTTGAATTCTTGAGCTGAACCAAGAGATGAGTGTATTTCTTCTGTTCTTAGGTATACCCATGGGCTCTAGAAAGCAAGCTAGCATCCAACTGGCTCTTCCTTGTGGCTTTCATTTCTGTGGCAATGATTCATTATGCTTCTGCTTAATCCACTCAGAGATGATGATGGTGCTTACCTGTTAAAGAAAAAGAAAATTTTATGATCCAAGGGAAAATGAATAGCTGGATTTAAATGGCTAAGAGATATAGCAGGAAAGAGAAGGAAAAAAAGTGGAAAGGAAGTCTTGGGAAACGAAGTTCCTGAAGTGGAAGACAGTGGGTAAGATTAATGTTATTCTCAGGGATCTTCCAATGGCTATTCCTTATGTAACAGTTCACAGGCATAAAATGAAACTTAAACCTCAAAAATGGGAAGAGATGGAGTCTGAAGAGCTTTTGTACATTATGGATATTCCAGGACATTAAACATAAACCAGGAACCAACCAAGTCCCTATAATAGCTGGAGATAAGATCAGAATAATTACAGCTGAAATCCAGAATTGCCCCAAAGGAAAGATGTGCAGAAAGTGAGAGAGGCCAGACTAGTAAAACCAGGCCAATTGTCTGAAAACCAAGTGAGAACATATCCTCCTTGTTCTTCCACAAGCTGTGTATGTCCCCATAAAAAGCATTAGCCTCTCTATTCCATGTTTCATCTCCAGAACATGATGTCTCCTGCCCTGGTATAAAACCAGAATAAGCACATGGAGCATTGCAGGTAGGTTTTATATTTATAACTATTAAGCAAAAAAATTTATATCAGTGTGATTTTGCACCCCCCAGATTTTTTCAGATATACTCTTTTATTCAAAAACTGACATTGTTAATAATTTACTCAGTTCTCTGCTTCCGAGTTCTACAGCAAGAAAGTTTTTTTTAGAGCCAGATTTTACCCTTTCCTGATTTGTCTTTTGTGAAATCTGCCTCCCTCCCCAAGAACCAGAGTTAACAATAAATGGATTTTAGTAAAAAAGATCCCTATTAAATAAAGCACCTATTTACTAGAAGAATGATATCAAACAGTCAGCAAGAGTCAGGAATTAGGTGACGTATAAATATTTTTTGGTGTTCGTATCTTTGTTTTCTTACAATAATACTGTGTTTGAAGGTTTTCTCTCCAGTAGTACGGGCAAAGAAATAGTTAATTTTCCAAATAGTCAACCCGTGTTCCAGCCCTGCTCACCTTCACACCAGTCACCTTCTCACTCAAGCAGAAAAGTGAAAATGGAAGTAGCACTTCAACTCAAGAAAATAATAATAATAAAAAAATGCTCTGAATGTGGCAATTTGAACAAAAGCATTTCTGTGCATTCTCACTCTTTGTTGCAGAAACAAGAAAGCGGACACATTTGGTCTAGTTTTTATTTGCAGCTACAGCTGTGGGTGCAGCTGCAAGCAAGAGCTGCTCCCAGAGAAAGTACTTGCACAGGACAAATAACAGAAAAAGTATCATTTTAGGATAAATCACAAAATAAACTGAAAATAAATAAAGCACCCTAAAATTCACAGGAAAACACATCAGGTGAAAATGTAGTTTCTCAGGGTGAGTAAATAACATTGCAACATTGAGTTCCCACCTCCTCCCACCTCATATTTTGCACTTGCAAAAAAAAGTCATATTACATGACATATTTTCATGGGAAGGCAGGGAAAGGTTATGGAGAATACTCATGGTTGCAGCACTTGGTTCATCAAAACACCATTTAATGAGTTGTAACTCCTTTGCTGAAACTATAGGATTAGACTCTGGCATACACACGGTTATACTAGGCTATTAAGAAATGTTTAATTCAATCCCAAAGTCTGTTATAATTTATTTTTTTTCTTGATTCACCTAAATGTAACTCGAATTTTTTTCTCAGGAAGCTAAGCTTTAATTGATCTCTTCTGTCAAACAGCACTAATCAGGTTCATCCTGCACCAATTCTTGGGGTTACTGACGTGGAAAACGCATAGAACTGTTTTAATATTCTGAAATCTGATTACAGGTTTGTAACTAGTCATGTTATTTACTTGACTTGCAATGCAATTCCCTTCCACTACACACACAATTTACGTAATGAAAAAGGGATAACATTTCCTATTTCAAATAGCTGTACAACACCATCAGAAAATGGTTTGCAGAAAAAAATGAGGGCATACTTAGACTAATTTCCCTTCAAGACTTCATTAAATTCAACAAGAGCAGCTGCATTTACAAACTGTCACATGCCCGGGACAGTTACTGCAGATCAGACTATATCCTTACAACTCAGCATCATGTTCCTTTTGAGCGTAAACTGATTTTAGGTGCCTCTCTTCCTCATATGGATGGAAAACAAGAAAAAAAACGAATATATAAACCCAACCTCTTTTATATTTTAAACGCATTAAAGCATCTTAACTTTTGCCAACACCTTTTCTTAATATCTTGTAATTGATATTACAGAAAAAAGTGAAAAAATAGCAAGAATTTCATCCACTCTGTAGTTTTCAGGGACAAGTAATAAGCAGCCAGGTTCCAGAATTTATTTGCAATAAGGCTGGTTTCATGCCACTAAATTCAGGAAAAAAAGCTATCTGCATTATATATTTCATGTATTTCCTTCTCAAAGAAAGTACATTCAGAATGTACTTACTTGTTCAAAGCTGCACCTGAGAACTTAGGCTGAAAAGAGAACCAGAGAAAAATCAGTTCCAGAGGCTGGCAATATTTGGGTGAGCAGCAGCAAGCCAGTTACAGGGAACGGAAACAAGAAATGAGTTGAGAGTTTTGAGACAGAGACAGGAAAGCATAAGGAGAGGCAAAGAAGAACGTGTGGGAACTGGCAGAATTTCAGCAAAAGTACCCTCATATGTGCTACTAAAAGAAGACTTTTGTCAGAGCAAAGCAACAAGACCCCAAGGCTTATAAATTTCTGGCCATAATTCGATGGCTGACTCTCTCTGCAGCCTGAAGCAAGTCACTCCAGATGAGGTGAGCAGCAGAAATTGAAATGACACCTTGGCAGTGGACCCATAAAACAGGGCAAGGATTACTTCCCCAACTTCTTGTGGAAAGTCTGCAGTCCACACCACAGCCAGATTTAATGCTGGAGTTGGCTGGTTGAAGCTTAGTGCATCTGACACAACCACCAAGTGGTCAGTTGACTGCCACCAAGACACAAAGGGTCTCAGTGCCATTAGGTACTTCTGAAGAATATGATGGATGGTAGAAGTGCAGGAACAGGTGGGGAAGCTCCACGCTGGGACTAAAAGCAGAGATAATTTAGGTGTCTTTTTTAGGTGACTTCAGCACTGTGCTTCTGAAGCTCCAGAGAGAAGGTGCAATGGTTAACTTCTACTCAGAAGGACCTAGGGTGAGCTAGACCTGTAGAAGTCAGATTGGAGGAACCTAAATGAAACTCTTCTCAAAGGTAAGTTATAGTAAAAAGAAAGTATAGAAGATGACAGGACAAAGGGAACCATGCAGAAATGGATTTAAGAAAGTCCCAGGCAAGTAAACTATTTCTTCAATACTGAATCATATGCTATTTCTTTTATACTACTATATAAATATTGTATATGTATAAACTACGTATATTGGACTGCTGCTGAGTACTCCTGACCATATTAAGTAGCAGTCTCACTGAAAGTTCAAAAGTTGGCTTCTAGATGTATACAACACACAGAATAGAAAGTAAAATTAAAAAAATAATATTAAATAATAAGAAAACTTCCCTTCATGTAGGCAAGTACTTTCCCATTTAATGTAACTGATAATGTTCCAATAGCACCCATCGAAGAACACTTCTATCATGTACGAATCATTGAGACAAAGGATTGTCTTTGCAACACACTTGACCCCTTTAGGTGTCATCGGTTAAAGTTTAGGGTTAAAAGCAAAACAACCATTGGGGCTTTTTCCGCTCATTTTACACATTTTCTACCACAACAGCATCAAGATTTAGGATGCTTAAAGTTTATTCCAGCTTTAGTTTTCTTCACAAATTCTTCATCTCCATAGCAAATTAAAGGAGCAGATGCAGCCCTGGGAAGGCTTCCAGACTGATTTTGAAGAAAGTGAGACATCCAATACTTTCTGAGCTGAGCTGGGTTTTCTGATCAATGATAATACCACACATAGGATCAAAGAAAAGCTTGGAGCAAACATCTGATGTGTAGAGTTGTATAAAATGTTTAGGATCCAGATGGTTTCTGTACCTCCCCATGGACTCCTGCTGAAGATCTAAATCGCTGATTCTCATCTGTGATTATCACGCAGATGAACTATATCTCTTTATCCTTTGATGCAGCTGAACACTTTACTTTCCTATGTGGAAATTCCTATTATGTTGAGACTTATTTTCAAAGAATATATTTGTATTTCAAAATTTCAAAAAATATATTTGTAAATGTTTCATGACTAATATTGTTAAGCTAGCATGTTAGGGCCCAAAGTATTTTCTACAAAGAACCTGGCTTTTATCTCTATTTTATGGGATGCAAATAGCAAGTCCTGATACTTCTCTGCTTCCCTGGGCACTGCAACAAAGAAAAACACCAGGTCTTTTGCTCTTAGTGCAGGTTCAAACTAACAGTCGCAGAGCATTTCAAACACTAAGTTATTCATCTGCTCAGCTTATTGTACATTAATTCCACCTAATTTTCATGGGGTTAATGAGCATAGAAAATAAAGTTGAGAAAATTCAATTACAAAATTAAGCTGACCATGGTACATCTGAGTGAGTAAAGTAAGTTTAATCCTTTATGCGTAGGCAAACAAGAGTTTCAGGAAGGGATGTGGATTAATCTCAGAGGGTGCATGTGAAAGCTGACCGAGATGGCACACTTTTTCTAAAATACTTTTGCATAACTGCAATTCTTAGAACTAAGCTCAGTTGAATTTGGTACATCAGGTAGAATGCTGCAAACAGATGTTTAAAATGCTACTAAACGACTGTTTAAACAATGCAAACAAGCAAAAAATTTAGGCTAAAAGCCAAACTCTGTAATTTCTAATACAAACAGTAATGTCTTCAGTGGCCAGTGCCCTTTTCTCTATATGCATCCTTGTCATTTATTGCAAAAATGCATTGTTTGAGAAGTTTGTTTTGGTTTTAATCACATGGATAAAGCCTGTGAGGAAATTATAAGTTGTAATTTTCTTTTAGCTGCACATTTTACTCTGGCTGAGAAATTGTCCCAGACAGCTTTCATTTCATGCTTGTAACTTTATATTTCCCCTAGTATGGAGTAAAGGGCCATTTTTGTTGCTCTTATTGAAGCTATTATCCCTGTTTTAAGATGAAAATTACAAACACAAAAAAAAATATTTAATTTATAATAAAAGAAACATAAAAAACATTTTTCTCTGAATTATGTCGGAAATATGTGTTCATTCCCTCAAAAGTGCAGTTAATTATACAGTATAAAGCAATATTACTGAACTACATAACTAGAGCCTTTAGCAGAGCCCTGAAGGCCAGATCTTGCAGCTCTACTACATAGCTGCTGAATAAGGAGGGAAAAAAAAAAAGAAAAGAAAAGAAAAAGAGAGAAGAAAAAACAAAGAAAAGGAAATGCTGCAATATCATTAGGAACAAGGAAAAGTGATTACTAAGCTCTAGTGTTGAAAACTTGTATCCCAAAGGTGTAAGTTCCTAACCAGTGAAATGTTTTCAATACTGGCTTTTGGAAGTAGCTATCAACTAATGAAGTCAATGTGCAGAAGTGAGATAGAGCTCTCATGCCTATTAAGGAGGACCCTGCTGATTGTTGTAGTGAAGGTAAATATTGAAATTACTTTTTACATTTAATATCATAGAATTTCTTCATTCCACCGTGGAACAAAAGCAAGAGCTTCAGACATTTAAAATCCGTGCAAACAAACATTTGTAACAAAGTATGTGTCACAGCTAGACATCAAAGCATTTGGTTTTGGAGTAGAAGAACAGATTAGAATAAGGATGTAGATCCTGAAGTTCCCAGCCTTCTATCACTCTAGTTTTGACCATCTCCAAAATGATAAATGTCCAGTTTTAATTCCCAATTAAATTTCCTCAAAACAGGTATAATTCTACTATATATTTCAGTTTGGGCAATAAAAATTCACAACTGTTTCTAGTTCCATATGAATAATTTCCTCCTAAACACTTGAAAGCTCACAAACCTGGAAAGACTCTGAAAGTAGATTTTTCCAGGGAAAGTGCCGGCAGCTACAGCTAATCCCTGCATGAACTGCCTATAGTGGTTATTAGTGATGGCAACCTACTATGGAGACAGATATTAATAGACTATGAATCGTTCTTATCACAGTTAATGTTTCTGCATTATTCTTCATGGAGGGAGGAGAAGGGTGATACAACATTAAACTAACTGCGTGGATGCACATTGTTCAAGTGACAATAAGGTGGAGCAGAGCATGAGAGAGCATTGCCCCAACCTATGGCTGAAAGGCTGGCTGCTCTGGTCCTCGCAAAAGACTTTGAATGTGTGGTTTCCTAGCTAACTGATGCCCTTAATTCAATGACCTAAAGGAAGCCATTGAAAGAAAAGTCTCAGTATTGGTTTGTTTCATTTTGTTATTTAGGTTAAGCTCTTTCTCCTGAAGCATCCTCATGGAAGCAGTCTCGTTGCAAATGCCTTCCCACACTAAAATTAGATGGAAAAGTTTGCTACTGTTGCTCATTCCATGCAAGGTGAAGAAAATAACCAATACTGTAGCAACACATTTATTATGTACTGAAAACATTGGAAAACACCTTTTGTCCCTTCTTTTTATGTTTTCCTTCCAATAATTGGGGGAGGGTGGGGTGGTATAAGAAAGACGATTTTCCTTCAAGTTGTGTTTTCCCCGGAGCTTTTTCGTTTTGGTTAGGATTTGTTGAGCTTTGAGCCTCAAGATACCAAGTGCTCTCCAACTTAAGCTCTCGCCCACCAGAAATCAGCCTGCAGGAGGTACCTATGGTTCATATAAACCAGTGTCCTTCCCACAAAAGCCTTCCCTCCCCAGACGACCAAAGCACCTCTTACATTGTCACCCACAAATCAGCACCGTGCTCTTGTCAGGTAGGGAAAAGCAAAACTGTTTGTGGAAAAGAGTCTTCCTGCTTTGGAAACCAGAGTTGGACACTCATAGCATATTTTAACAATGTAATAGACTCACAGCATTTCCCAAAACAGTCCAGTAACATCCTGTAATGAACTAAGTCAAAGTCCAGTGACAGGTCATGTTCTGAGCAACAAGGTAACATCTCGGGAAATGCAGAGATTTTCTCACACAATCTCTGTGATTCTCTTTGCAGATAATCTCTTCAACAGAGATTATTTTCCTTCAGAGTAGCAATCTTACAGGGGAAAAAAACCCAAATTATTTTCCTTTTAATTCTCCTGTACACATCAATTTGCCAAAGACTAAATAAGATGCAATTATTCTTCACGCAGAGTCGCAGCCAGACGGAGGGTCAGAGTAAGTGCTCTCCAGCAGCTACCTGGAGACAGCAGGAGGAAGCCATGCAGAGGTACGGCCACAATCAGCAATATCTTTTGAATCACAACGTGTATTCAGAGCTGCATTTGCAGGTCAAAGCTCACCATCTGATGTAGCATTCAAATTTCCCATCTACCTATTGCATTTGTAGTCTGCACACAGCAAATTTTGAGTTATCGAGGCATTTCTTAGTCATTCAGCGGCACAAACCCAGACAGCAAGGAAAAGTTAAAACTTCAAAGAGGTTTTTGTTTTTCAGTTCGTATTTTTCTTTTTATTACTATTCTTTTTAATGCAGGCCTCAGTCTGCATTGCAGGTCTCAATGTGGGAAGGCTCAGAATGCTAGAATAAGAGGAGCTTCTTTTTCAGGGCAACTGAGTATAACTTCATTTTAAAATGCAGGAGATGGGCACCAAAAGAAGCACTGAAAGACATCATATCTTTCTTCTGAAAGAAATGGGGGTTTGTCTGTAGTGGTCTGAATCAGCTGCATTTCACAATCCTCAAACTAAAAGCCTTTAATAATGTGAAAAAAAAAAGAAAAATTGAAAAAGGAAAAAAAAAAAGGAAAAAATTAAAGGTCAAAATATTTCAATACGACTAAAGTAAGACCAGAACATATGATTCAGCTTATCTCCAAATTAAAGTTTTGGGGAAGAAGGAAGAATAACTTTAGCTGAATACAAACAAGACAAACAACAAAAATAGAACCTCAAGAAGTTATTTTAGTCAATCAAAACCAAGCAGTTTTTCCATTTTTACTTTCCTCTTGGCCCCACTGTTTCCGTTTGGCATCTGAGCTGACACATCTGTTTAGCCCCGGAGGTGAGGGAGCGTGAAGTGGGGATGGATGAGAAGCAGAAGGACACAGCACAGCCAAGAAATCCCTTCACGTACTGCAGGGACGCAAACGGACGCCACGGGGGTACAAAAGCTGTTGTATCCTGAGCCCCAACCAAAATTTCCTCTCAGTTTCACAGATTTTTTTTTTTTTTTTCTGGGATCAGAGATTTTACAAGATTAGCACCAAACAGCTATACTTATCTTCATCTTAATGGCATTATGGATGCCCTTCCAAGGCAATTCAAACTATTTGTAAGCATTAGTGAAGCAGAAGCCTCCCAGGAGGGATGCTGGCTCTGGGGACAGTGCCGCACGCTACCCTCTCCTCTGCTGCACCGAGGAGCTGCCGCCTTCCCCAGCTCCCAGCCATCTGCTCTCCCACTGCTCCAGCAGCAGTGGAAAATTCCTTTTTGTCTGAAAGGTGAATTGCATGCTAAATCTAAATGACAGGATCAGGAAACATCTTAAAACAAATTAGCAAGACAGCAAAGCAGAGCTAACAAGTTATAAATTGCATTAGCCATCCTGAGTGTCCCTCTGGCCTCGACTCTTGCTCTTTGCTTTTAATCTTACAAAAGAATAGTTACACAATTACTTTCCTAATGCTTTTTCTGCTCCTGTTAGAAGCAGAAATTTTAGGAGCAGTGGATTTTAAGCAGTGGTGTCTCCAATCAGATTCAATGGTGTGACCCATTTGAACCTCCAGTAGGTCACACAGTGTTGAAAGTATTTGCAAAGATAAATCCAGATACTGTTACCAGCCCTGCATAGTAATTTCTTCCAGAAAAACACACCCACCTTCCAGGAGACAGATATGAAGTACTTTGCAAACCTGGAGGAACAAAAATATAAGCAGGCTGATTATTGGTAGCTCTCTTTCAAACGTGCATGTAACATTGCTTCGATTTGCTTGAGGGCCTCCTCCTTTTCTGCCTTCTTCTAT
This sequence comes from Scolopax mira, assembly GCA_004320125.1. Lineage (NCBI taxonomy): Eukaryota > Metazoa > Chordata > Aves > Charadriiformes > Scolopacidae > Scolopax > Scolopax mira. The sequence goes on along the minus strand of BJBW01003249.1, from coordinate 75,362 downwards.
TCTTCTCATTTAGCTTGCTGGACATAAATATCCTTCCCACTACATTGTAACTAGAGGAAAACCCACCACAGATTCAATTATGTATTTAATACAATGTGAAGACATGAAGTCAAGAACTTCATTTTACAATCACCACTCAACACCAGATCGTCAGCACAACAGGAGGACAATGCAACACCTAATGAAATCTTTCATGAAAAATAAGTTATTTTTAATTTTAAGGTATAAACTTCATCACATGAACTGGAAGCTGGTAAATTGATCTTTTACTACCATCCTGGACACAATATGAAAGATGAGCTTTTGAGACCCTTCACATCCTAGGACCACAGAGGTACTCACGTGACCTGCTCCTCACTGACTTTAACTCAAACATTACTGCAAGAAGAACACTGTTCAAAAAGATTAAAAGACACTTCTTGTCACTTGAGCTTAACTTGCACTTTGTCAGCAGCTATATAAAGGCATCAAGGACACTTTGTTCATGAAAAAAAAATATAAATCCCAAACTGCATCTATCAGTGTATTTGAAATATTTTTTGTTTTTCAGCCTGAAACATTATTTTCAACTAAACTTTGAAAGGATTTTGTCAGGACTCTTCCCTGAAGTTTTCCCAGCCATAAAGTCTGAAGTCTTAATAACTCAAAGAGAATATTCTTGGAAATCTGAAGAACACAAAAAATGGTACTACATGGAAGATGTTCTGCATTCACCTCTCATCAATGAGATATCCATTGACTGTGCAAGCAAAATAAAAAACTAAAACAATTGTTATTCTGCATCTTTAAACTGCATGAAGGTACGGTTCAATACAGCATAAACCTAGAGTTTCAGTGTTAAATCCCATACAAAACTTCAATAAATTGATTTTCAGTGCCTCCCCCCTTGCCCCATCCATATGCACAACCCAAACATCCTAATGAATTACATCCTAACACCTCTTAAACAAATTTCAGAAGCTGTAAATATCCTGGAAATGGCCATTACAAGAAGAATAAAACAATCATGTGCTCAGAAACAATCTTCTTCCTGACCCAGCTAACTTTGAAATATTGAAATTCCATATCAAGCATTCCAATATTGTCCTGTGGAATTGACTGTCAGAACTCCTTAATACCAGCAGTGAAATACAAGAAAACCTCATTTCAGAGTTAAGCATCCTATAAATTAAAAAAAACACATTTATTTCATGCTCCCACTGCTTCAGCTGTGCTTGTTGTATAAATACTGCATTGAAACAAGCAGTAAGACTTTATCCTCTGATTTTCACTGTAGATCTATTTAATGAAACATAATGAAGCGTGACTAATAGTACAAACAAACATTTTCTTGTCAGGAGTTTCTTTCTATGACTACAGCTTACACAGGTCGTGGATGTCCCCAGTTGCTCCTGAGTACTTATTTGAACCCTACGTCTGCACCTCTCATTCTTTAAAGTCAAACTCTTTTTCTACTCAGTTGTTGCAGTGCTAAATATTGTATCCATTTCAGTAGTCCAATACCTATCAAACCATACATGCAATAGCACCACAATAGAAAATTTCCTTCTAATTTTAGGCTGAAACCTCTCATCACTGCATCTGCATAAGAGATACTCATGGTCCATGTCATTGTTTAAGCAAGTTTAACTCCACCACTCTAATCCCAGTTCTTGCTTGGGTGACAATTTAGATGCCAGGGTCTCACACACAGACTAAAAGTATTTCAGTCCAGTTTGACAAAGATTGAGAAAATAATTGAAAGTTCTGCATGGACCAAGCACTTTGAAAGAAATAAACAAGCAAGCAAAAAAAACCTCAGGTTCTTACCCACCTTCACAGCTACACATGGTGAAGAAGTCAGTTTGTAAGCCCAAATGCTGGAAGGTGGTATAAATTCCATAAAGAGAAAATGCCAGAATACTGAATGAGTATCTGAAACAGTCAGAGATTTCAGCATCCATGCAGCAGAACAGCTGGTAAATAGAAACAAGGGACATTCCTTAAACTTCCATGCTAAACTGATGTTGGAAAATATCTGCTTCTTGATTTGCAATCCAAATTGTCACGCCCTATACCTGTACATAGTGCCTGAGCTAATAAATAAGAGGCACAATTATCTGGAGTTTTATTTTAATGATAATTTTTTCCATTGGAAAAATGTGAGCTTACTTTGAAAACAAAGCATATTATCAAACATATTCCATCCAGTGAATTTCTTTGACCTTCTCCTTCCCGCTTGTTCTACAAGTATGTATTTTACAGTTTCTACCCAATGTTCAGGTGCATCTGGGATTATTGAAGTCTTACTCTGATAAAGCCATAAGCACTGCACAGATAACTAGACTATGATCATGCTTAAAATACTAACAAGTTATAGCACATCTGCTACAGATGAATCTTATATACATCTTCTATCATTGATCTGAACTTGTGTCCATCTCAATAAGGCTGAAAATGCATTGAGTGCCCTTGCATTCAAACAGTGGTCTCACTTATTCACCCCTGTCATGTTTGTTTTCTGAATAGGCTTCTCCATCCTCAACATTAGACAGGCTGAATGATAGCACGTTGCAGCCTATAAAGCTGCATCTGGCATCTATAAATTATCTTTTGTCAAAAACTTCGATTTAACTCAGGATGCTGATTGCCAGCTTGACAGATAAGGCCAAATTTTAAAAGGTAGATATGGAAGAAAAACTGCAACGTCTCCCTTTGTTGTTACATATGGATTTAAAAGAGAGTAAACATTTCAAACATTTCAAAGGTTATTTCCTTTGGTATGATAGTTAAAAGGACTTGCAAAGCATTTTTCACTGTTGACAGTTCATACTTAGCGCTGAAGGGGGGTGGTAAAGATTAGTTTCCTCTCAAATGCAACTTTTACATCAAGACCAAACCAGCTTTATTTATGGTTGCTCAAACCCAACAGAAGCTCTCAAAACTTCATCCCTCCTTTAGCGTGTGCCTCACTGCTTTGCCTGGGAGCAGTGCTTAAGGACAAAGGCTGCAAAGGAATGAGGTTTTACATGAGCACAGAGCAAAAAGACAACTTGTTCTTGCTCCAAAAGGCATCCAACCATTTTGTTTCCCAGTACAGAGCTATGCAGACCTTGGGAGTAAATGTAATACCAGTAGAAATAGCTTAGAAATCCTCTGAAATAATTTTAAACACACATTATTTTAGATTTCATATAAGATGGAAGAGGAAGCAAGTGAGAGGTTACAAAGAGAAATGGTCAAAAAGGAGGAAAGAGCTCTCCATAGCTCTAAAGATGGAAAGAACTGACTATTCAAAGCCAGACCAGAAATGTGATGAGGGAAAGAGCTGTAAAATTGCAAAGGTGAAAAAAGGGAAATAGAGGTCGGAAGGCCAGTTCTTCGAGATACACTGAAGACCTTTCTGATCTTGGAGTGTCCAGATTACTAAGGGCTGGAGGGTGAAATAGGCAACCTGACCTTGGAGTGAGAGTTAGACCTTGTCAGAGGCGGAACTTTTGGTCTGTGTCAGCAGAAGGAGATACACTGCCAGCTCACACTTAAGAACAGGCCACTCAAACAGGGTTCAAGGGCTGTGACCACCAAGACTCTGTCTTTTTCATCTTCTAAATGCACAATATGACACCACTCAGTATTGGCCATAAGGAACCTGTTAGTAGTTCAGCTTCCCTGAATCCACAATGGCTAATTCAGGTGATGCTGTTCACTGGGGCAATGGGTTAACCTCCTTGTGGTATATTTGCCTTCCTTCTGTGAAAATTGCTTCAGAATTTAATGTTTAAAACAAGGCCTCTCTTTTCAGAAACACACCCACCCACATAGCACACACTGAGTTTGCCAACAATTAACCAGTCAAGCTGTCTGTAAAATAATGAAATATGTTTTAACGGGAAAACATTTTTTTTTATTTAAATGAAAAAATTACAGACTGAACAGCATGATTTTTTGCCACATATCATACACATTTGTTTGAAGACAACATGACCTATGCCATCTAAGGATCAATTATATGAAAGTTGTGGTTAAGACTTAACAGTAAAGAGCTTGGTCTCTCAGTCTCTCTTACATATCTCAGAAAGTAACATTCTTTCAAAAGTGTTTAGCAAGTGTGAATAGTCTCATGCTTCTGTTGAAAACAACCTGAAACGTGGGAGCTTTCCAATGATAACAGACCTGTTGCTTTTTGATTCTGTCCATTTGCTTCTGTGTAAATACTCCAACTTTAAGAACTTAATCAAATTAGATTATTCCATCTCAGTCATCAGCCGTCACACACGTTGGACCAAGACACTTCCCTAGATACGATCTGCCTTACAGGTTTTATTTGCAACACAGCTAGAACGAAAGCAGCTTATGGATCCATATCAAATTTCAAGAGGTATCACCACACAAGATGGTGTTTGCAGAATACATAGTGCTGTAAACTTGTAACCATGGCTGCTCTCTTTTGGGTTGTTCTTACATTTACTTTCTTCAACTTCTTTTTTGACATTTGCACTTCTTGAACCTATGCCTAAATAAATCCCCGTGCCCTTTCCAGTTGCTGTAAGTAATCACCCTCCCACAGAACTGCAGAAGAGAGCCTGAAAGTATTGAAAAAGCTTCAAAACTAGACATTTTGAGAATATAGATTTTCTAAAAAAACCAACCCAACAAACCAAACCGCAAAACCCAACTAAAACAACATAACTGCAGCATGCTTGCAAATTCTGTGCTGTAGAGATCCCTGGGATGAAGGACTTGGTCCCTCAAGGTTCCAAGCACTCTGTCTTTAAATTAGCATTTCATAGCCTCAGGGCTCAGCAGAGCAGCAGTCACGGAGACTCAGTCTGACTTATACCCTAGCACTACACACACACTCAGGAGTTGGGGTAGACTGGAATGAGATTACAAGATCATTACGTGATTCAGCAGTATCAGCTCAATTTATTTTTTAAAAATAAGCATAAAGCAGTGATCATATGTATTTAGCAGTTCTCCTATTTAGGGTGGCAAAAAGACATCCTAATCTTTCTTGCATACAAAGTGCATTGCTATATAGTTTGGACACCTCAGAATTGCTTCAATTTTAATTAATTTCTCTGTATACTGCAAGTCCCAAATTATTGACAACTGTTTTATTTGAAGAATTTTTTAGTCCTTCAACAGCATATGGGCACAAGTGTGCAAGACAGATTATGCCTTCAACATTGCCAAGCAGAATGGTGCTTAGTACAGCACGTTTTATTTTTGAGGACTGAAATGTACTGCTCTAAGAGAAGAACAAACCCAGTTCCAAAATGTAGGATAACATCACATCATAAATTAATGATCTGTAATATCGTAACATGAAAGCTTCATTTCTCTTCTTTCTTCCCCCATATGATACATGTTTGGTTAAAAAGAAAAACGGAAGAAGAATAAATGCAAGCTGAGTGGAGAGCTGTGTACTTTGACAAACTGACATGACCTTTCCCATTCAAATTTACATACAAATGTTTCCAAGACTTTTTATTCAATTGAGAAAATGAATTAGCATTTTGGAAGGTAAATACAACCTTTCTGGAAGAGATGACCCCAAAGAAGGAAAAAAACACGGTTGAAATTATATAAGCAAAATTACATTTGGAATGCAATTTTCATTTATATAGCTTACCCTTAGCTGAAAGCCAGGTCTCATGTGTCATGAATACAGGCAGCATAAGCAAGAATACTAAAGACATAAATTCAGTGTGCAGCAAAGGTCTCCCTTAAGGTAGCCTGAATTCTGAGTGAAACCAACCTGCACATTCTATGAGCAAGTAAATATCACACATATCTGTCCCCATTGAATAAAGGTGGAAAAGAAGTGAGACAAGGGGTGTTCAGCCACAGTTTTTTCTACGATTCAGAAAACGTAAATGGTTTTGGTAAGCCAGATAGTATTTAGTATTATGTAACATTTTCTGCCTCAACTCCTTGCGTTTCCTTTCAACCCGCATTTATGTTTCATTTAAGCCATTTACATCATTTAAAACTCAATCAGCTGCAAAAGCTTTCCTGTCATTGTTACAAACAATTTTATTTGAACATGAGACCCTGAACCAGCAGAGAGCTGAATGTTCAGGCTGGAAGAGTAAACGTTATGTCAAATCAACTTAGAGGGAGAACTTGGGTCACGATATACCGTGTGGTTGGCTAAAGACCTCAGCAAGGCAAGTGGTATGGAGTTGCACAGTGATACCACTAATCCAAGCCTCCTGCTCGGATGATCAACTAGTCAAACACGTTATCCTGGGGCGGTGGAGCCGCAATAACTGTGGGTGCAGCTTTTACCAAACCCACTCAGGGTTCTCATTTACAGCATCCAATTCTTTCCCAATCACCATTGGAATCATTCATACTGCAAAGCATTTGCTTTACATGAGTCCCAGCTTCCCAACATCCCCACAAAAATACCCGCCCCAGTCAGAAAGCACTTTCTGGTAGGTCACAGTACCTGAAAGCATAAAACATTGTCATTCTTAGGGGAAGAAAAAGTACCTTTGGTCTAACCATTATGCAGCTGTTGCAAACCTGAGCAATCCCACTGAAGTCAGGGGGGATACACAACCTCATGCTACCTCTGCTGGTGCCGAGGCACTCAGGAGATCCTGCACTGAGCACTGCCCTGCTTCTGATGAAGGGCTGAAGTAATCTCTGTTGGGTTTTTTTGAGAAGACAATGTTCCTGTTTAAATCCCACCTTCCTCATGCCAGAAGAGATTGAAAAATTTTCAGCTAGGTTCAAAAGACACGGATCTGCTTTAAGTTTCTGCCAGTTTCATGCTACCAACATCAGTGCAAGGTGTGTGGGAAGGAAAAAGCTCTAGTGGAGAAATGAGCAATTTTCATATTGATTTAATGATTCTCACAATATTTATCAAATTATTTATCAAATAGATTGCTCATCACTTAACTTTTCCTTGAAAACCCAGATCCTTTAAAACTTTTCCAATTTGATTTGTGTCCTGATTTTTATCAAGTTCTGAGAATGAAAACTGCAGGTTGATGAATTTCAGCTCAAGTTGCAGATTCTCAAGAGCTTTGACTGTCAAGCCCATGAATTCTCAATGCCTTGGTTTCCTCTCTTTTTGATGCCAATAGGAGGCAAAATCCTTAACAGGTTTAAGTAGTCATAACTGCTTGATTTCTGAAGAGCACACCCCACTAACGTGCCCATCTCACAGGCAGCGCAGCAACACTTGATCATCATCTGTGCACATTGCTTTAGGAACACTAGGTAGAAGTGCCTTTGATCAAAAATGTAGTCAGAGCCTGATTTTCAAAATATTCAACTCCCACTGAAATCCAAACTCTATCCACTAGCTTTAAAGAAAACAGGTTTAGGCCAGCACTAAACACTTTTGAAAATCCAAATCTGAAGTAGAATAACTCCAGGTGGGCACCACTCCCTAAATGAAAAAGAAGCAGGCAAATGAGGTCTGGCTAAATTTAGAACAACTGGAATTTACCTAAAACCTTACTTGAACCTTTGCTGAGCTTTGAACAGTTTGCTTTCAATTAATTTGCCATTTTTCCTTGCCTCCCAAATGCTGGGAGTTCTGGTAGCAGCCAGGAGCTGGACTGCCACAAGTGTTGTTTCCATGGCATTTCCAGTCTGACTGGAAGCCAGAAACATTAGAAAGCTCATGAGAGACAACCTGTTTTCAAGAATTCTCAAGCAAATGTTGGCTGATCCAGGATGTTTTGATGACTTCAGAACAGCATCCAAACTGGGGCATATCTCATAGACAAGCTAAGCCCAAACGCCAGAGAAGTTTGCCTGCAACAAGATGTGAGTTGGGGAAGGCAGGGGTGGGAAAATATTTTCTTAGGTTTATTAAACACCTTTAGAGGCAAACAGAGCAGAGACAATAAAGAAACATACAGCCAACCCATCATTTTTTAATTCAAGTTTTCAAACTTTACTAAAATCCAGCTCTCCTGCCACACAAAAGCATTCATTTGCGTGAAGCTTTTGAAGATGGGGAACTGTTTGCTGGGTTCTCTATTCTGGACAGGGTACCTTCCTACATGTGAGAGAAGATCAAATGTCTTTTTCCCCTTTTTATCCAAAGTAAGTGTGAGCTCTAAGTTCCTGACAAGACACCAATATAATTTGCAGTGGCATAGGCTTTTCCACCCATATACTGGCGAGAGCAAAGCTGAAAATCTATAGTCAGGCTTTGCATCTGTAATTCACATTTTCATTCCTGTGACAGAGCCTTTCCTTCAGTTGGATATTAGCTTGTTATCAAGTCTTCCCTGAGTGCCAAATTGAAACCACAAAATAATAATAGTTCATACCTCCAGAACACTTGTAGCTGAGGTGCAAAGTTAAGAGAAATTTTTTATGGTGATAGCTTGCAGCTTGAGCAGTCAGGTAAGTAATGAATTTTCCTGGAGCTGGAAAAATATTGGAGAAGCCCATAACCTGACCTGAGAGAGAGGCATTTATAGAAAACTTAAAGTTCACCCTAACTTTGGGTATTGTGAAGCCATGCACGCATTTTGCTGTAAGCAATTTAGAGCCCCAGCTGTCTCTTTGTCAGCTGGAGGCAAATATGGAAACGTGCTCTTTTCATACCCTCTCCTGCTGCACACACACCTTGCTTTTATTAGCTTTCCCCACAGTTTCCTTGTGCATTTAACCATCATTGCAATCTAGGGGCAATGCTGCTAGAAATATCCCCAGATAGCAGTAATATATTCCAGGGAAAGTGTATGAAAGTCCCTTCCACCCAACTGACCTTGCACTGGCTTCCACGACTGTTCACCCAGCAGAAGCACTTGGGCTCTGGCCCAATGGATTCCCTGCCACTGATCTCTTCATAAAAGGGAAAATTTCAATAGACCACTCAGCACCTATTCCTGCACAGCCTAATTTGTCTGTGAGAGATCAGAGCTTCTGATTTAGCCTCAACAGCGCAGTTAGCCCTTCCCCTATCTCATGGCTCAGCCAAGCAAGAGCCATGAGACACGAGGGACCAGCACACATGGACACTCTGTTCACTTCATGGCATGCATGGTTAGACATATACAAGCCTTTTTGTTCAGCAGCACCTCTTGATAACCAAGGTTCATCAGAAAGGTCAGAGGACCACTGCCAACAGCTTTGTAGCACTGCTCGCCCTGCTGCCTGGCTCAGGGGTGTGCAGGGAGCTCAGAGGAGCCCACAGCTCCTCCTTCAAATCCCTAAAACACCTAATGTCTCAACACGATATGTGCCCTACTTTTATGAACCCCAAGACTCCTTTCTTTCCTCAGGGAAGATGTCTTTCTGAACAGAAAGCACACAATTTCAAATACAGATTTTTCTGCCTGTTCTTGGTGGAAACAGAACTACCTGCTATAGCTAGTGCCTCTATAAACTGGGGGGGGAAGCCCGAACAAATTAAAAAACTGCATGCATTCATCTACCTTTCTCTCCATGAAATACTGAGTTCATCATTTTCTGTAAGTCAAAGAGAAAATGAATGCTATGTGTGATTCCAACTTCTCAGCGCAGATATAACAAACTATTTCCTGGCTCCCAATCTCAATCAACAACCATGCAAGAAAATACATATGCATGTTTGTATTTCTTATTTGATCAATGTCAAGATTGCTTCCATTTTTTTTATTTCAAAAGAAATGAAGAAAACACATTTTTAAAATTCACTGCGAAGAATAGATTCAGCTAGAAGATCAAACTCCCCATTGATTACACTATTCAGGGTCACTGCTGCAAATTCAGGGTATCAACTCTTTTAATTACTTCTTTTGAAATCAGGCACAGCATATTACCACATCTTTAGTTTTATTAGCTGCACCACAGATCCCAGAGAGACCTCAGCTCAGTTTGTTTTTCTTTTTCTGCTGCATATAGTGCCCCTGGCTTCTGCTGTACGTGTTACTTCATTCTGCATTTGAATTTCTTATTTCAAGCTAAGAAACATGGACGTCTTTCCTGAATGGACTTCAAAACTCATAAAACAGGCCAATCCTTCCATATAAATATATTGATTTTAATAGTTAGGAAGAACAATATGGCTTTAGAGCAATATTACCCACTAATGTCTCGTGATGTGAGCAGCAAGATGAATTTTGTTGAATCTAATACGTGGTTACTCATCACAAGGTATAGCTGCAAATTTCACACAGCAGGACTCCTTTGTCAAAACAATCCTCTGCTGCAAAAGTCTCTTCTGCGGGAGCTCCACGGGGCTCTGAGTACTTTGACATTTCAATCTGCTTCACAACTCATTTTCGGCTCTCCATGCTAAGCAGGTTAGTGCTGGAGTTGCACGAGGTGAGTGTTCCTTACTCTCCGCCAGCGCACACGGACTGCGGCTCAAAATTCCCTACCAATACACTCCATGGGAAAAACATTAAGGGTGATCTGTGCAGAACCAGAGACAGCTTGGAAGATATTTCAGCTCGACATTTTGCCTGAGCCTACTTACATTTCTTCAAATGTAATATATATTTATAGTGTGTGTTCAATGCTTACTAATCTGTGTGTGAGAATAACTGAGGAATATTCATTTTCAGCATGAAATCCAGCTAATTCCTCTATTTCATACATTCCTATTTACTCTTTTTATTATTTCTTCTTTTGTCCTGTTATCAAGTAGTAACCTGGATGAACTAACTATGTATTTCTTGATTTTAGTTAAATATATAGTTAACGATACATTAAATCACAGAGTCTGGCTGCTGTCATTTCCTGGATCAAAAAATAAGCACCAGAAAATCCTCTCTGAGATACATCTAACTGAGTCTCCCTTTTGTTGTCTCTGCAGATCAAATGTGTTTCTAGTACACCCTTTTGACTTTGAAAACTACGATCTGGTTGAAGCAGGTAAGAAATGAGTGTGTAATTTACAGGGACAGAACTTTTGAGATGTGCTATAGAGCCATGCTCTCAGAAATAAGCTACTATCAAAAAAAAGAGACCAGTAACATTGATTAAATCTAGTATTGAAAAATTAAATTTTGCTTTCTATTTTTAGATATAGAAGGAACTAGAACGTTTTTTTTTTTTTTACAAGGAATATATATTCTAACAAGTTTTTTTGGATAGGAGAGATATTGGAAGTAACAGACAGATGTTGCAATAGTTTATTTCAACAGAATGTGTGCAGAACATACCATGAAGAACAAAGGAGTTGTAGCTTTGCCCTTCAAGACAACCTGTATAGTTGTGCTGTATATTTTTTAATGCAGAGAATAATTGAGACAAATATCACAAATTCAAATACCAGACTTCCAGGGAAAAAAAAAAAAAGCTTTCATTTTTTAAAGCTTTTTAAAGATATGTTCACACAAAAAGGATGAAAGTTACATCAGAACCTGAGGCTTTATTGTAATCATTGGAGAAGTTTTTCTGCTAGAAATCAATATAGCAACAGTACTGTGGATTTCAGTGGTAAACATCCAAATGTAAATTGACCAAGGAACTAGAGATGAAAACATTTGATAATTTTATGAGAAATAGCTCACCACAAATGTAATTTTTGAAAATTCATTGGGTTTATGAGAGCAAATTGCTCCAAGGATAGCAATGGATGTTTCCTTATTCAAAGATGTAAAGAATTTATGAGGTATAATAATCAAATAATGACCATCACAAAATAATGTAATCATTGGATTGTCTAGCAGAACAATTACACACAGAGTTCATACCTAATGAATGAAAAACAATACCCATTGTTTACAAGATGGGTCTAAGGACAATGCAAAAGTCAGAGATTTTTAAATATATGAAGCATGATGCTTCATATGAAGTCACAGTTTATAACCAAAGATTGAAATTCATATAGTGTTATAGTCTTTTAGGGTATTCTAGCAGTATCTTGCCTTTATTTTTTATTGCTCAGTCAAGCAGTATTCTTAATGGACTATTTTACAATAACTAAGCAAAGACAGGTAATAAATTAGATTAACTTGATCATGAACTTTTTTCAATTTTCAACATTGATTATTAAGCACTATCATTAGCAAACATTGCTTTTTCCCCACTAAAGCAATCACGCAACTCACTGTGTTAGACATAATTTTGCTCTAGTTATTCAATTAATGTCTGCACGTATGCAAAGATTAGAACTTCAGACTAATCCAATTTAGTGTAAGATTTTCCTCTTTTCATCCATCAGTTTGGGAAAATAAGAATCCTTACTTATCCCACCTCTTCTAAGTAAAACAAATGTATTTGAAACAAGTTAATTCAGTTACTGGAACTCAGTCTTCTTTCACACTTAATGACAAACAACATTAGATCAACACTGCTCTTGAAATCTTACATATCACACTTCAACATTCAATACTCTTATTATCCCTCAGACACAAGCCAAATCCTTCTGTAACTCATAAAAGCAGAGATTTGCAGGTCAGATAATTACCTGAGAAAGCATAATCTCGCAACAACTCCTCGCTTGGTAGCTCTGAAGAGAAGGCAACTGAAAGGACCAGAGAACAGCCACATCCTTGACCCCCATCTCCACCAGCTGGAGAGCTTGGAAGATCAAAGCTCATCAAGGCTTGGTTCACCACAGCTACCAATCACTACACACTTTCCAGAAGCAGGTGATTCAGCTTCACATTTTGAGGTTGTTCACTAACAATAGGTTTTAAAGTTAAACACAAGTTTACTTAAAACCTCTAAATACAAGAGTTTGCCCCAAAAGCTAGGGGTCTTTTCCTAGGTCCTTGAACAGAAACATTGCTAAATTCAGGGGCAGGTCCTTTGGTAAAAAGAAGTTAACTAAATTAATATACCAGAAATTGACACTGAAATCCTTTACCTCAAAGTTTCCCATAAGACATTATCTCTTTCTGGTTGTGAAAGTCCATTTCTGAGTGAATAATTCTTTTCCAGCTACCTCTATAGAATCCAAGTTCTATAGAACCCAAGCATTAACGATTCTGGAGCATAATTTCTATACAGTGAGATATATAAATATATTATATGTTTATTTACATGAGTAGAGATGTAGCAAAGTGAGACTGAGAAAACAAATGCAAAATGGAGAAAAAAGGCTTCTGGTGTAAAGCTTACAAACAGTCTTCATTTCCTTTTAATTTTCTGTGGGTACAATAGCTGCATCTGGTTTTCCTCTGCTTTCGAATCCTAATATTTCATATTCTGCACACTAATGTGACAGTTTTTATCTCAACTGTGCTTCAAGACAGCCGAAGGCATGGGAAGTAAAGACAAAAACTGAACGTTCCTGAATATTGGAATGTGAGATCGCTTAAAAAGAAAGAAATGGGATTTTTTTTAATACTGACCTCTGAACATCCTATGTTCTTGATTGCCAACATTGGGACGAGGCATCTGAACAGAAAATTCCCTTGAGTATACAATGATCCATTTTTCCTTGTTTGTTGAAGCCCTGAGTATGTTGGATTGTAATCTCTCTTTCATTCAAGATTTAGGATGATCTTGAGTAAGATAGATAGTCTGTTTTCAGCTCTGTGGCATGCATTTGTTTATGAATAATGAGTATCACAGACAGACTGATTAACAGTAATTTTATAATGTGGGAAGAGGATAGAAAGGAGGACATTGTGCAGAATATTTATTAATGAAGTACAGTCAGCACCACACAATGTTTAAGAACTGTGGAGGGGGAGAAATAGGAGGGAGATAAAGAGAAAACTCTGCCCAGAAGCTCCAGAGAACACAGGAACTAGCTGGCCAAGCAAAACAGTATAAAAGATGGAAGAACGTGAGTGAAAGGCAGTGAGAAATGACCATGAGATTCACATAAATTTAATTCAAGAGCACAAAGGGAATCTGATTAATTCAATAATGCAGGTGATGAACAGAGACGATCAGGGTAGTACCTTCCTGGCAAAATGGTTGTATATATTTTAAGGGACAATCTTTATCCCAAGCTGACTTGGGATCAGTATCTGTATCAGTAGAGCCATAGTCTGAGTGCCATTCAGTCACTTAAACCTGCCATTCAAATACTAAATCGCAGTTCTCAGAATACAAACCTGCCAAAGTGAGCACCCGCTGGGATTTCCCTCCAGTGACAAACACTTGTCTTGGACATGTTTTAGCCCTTCACTAATAGCTTCTACAATTCAATTCATAGAAAACCAAAGGAAACACCTTAGAAAAGCAAAAAATCCACTTTACCATTCATATACTGAAGCTGAAAGCACAATTTGGGAGTCATTCTAACACAGAGAGCAAGAAACAAAACAAAACATACATAACCATCCACACACAAGACAACCTTTTGCCTATATGAAGCTGTTTGGTGGTCCAAAACAAACAAATAAATAGATACATAATTTTTTCTTTAATTTATTTTTCCTACTAATATTTATTTTCCAACTAGTATTTATCAGAAGTGTCAGAAATAACCTTAGTATCTTTTTCTTTGAAAACCAGAAAGTTACTGTGAATGTGCACATCCATGACCAACCAGAATGCTGCATATTACTCATCACTGACCTTTCTTACCACATAGTTTTTTCATCCTCTAAAGAATCCATAAATTAATCCAAAATAGTTCTATGTAGTATCTTGATTTTATCAGTTTTCCGTTTATTCTTTTGAAAAAATAACTTTGCTGTGAAACAGCAGAATCCCCTATGAATCCCTTCTGTGTCAAACAGAAACTTAGAACCAGTATGAGATCTTCAGTTCCTGTTCCCAATCACATGCTCATCCACACATCCAAGCTTAGTTAAGCTTGATTTTTTTTAGTCCCTTCTCTATCCTTATCTCTTGTGAGTATTTTTTTCCTGTTTCTCCACTTAGTCATAAAAAACAAGTATAATTGCAATCCTATTTTATTGTGTTTTACTCAAAACCACACACTCCCTCGTTTAAGGTACAATAGAGAAGCATGGTAGCCATTTTTTATTGTCCTTGTTGTGTTGCCTTATATGTATCAATAATTACTCTAAGGAAGATACACAGAGCTCAGATAGAAAAAAAAAAGTGTAATGGAGTTTACCAATCTATTTTCAAAGTTATTTGTCTTCTGAAAAACTTCTTATTTTCAATTTCTTCTTTGTCTCGATACCCATACAATTTGACTTTTTTTTTTAATTCAATGAATAACTGCCTCAGTTATATGTAAAGCCAGGCAAAAAACTCATTTGCAGTATATAATTTCTGTTTCCAGTGACTGGTCCTGTCAATCAACTGGTCTCAAGCACCCGCAAAAGTATGTCAGAACCTGTATTTTTCTTGCTATTCTCAGAGTGAAAGGAGAAAGCGCATTATTTCATCTACAGTTGTGTTATATCAAAAAAAATATCAAAAATCTATTAAACCTCACCAAGGTTTAACAGCTGTAGATAAGACAAAGCCTCAATTAATTTCTCTGCATCAGATTTTTTTTTTGACCCTACCAGTTTGAAACTACCAAGGTAGATGATCAAAGAGGCCATATTCAGTGACTGTCCCTTACAAGCAGATGAAATATGATGAGAGAAAAGAAGAATATTTTCACTCCTTTGCTGCTGTTTGGCCTCTTACGCAGTGCAGGATGTTCTTGCAGAAGAAACTGCTCACAATCAGCACCATCTTCCTGTGAGATTTTTTCTGCCCTAGATAAGGACTTCTCTGCTAAAATTCAGAACATCATTAATATGATTTTTTAAAGACACTCTGTTATAGGCATTTAGGGCCAAGTTCTCTTTCTTGGATGTAATAAACTATAGAGAAAGTTGTCCACTGTAGGAAAGCCTAAGGAAGGCCCATGTCACCCTGTAGTATTTACTGGGAGACCACAGTGGGAACTAGTGAGGCAAATAAATGTCATCTACTATCTGTAAAGACCCAGCTGGGTCTTTACCCTTAACATTAATACTCCTTAGTCATTCCCCAGTACACACATGTGCTATTTCAGCCCATGAGCTGCAATACAAGCCCCCCTCCAAAAGCAGGGGTTCAGATATGGCTCATCCCTGGGCAGTTCTGTGCTTCATAACCACCAGACACTGCCCACAGGCCTTCTTTTTAATTTTTTTTTTTTTTTCTGGTTTGCAGCTTAAATACTCACCATTCCCAAACAGCAGTCTTGCTGGATCTTCAGCACCGAGGGGTGATACGGGTGATCATAGAAACTCCATTTCTAATGATGTTCAGACCAACATTGAAGGGTGCAGGAGTTGGGTGCAGCTCCAGAGGGTCCCTCCCACCTCAAGTGCTGGGATTGTGGGTCTGAAGGGAACCTGCTCCTAATTTTCTGTCCACTTTGGACCACTCTTTTCCCCTCTGGACTTTTTTTGCTATTCATTTCCCCATGTGTGTAAGACGGAACTTGGTGAAATTCAGTTGTTTAAACAGCAAAAAGCTGGAAACACTATCAATTTGGTGTCATTTATTTAAGTCACATACTTAAATAATGTGTAAGTGAGCACAAATTCCTGTCTGTGAGAGAGGAGTTTATGGATGAATAGAATGGTATGCCCTCTTGAAGAATACAGCCTTCTCAGAAACACAGAGTATTTATTGTTTTCATTTCATGTGTATATCAAAATCATAAAGTAACTCTATTCTAGTCTTTTTACCATTTCCTATACTTCTGCCCATATTAAAATTATATCTTTGTTCCATAAAATGTAAAAGCTTTGGAAAATTGGAAGGAGACCACATTGAAATAAAAACATCCCAAAACAAGATGAGCTGTATTTCTTTTTTACAGCTCATCATCGGTTTTCTTAAGAGAATACTTTTTTCTCTGGAAAGAAAACCACTTCAGCTGAAGTAATTCCTCAGATTTTTAATTAGTACATTCCTCTTCAGGACTCGACTCATCTTAATAGCTAATTCCTTCACCTGCCCATCTTTCTTCACTCTTGAAAACAATCCTCTCAGCAGCTCCAGCAGGGATGCGTTTTGCATGGTGACATTTAAAGATGTGTCATAAAAAAACTAGTCCCAGCTACTTGTTCGGTCTAATTTTATTGAATTTAATGTAAAGAGAAGAGTAGAGACAGCATTTCCCTGCAACATGATCTTGCATCACTAGAGAAGGAGCAAAAAGCACCAGGTATCCTAGTAGTGT
The DNA here is from genome assembly GCA_004320125.1 of Scolopax mira. Taxonomy (NCBI): domain Eukaryota; kingdom Metazoa; phylum Chordata; class Aves; order Charadriiformes; family Scolopacidae; genus Scolopax; species Scolopax mira. Next base: position 58,363 of record BJBW01003249.1, on the reverse strand, counting down.
CTTCTGGGTTTGCGGAGCAGCTTCCACTGCAGACTGATGGGCTTTTCAGGCCACTCTATTTTGTATGACTAATTGCTCACCCTTTGGTGAGTGCTGCAGAAAAGCATCTCACCCCCTCCTCACCAGGCCCCGTGAGAAAACCTTGCTGTGTCCTTGCAGATAGCCTGTGACCTTTCCTGGAGCAACAAAGTGCCTGTATGCTCACTAGAGCTTCAGTGTTCCTTCACAGGTGTAAGCCTGTCATTTAAAGTTATCATCTAGGACACCCAAGAGGTTAAGTTAGAACAATATTAGTATTTTATAGTCACTATATATACTGAGTATAAATACTCACTCCAGTTCTGAAGATCTCACAACCACTCATCACCACGTGTCTTCACATCTACAAGCAGAACAGTCCAAAGCTTCAACCACTTCTTAAATACCAGCATCCTCACTATAGTGTATTTAGTGTTCAACTAAACACATACTCTTCTTTGAAAATACGGGAACCATAGTCAGAAACTAAAAGCAAAATGTGTATTCCTCTTTAAACTGCTATATATGTTATTTTAATGGAAGACTTAAAACTGGAAATCAACGGATTTCTTGTTTCTGCACAATATGCTGGCTGGGCTACTGCTGCTCAATGATTATTTTTGTGTGAACTTCAAGAGTCTCTGTTCTATTTAAAACTACATATTTTATTTTCTCCTTCCTACAGAAGTTGTTTTTTTTTTCTCCTCATGTAATTCCATTTGTCTCACTGCCAGTATCACTGAACCCAAACAAAGTTGTTTACTATTCTTCCACAATTTGGGGCACAAGTAGAATAAACCCAGATGCCAAAGGAGTTACAAACACTGACACCTTGAAAGCAGCCAGTCGAGGCAGTCTGGTAGCACACGCACTCACACGGGTCATTGGATAAAATTTAGAAACCCTCTGAATTTGTACTGCAGAGCCACAAGTGTGAGCAATTTCATCTCCATCCCCCTCAAGTGTTCTCTTGCCGGTAATAGACAACATGGATATTTGGTGTTACTGTAATTCTTAATTCCTCAGGTGCATTCTTTATGCTTTTGTTTCTCCTCTGTGGAATGAGTCCAATAGAAGAAAACTTGTTACACCCCAGATGCTGGAGGAGCACACTGTCAAGCACCATGGTTTCAACTCCAGCACACATTGCCTTCCCTTATGCTGTAGGACTGGGATAACTTTATTGACTTCATCTATTTTCAGCTGAAGCACAGAACCATATATCAGAAAATCCAGATCATCGGCCTGATTTAATGGTATAGAAGGACTTTTGAGCATTGTAAGACAGGGTGATTCATCACAGGGACTGATTCCCAGGGCTTTGCTTTGTGAAAGGCTTGGTTGGGTAAGCCCCAGAAAAAAGCAAGAGGGAAAAAATAGAAATATGCGCCAAGCATCCTTTTCTTTTTTAAACGGCCATTAAACACAATAGATATTTATGTAAAAATAATGTTTTAACAGCTTCTAAAAATGCGAAAAAGCACACTGTTGGGTAACAGCGGGCTGTTACAAAGCGGTGTTAATGAAAGGGGGAGAAACTGTAAAGATTGGTCTCAAAGTCACAAAAAATAAAATAAAATAAAAGGTTTATGGAGAAGGATGTTCTATTTCTGGGAAAGCAGATTTTGGTTTTGAGAGGGGAGAAAAGGAAATGACTGCTTAAAACATACCTTTCCTGCAAGAGGTCATATCAAGTCAAGGGCCTGGGTTGCTGAGAAATTTGCTATATATGTGAGGGTTGGGTGAAAGGTCCAGGGCCCCCAGTTGCTCAGTTCTCTCTGTAACCAAATGCTGGAATTCAGTTTTGGTCATGGGATTGAGTGGATCAAGGTGGTTCCAGTTTGCCAGGAACTGTCACTAGCTATGGATCAGGGCGAGAACAGGAGTCAACACAAGGTGCAAGTGGGTGAGGCTGAGGTGGGGTGGATGGAGGGCAGAAGGGCCAGTGGGCCTTCTTGAACCAGTGGGCTCAAGACCTGCTGAGACCTTCGGGGCTTGCTGTGACAGTGAGACATCCCCCTCACTTTTTAAAACCACTGTGCTTTCAAACCTCCAAAGTCGTGTTTTCCAGGCAGGGCCCTTTGCATTTCAGTGAGATCCCTTAGAATGAGGGTGCAAAAAAATATGAAGTTTTAATGCTCTGGGAACTGCACTGACTGCTGACTTCCATTCCATTTCAGTAAGAATTGGTCTTTTAAAAAGATGTTTTCTTTTTAGTTCAGCTTTCAGAGAAAAGTGTAAATATAGCCACTGGCAGACCCACCTCTGCTCTTTACCTTTTCAGCCCCCAGACAAGTAAAGTTGGACAGAAGGAGGCAGGATTAGGCCATAGAAGAGATCTGGGCAGTCAACTCTATTACTATTTTCATAGATCTTCTTTTCAAAGAGTCAAGTGACCATCCTACTATAGTGGAGGCTTTGAAGAGATTAATTTATCTTCTTTATACTGGAAATTATATACTTTTCTACAGTTAAAACCCAACTGATTACATAAAAAACGCACTAGTATTTAATATTTAATTTGAAAACTTAACTGTAGCAGCTACCATGCAAGTTTCCTCTTATATACAAGACCTATCTTTAATAAGAGAAAAATTATTTTATAAAAAAGGTGTTTGTCTGAAGGGCATTCTGGACCTTTTTCTTCAATTACAGCACATTTTTTCCCATATTTGTATTATTAAGATGTGGAATACTGGCATCCATCCACCATACCTCAAGTAGAAACTGAAAGTATAAAATAATTGAGCACATAGAGATTAATCATAAGAAGGGGAAAACAAAAAAAAAAAAAGAAAAGAAAAATTAAAACTAGACAAAACCAATGTGCTCTGGGGCAGCACAAGATAAACATTTGTTCACAGGAAGATGACAAGTTTTACTTTCCTTAGCAGCTAGGAAAGACACCAGTATACACCAGAGGAAAGAGACCAATTAAGGCAATTAAAGAAGCAGCAATCAGAAGCTGACCAAGTTGAAAGCTTTTCAAACTGCAAACAGTCATGTGTGTGATAGATGACATTCCTGTATGCTGGGCTATTTCACACATTTTCTTTCTTGCTGTGGCTCATATTTGATCAGTCAGGGAACAGTTTTTAAGCTTTTATGTTAGTGTAATTTACTTTATACTCCATTGGAAGTAAGACAAATGTATTGTCATGGTGAATTTGGATCAAGAGAACCACATTTCTCCAGCTTCTACCTTTCTTGGTAATAATTTGACAGTTTTGTTACTAAAATCATAAATCTGGTTGAGTTCATCATAAAGACAATGTAAGAAGAGCAAAGCTACCTGAACTTTGAATAGTTTCTAGTTTAGGAGCGAGGATTACTACCCTGCACAGAACCAGGACTCGATTTATTACTTGTAGTTGCCTCTGGGTAAATACCACATTTTTCCCCTCTCCTAAAATTTGCACAGGATGATAGCCTGGAGAAAATCCTTGAAAACTCAGTAAAGGAGCCTGACTCAGTCTGTATTCCAGTTTTTTCTTTTTGCTTCTGCACACAGAAGCAAAACGTAGCTTGGATGAAAATTGCTTACATCTTATTCTAGTAATTTTACTGTGGCATAACCATCTGTTTCCACCCTGCTGGCTCTAATTGTACATCAGGAAAATACCAACCCTACAGGTTCCCTGCGCCTGCCAGTCAGCCGGAGACAGAGTGGGCTTGGCCTTTTTGTACTCCATGTGCCATTGAGCTTTACTGCATTAGCAGAACTGGGAGGACAACATGTAAAAAAGCCCAGAACTGAATATTCTGTTTCGCTTCAATAGGTAGGGAAAGGGAAGGCAGAATTACAGTCTCTAAACATGCAGTAAACGCAGTGGGAAAACCTTTCTGATGATTTCCCATGAGGTACGGAAAGCTTAATTCAATTATTCATTTATATGCTTTTATTGCACCTTATCATCCTCCTCCTAGTTTCTCTCAAACCAAACTTCCCCCTAGCCCCAGAAAAAAACCCCAACCACCAAACCTATAACAAAATCTTTCACATCACACCCCCTTTTTAGAGCTGATATTTAATTCTAAAGGATAGTGTCAAGTGGCCCAAATTAGAAAACAGAATACTTAAGCATGTGCTTAATTAAAAGGTAAAGCATTAGGAGTTAAGTATATCTTTAAAAGCTTTGTTGAATTGTGCCGTAAAGCAGAAGGTCACTTTCCAGTCTAATTTTCAGCTATCATTTTCTTTTCTACAGCCACATAAGCCATCTCCAACCGAGCTGCTACACTGGTTACTTAAAGCATGTCAGGACTTGATTGCCTTCAGCTGCAGCCATTCAACAGGCTGTAGCAGCTCAGAAAATGCCTTCAACTCCTGTGCCCGGCCCTCTCCCCTCTAATAAATGCAAAGTTATAGTTAAATTTTATTTTATTTTTTTATCAGCCTTAAGGAACTGTAGGAATAACATCCAGCATTTAAGTTTTGGAGTAGCTGTTGCAATACTGTAACATGGTGCTACATTGAATGCTGCGCCGTGGAGCTTTCAAAGTTAAATTGTGCAATTTTCGTTATAAACTTATGTGCTCTAAATTTGTTGTGAAGTTTCCTTCAAATTACTGGAACCTTGGCAGATTAGTGGGTTTCTGAACAAGCTCTCAAAGCTGTACCATGGATCGTCCTAAGTATCTAAAGCACAGTGCAGCTTCAGTACTCAGGAGCAGGAGGACTAAACTATCCAATGCTCAATGGTTTAGGGGTTTCTTTTTCCTTGGAAAGAGCATATTTCTTTTTTAAAATAACTACATTGCCCTATCCTTCTGCTTGACAAGGCTTTTGAAGCCTCAGCGTGAGCAGAGTAAGAAGCATGACTATATACAGCATAGGTACAGCCAAGACGTTGTTTCAACAACAGTTCCCAAGATACTTTTCAACCCTTCTTTGAGCATGTTAGGCTTAGAAGGACACACAGCTTTTAAGGATTTCCATTAACCTCATCTAGCAAGAAACAATCTACAAAACCCCAGCTCATCCACAGGAAAAAATTCACCAAAAACTCCAGAGCGTACACATTGCAGAAAGCAAAATATTGAAATATTCTTTTTGATATAGATAGAGGGGTCCATAGTTTTGGGCCCCTTAGCGGAAAAAAGACATGGAGGTGCTGAAGTGGGTCCAGAGGAGGGCAATGAAGCTGGTGAGGGGTCTGGAGAATAAATCTTAGGAGGAGAGGCTGAGGGAGCTGAGAGTGTTTAGTCTGAGGAAGAGGAGGCTGATAGGAGACCTTATTGTGCTTTATAACTACCTGAAGAGAGGCAGGGATCGGTCTTGTCTCCTAAGTCACAGGAGATAGGACAAGGGGCAATGGCCTCAAGTTGCACCAGGGGAGATTTAGATTAGATATTAGGAAACATTTCTTCATGGGGAGGGTTATCGGACATTGGAATGGGCTGCCCAGGGAAGTGGTTGAGGCACCATCCCTGGTGTTGTTCAAAAAACAGGTTGATGTAGTCCTTAGGAATATGGTTTACTGATTTTTTTCAGGGTTAGGTTAAGGTCCCTTCCAACTTAGACAATTCTATGATTCTATATTCTGAATCAGGTACTTTGAAGGGGAGGGGGAAACCATCAGAGAAAAAGGCTCATAAAGAGTCCTTTAGCTGTGGAAAAGACACCTGTGATTAATTTTGGCAAGGCAGGTGTCCTGGGGAGGGCTTGTGGGTATTTTTTCTGGGTGTTCCCAGCTGTGTGCAGTTGCTTCAAAAGGGCCCTTCTGGGGGAGAACCTGCTTTTTAGTGCTGTAGTTGGGGTTGAGCTCAGTGCTCACTTGGATGCCCGGCATGTCACCAAGCCTGGAGACACAGCTCTGCTTGCGTGGACCAGGTTAGTTTTGGTTGGCAACTGTTTTTCTTCTGATCTAGGTGCTGTTGAGTTTTTTCTACTTAAAAAGTGAATTATCCTGATTTGTATTCTAATAGAGCCTTGGTTTAGGCTGAAGATATTTTGATCTTTGCAGGGAGCTGGCTGAAGAGAAAGGCATGTTTCTTTCAAAGTACTGGCCTGGGGTCCTCTCCCATTAGGAAGCAATAGCTGAGTGAGTGTTTCTTTTAAACAAAAACTCTGCCAGAGTTGACTTAAAATGTGGGAGGACGGTAAATAATGTGATACTGTAATTTGCTAAGTTTTCAAACTGGATGCAAAACTTTCTTAGCTCTGCAGGTTCATAGGGGTGTTAATGTGTTGTATGTTGTAGACCTTAAACGCTCATGAGTTGTAAGTGCTAGCAGAAGCACAGGAGTATTTTTCATTAAAAGAAAGAGATGTTTTGCTCTTTTTCTTGATGTTTGGAAATACCGGTATTGATGGAAATTGTTAATGATTTTTTTTGTGTGTTTCCAAGGTAAGAGCATGTGTTCAATGGTAACATTAAATGTTGATGAGTGATAAAGAAGCAGGTTTATCGGATGCTTGTTTGTTATATTTAGTCTGTAGGAATGTTTGGGTTTCTCAAGGGAGTGAATGAAGAAATGGAAAGTACCTCTCAGCCCTGTGTTCCCACTTTGATTTTCTCAGGTGCAGGGAGTGTATGAGAGGTGCTGGAGCCAGCATGAAATAGGGACAAAATTAAATAGAATAACACTCCTGCGTTTTCCCATGTTGAAAGGCTCCTGTAAAATGAGTGTTATAAACAGCATTTTTTGCCTTCTTATTTACTAACTTTCTGGGTTCAGCGGGGGAATTAATCATAATCATAGATTAATTTATTAAATTCTCATAGCAGTATGTTCTAGCATTCATTGATGGTGCTCAGGTGAGTAAGTAAATGGGAGAGTTAACAGCCTGAGAAGCATTGTAGCATTTGCAATGCATAGCCAGTTCTAAAAGCTACTTCACAAAGCAGCTGCTGATGATACAATGATGCTGCACAAGAAAAAGATTGTTATCCAGCTGTCAACTGTCCTGTGTGTGTTCATCCATCAAGTGTTTTAGAGGGCCACCTTCCTATGCTGCCATGATTTAGGCCTTATAGCTATGGCATCCTAGGTCCGTTTTATGCAAATATAAATTACCTGTATGCCAAAAAAAAAAAAAGGCCTGATCCCCAAGTGGGATCTCGAAAATTGAAAAAATTCAATAAACCTTTCTATTCAAAATGCACAAACGCATATAGAAGAGCATTTCCTGGCTTAAAAATTCCCCTGAGTAGTCACTACCTACCTTTTTCTTTTGTTCCTTGCTTTTGCTTTTAAGGTTTTCATCACAGTTCTTGCAATAAATCCTGTGTGCATGTGCAGTGATGATAGCTCTGCAGATATACTGGTTGCTCCCTCCTTTCCAGCTATTCCAGTAGTCAGTACTAGATTATTCATACTTAAGAGTAAGAACCCAGGCATCAAGCATGCCTCTCTTTTCTAGTGTTGCTGTCATTAAAAAGTGGGGTTTTTTTTCTTTTCTCAAAGCTTACCACAGAAAAGCATTCTTTTGTGTGTAGATATCTACTTTCCTTAAAATAATACTTGTTATGGTTAAGCATAAATCTAGAACAGATCTCTCTCTAAAGACTCAAAAAGCTTGTTTTATCTCTCAGAGTTTGTGATGTTTAGTTAATGTGCAAATGCCTCAATAGGAATCAGCGAAGCCAGTTTTCAATGACTCTCATGAGTGTTTTTAGCTGCATTTAAGTATCTGGATGTTTTAATATGTGAAGTCTAACAGCCATAATATCTGACTGAGACCTGCCAAATATTCATTGAACTTACTGAATTCCTTGATAGTAAATATTCATGAAGTACTGGTGACTTGCATACATGTTATAAGATAAAAATTAGTATCAAAAGTAGGAGGCTGCCTTGTCTGTAAAGTTGTGCCAAGTTTTTCTCTGCCTGCTCCCAAGCACCGTGATAGAGCAGGAGCTGGGCTGATCTCTGTTCTGACATTTTAAATCTGTTACTGTGAGCCTGAGTGGCATTTTCAAACATGGATTAGCTGCAGGAGCCTGAGACAGGCTGAAATTTAGTGTATAATACAAACTGCTGTTAAAGGCTATCGCCACCACACTCCTAGCCTTTCTGCGGTTAGTTTTCTGGGGTTTTCTAGGTCTGCTACTCTGGGGTTCATTGGGAATGGTAGCTGCAAAAAAGAGCAGGAGGCTGGTCCCAGCTCTATCCCTGGCCCATTGAGATGATCCCAGCACTCTCAGCACCCTACCTAATCTTTTCCTCTTGTGAGGCACTGCTATTATGAGATAAACATTGGACTTTGTCTTGTGGTCAGGCCTCAAACTTGACTTCACTCCTACAGACTATAGTAAATACTACTGAGTGTAATAGCAGTGACCTGGCACCATGTTCAGTGTATGTGATTCAATTGGGATTCGTGTTTGAACAAATCTGTGTGGCCCTGCATGTATTTTATAATACGGTGTTTAATAAGCTCTTCATTCTGCTCATTACAACTATGTAAAACAGAACAGAATATACTGTGTCTGTTCCCAGAATGGATAAACCCCAGTGCTTTTTCTCCACTTAGTTTTTAGGTATTGCTCAATGCTGGTAATCTTTCAAAACTTCTGACCTTGCTGTCATGACGTGTATACGAGTCCTTCAGTTTTATATTGCATTGTGTAATGTACTCTTTCCTTTCAATGTTTTCTCTTAATATTACATTTAATTTCTTGTAGTATGTGTCCATGCTGACCCAGCCCGGTGCCAGGAGCACCGATTTGCCTCGCGTTTGCTGTTCATTACTTTATGTATCTCTACTGCCATTCATAAATCCATGCCAATGTCGTTTTTCCACAAAGTCAGTGCTTCCAAAGTTCTCTTGCCAATTAATTGGAAGTACTCTTGACAGAAATGACAGATATGCCTAAGGAAGAACTAGTGTCTAGAGGAGAGTGTTAAGATAACTTATAAAGCTGAAATTAATAAGTAGATGAGTTTCTGATGATGCTCTTGAATAAAGTGACTAATCAATAAAGCACACTTTGAACAAAAACACTCATTCATTATAAGTGCAAGGGCTTTGTGGCTCGAAAAGAGAAAATATGAACAGAATTTGCTTTTGTGGTGTTAACAGGACTCTTACAGTTAAGTATAAAGTTTTAATGTAATCGTTGACATGTATTTTCCAGAAACACATTGTAAATCTTTTGAGTCAGGGCAAGAAAAATAGGTAGGGATGATTATAGGATGTGTTGGTTGAGGAATGCCTCTTTTCCACTACTGGCGCAGGGTATTTTTATGCCTTGTTTTCTTGTTTTGTGCCAAACAGCCTTAAGGGCCACAGCTGCCACCTATTTACCAATTGGACAGGCTGGCATTACAAAGTGTACACTGCTGCAAGACTTTTTTTCTCCTTTTTTGTTTGCATATTTTTCTGATTCCATATTCAGTACTATTTTTAGGACCCCCTAAGGCAATCTCTTTCTCCATGCGGGTAATAAGGTTTCCCTACAGCTGTCCTATCAGTGAAGAATTTGACTTTTTAAGTGTCCATCAAGCCCAAAGGGTGCCTGTCCATGCAGGTTGTACCGTAACTCTTAAATGCTATCTTGTAGCCTTTTCTCACTTAGTATTTATGTTCTGTTTCATTCCTTGCAGCCAAGCGAGACAGGTTACTTGGTATTCGAAAGATATCAACAAACAAATCCCTTCTGTGCATCTCTCCTTCATTCTGTCTGTCCTGTGTTTTCCTTTGCAGCAAGACAGATTCTGTTTTCCTTTCATGCTGTTGGCTTTCTTAAGGGCTCTGAGATTCAAAACCGTGCTCTCCAAAAGCTCTGATAGCCACTATGAAATAACATTCATAAGTATCCGTACGAAAAGTGCTTTGTCCCAATATAAAGCACTTTTTGGCTGTGGGACATGCTGGTCTTCCGCTGAAGTTTCTCTGATATTAAGGGAAAACTTCCACAACTATAATTATGGAAGCTTCCTTGCCAGTTGTTCAAACTCCAGTTCTTATTAAGCTACAAGGGTAAATAGCACAGAGTCACTCGTGTATGTTATTTAAACAGGATAACTTCTGCCAGGAAACACATTCTCTAGGTGGTGTTTTGTTTTGGTTTTTTTTTTTTTCCTTTCCATATTCTTCTTGAAATGGGCTCTCTATCAAGAGTGGAGGTTCTGTGCAAAGAGTTTCATAATGGGAGTTTATAGTATCAAGGACAGACTTGAAAAAACTACATATTGTTATATGGCCTTAGCAGAGTGACCATGGCAAATGGGTATGTTTGGGATTTGGTGAATCAGGGTTGTGGCTTTTCACCTGCCTTTCATTTCTTATCTTCCTCTGGAATAAGTGTCAAGGCCAGCAAGTCTGAAATTAGTGTTCTTAGGCAGGGATTCTCTTCGCTGGGACATCTGGTGGATTCATAAAGCATCTGCCTTGTTAGTCCTGCTCCTCTGCCTTCATGGTTAGTTTTATAGTTGCATGGTGTCTTTCCAACTTGGTTTAATTTGTATGACATGGAATACATTTCAAAACTATTAAAATGGCAATAGATTTTGGACTCAATTCTAAAAACACTTGTTTTTCACTGCTCCTCAAGGACCCTGACTCTACTTCAATTTGTGCCCTTCCCTGGGTTTTAGATCCAGTCTAGGCATAAGAATTCCTCAGATAGACATGGTCCAGCAGTAGGAGATCTCTTTAGGCTGGGATTATGTGGCCTCAGAGAAACATGAGTCAATGCAGAACCAAAGATGTGATGCAGTTTCTTTTGTCATAATACAATATATTTTCTACTGCACCTTTTGTTTATACTTTAAGCAACAAACCTGCAATATCAGCCATATGGGGAAAGCAGCTGAGTGCCTTTTGTACTCATTTTCCTCCCCCGCTTTCCCAATCATTAACAAACATTCTCCAAGGGGCTCTTATTCCTGTGGGCACTATGTAATTGCTTGTGTATGACTTGAAAACAAAGTGAAGAAGGAGAGGAAGTGGGAAAACTTCCCCAATGCCTCCCCAAACTCTATAGGTGTTCATCTGTACCTAAGAGGAATAAAGTATGTGTCTGTGAGCTACCGTGTTTTTCCTTAACATTAAGGGAGTGGGTCATTGCAACAACATAAGTGTTATTCCCCAAATCCTCCCTGTATTAAGGACCCATTAGGAAAATTAGCTCTGTGTAATCACAGCAAATTTTGGAGAAAGGGAAAAAACAAAAGTGACTGCAGCAGGATCAGACGGCAAAATTCCCCTGTCTTTCAGTAGCATCAATATTTCAATAACTGATCCTGGTTCTCCAGATTTGAGAAGGGAGGGGGAAAAAACACCCTTTTGAGCAAAGCAGAATGGTCATCCAACGGCGTGTATACACACAGTATAGGTGATACTTGTCAAATTGATGTAAATTTTCTAATGAAAAGCTTATTTCCAAAAGCACAGACTTGGTGAAAGCAGGGGGTTTTGCAGGATTTTTCTGATTTTATTGCATGTTTTGATTTGGCTTTATCAAAGCAAGTGATTTCTAATAATGCTTTTCAAGGTGTGAAGGAGCAAAGTAAATCTGAAGCTGTACTATTTTAACACTTTATAATAGTTCACTAAGTTTTATGTTGCTGAAAACTGGAGATTTTGATTCCTCACTGCTATTTCAGTATTTGGATGTATTTCAAAAAATCTGGTACTCCCTTCCATGGGTTTATTGAAACTAATTCTGCTTGGTTTTCTCCTGGGGCTGCAGGCAAGACCTGTGGATTTGGTGCAGTCAAGCCTTTCTCTGTGTACTTACATCCTGAGCCCCTGATGGAAAAGGGAATGTAGGTTTTCCTTTAGATGCGGTGGCTAAAATGGCTTTTCTCAGCCTGCTGTGAAAGGAGCAGGCTTTTATCACGTCTCCTCTTGACCCTGCACGTTCCTGCAGGGATGCAGTTTTTTCTCATAGATGGCTCTGTTACACAGAGCTATAAAATCACACATGGCCAAACTCTGCCACCGAAGCAACGCGTGCTTCCACGTAGGATGCTCTTACGTGAATTCGGCGAAGTCAAATTTCTACTAAATGATACTCTTTGCTTAAACCAAGCGCGTTTCCAACTTCAGTAGTTAGTGTGTGTTCACTGAGCTGAAAAAATACATGGGGTTGGCAAACTGTGTGTATGAATAGAAGGTGTTAGCAGAGTACCTGCTGCAGTGGTTTAAAGTGAATATATGTAGGAAATGTTCCTTTACACTTGCTGCATTGGAATGAGCTCGTTGGACCAATAAAGCAGGCAGACTGCAATCACCCCTGTGATTGCTAGGAACAAATTTATGGATGGATTCTGTCTCAGTTTTCTTAATTACAAAAACAAGAGCGAGTTTCGTGGTTATTGATCCTGCTGTTTCCTTCACTAGTCATTTAAACGAGTGTGGAAGAGAAATCTAAAGCATTTCATTGCAGAGTAATAGCTTCCATAAAGTAATTGTGGTTTGTGTCTTTACCAGGCATCCCGACTGTATGTTTCTAGATGGATATTCAGGATAGTGAGAGGTTCAGAATCAATGTGCATATTAACCTTCTGGCTTTCAAATCTATTATTTTCTCAATACTGTTTTATATGATACTTTATGTAATTAGTGCAAATCCTCTTACAATGGCAGGCCTCCTTGCAACCAGATAATCTGTACCTGTAAGAAGTAATTTGCTTTTTGTTTTCCTAAAACGCTACCCCCAGGACAAAGAAACTGATGGATTAAGGTTTGACTGAAGCTGATAGTACCTGACAGTTGACTAACAGCCCTCGGTGCATCCCCAGGGACTGCACTTGTTTTCTTGTCTTCCTTTTTTTCCTCATAAGAGCTATTTTACTTTATCACCCAACCAGGGTTTGAAATATTTGACGAGACCTGGCTTTTCTGCTGCTGGTGTCAGGAGTCAGGTCTGTGACTGTAAAAAGCACAAATTTGTAGGATCTGTGCTAAGGCAGATCTTTCACACTAGCAAAAGATGTCTCTACTACCTGGTGATGTGCAGTGGAGGATATTGAAATAATATAGATGGGACTTGAAATAATAAACCTACTGAGCCAGAAAGCTCTTGAAAGCATTAGCAGAAATTTACTCTCTTCCAACGGGACATGGTGCACTTGTGGAGCTTGTAGTAGACAGGGATACAAACAGAGGCTGTATTGTTCAAGGACCTGTTTGGGTAATGCAGTTGATGTATATGCATGTCTATATATGTATGTATGCTTATAGATATTTCTTTATTTTTAGATTGAAAAGAAATGTGTCCCTTGGATACACCTCCTTGTGGTTTAAATGTACTGTTGTCTACAAGCCCTGAAAATATTGAAATTAATGGGGTGGAATCTTTGAACTGTTCCTGTGCCAAAGGTGGAACTGGGTGCTCTGTGAGATACAGGAGTTATTTTATCTTCTAGTTGTGCTGTTTATTTTGCTTTGGGTGGTGGTTGCAGTCTGGAGGCTGTCCTTGAGCCAGTGGAAAGCTACCGTGTAGGACATGTGAGGCTCATTAATGGCCTTTCAAGTGCTTCAGTGTCAGAAAACAGAGGCTGACCAAAAATCTTCTCAGCTCCGTTTTACTTCTTTAGACAACTTACTTTCTTTAAAACAAACAAACAAAACCCCCAAAAAAACCCAAACAAAAAACACCAAAAAAGCGCCAATAAAATCACAACAAAACCACAAAAATCACTCCAAACAAAAAAAAACCCACACCAAAAAAACCCACCAAAAAACCCAGGCTTTCTTCCTGAAGCAGAACTTGTAAAACTTGTGAGACAACTTGTAGGTATTCTCACCTAGTTGGTAGAAAGCTAGTTTAATTCTTTTCAGTAGATAAGGCTTTTCTGCTCTCTGTACTTAAAATAAAATGATACCCCCCCGGCTCAGGTTGGTATGGTAACAGGTAAAAGCCACTTATTTATTTATTCATTAAAACTGCTGGAAGGGATTTTAAGTCCAATGATTCTGTCCATTGTGCCTCCATTTTTAAATGAGCATTAAATCTTCTAGCTGTTTCTCAAAAATCAGTCATAATATTTTCTGGACTAGTTTTTACACGTCTATGATCAGAAGGATGCAAAGAGGTACCTGAAATTTTCACCTTCCTGTTTCTTGGGAAATGTCAACAAGGCCACCTTGGTAGGCGTGTTATTCAAGTACATTGGATGTTCTTTGGAGAACTTTTTCATTGATTTCTAGCTGCATAATCAACTACATTAACATTACTATCATTGTCTGTCTTGCTATATTTTACTGACTTATCTTTGTACACAAAATACAAGGCTCTTTCCATACCTCTATGGTTTTTATCCCCTGTAAACTATTATGGGAATTAGTATTGATGCTGTTCCTACATCTCAAAAAACCAGAGAGGATATAATCTTGCCTTTATTTTGTGAGCAAAATATATTTGAACTTTGGAGGAAAATAAAGTCTTCTGTTTCTTTAATCACATTGTATAAACAGATTTTAGAAAATCTGAATGAGTATCAGTGTAAGTAGCATAAGCTTTGTTATCAAAGTTTCATCCATCTCATGGGACTAACTTATCTATTCATCCAGGCTTTTGCCTGAGGAGAAAGATTAGAAGAAAAGAAACTTTAGTAGGAGGTAGTCTCCTTTGATCACACATTTTATGATATATGATATATACTGTGGTGATTTAATGCCATAAGTCTTCTAAAAGCCCAATAAATGGTCTGAATTTATAAATGGAAAAGCAAAGCAGGCAACCTTTCTGTGGAAAAGGCCAATAAACTGATAGAGTGGTAATGATCTTAAATATGAGAGATGCACTAAAAATAAATACTTGGTTATGCAGGCTTGCCAGGAATTTGAGATATTTTTCAGAGCTTGCTTCTTGTAGTTACTTCAGAACCATTTGTCTGAGATTTTAACACTAAAAGTGGAGTCGTCTTGATGTCCAGGGGAAAAAAATCCAACAGGTAAATGACTCTGATAGTCACGTCCATATTGTTAGATTAGCTTGTAAGAAACTGTTTTATAGCAGAACTCAAACTCAGTAAGTGACAGAAGCTTCTCCTTTTATTTAAAAGGGCTTTGATCCAAACCTTTGTAAATTGTACAAGAAATACTAGAATGGAGCCGGTTATGATTATTTTTTTTATGGTCAGCTGAGACTAGTGAAGTAAAAGAGAGAATTGGACAGGAAGACATTAAGCCAAACTTCAGGTGAGAGAGAGGTAAAATGCTGGGTCTGTTAAGAAACCAGAAATTCCTTTAGGTAGGATGCCCAGTGACAATTATACTGTACTGTTTGCTTTACATGGAAAAGGGATCTATAGTTCCATGTTCAGCTACTGTTTAACAAGTAACATAAAAACATTCCTTTTATGCAGTATTAAAATGATTCTCCACTGTAGCTTTTCTGAAGGTCAAATTCATCAGTGCACTGTGTGGTCATTGCATCCTGCAGATCTATTTACCAAACCTTGGTTTGTGCAAACTCTCTCTCAACTGATAGAGCAATTTCTTGAGTGCCTTTATTTTTCCCTTTCACTTGGGCTAGTTTCACACATTCTTACAATCTAAAACCCATTTTTCATTTTTTATGCCCTAAAAACCTTAATAGTTAGTGTTTGTGCTCCCTTAACACTGTTGCTGAACCAAGTTACACAGATTTAGCTCTTTTAATCTTCTCTAACAAGTCAGTCCCCTTCCATCTGCCTCAATTTTTGTTGCTCTCTGAACTACATCCAGTTTGTCCATCTCCTGCTAATGAGGTGAACTAACCCCAAAGCTCTTGGGAATGAGACTAATTCCAACCTGACTGCTGACATGATCCTTCCTGATATGTGCTGTGCTGGGGATAGAAAGGGATTGTGAAGAATGTACAAGTGGAGGAGCTCATACACAACAAAATATATATTAGTTGCAGTAAGTCTGAGATAAGAAAAAGGATTATTCATGGCAGACTTTCCTTGCTGGTCCTCTTCCTAACCTGTGGCAACACTCACAAAGTTCTACTGGATTTCCCTCAGCAGCCAGTTGTTTTTCCACGGCACCTATGGCTCCCTCTCCTCTCCCACCCTTCCTGCAAGCACCCAAATCGAATGTACTGATACAGGTCATTCTCTTCTCTGCAGTTTGCTCCCACAAGGAAGAATTTGATATGCAGCACGGTGCTATATGCTCTTAAAATGATCAGTGTTTTTGCAGGCAAATTGATTCTGTTGCATTAGAGCAGGAGATGGTGGAGAAGATGACCAGGAGCCCTTTGCTCCTGTGAGACTTTACATGGACCATTCCCGAGAAAGCTCTACTCGGCAGAGATGAGAATTGCTTTTGTGGCTGAAATTATGCTGTGACTGAGAATCGGGTCTCTCTTGACCACTGGGCAGACTTTATGTACCGTAGACCCAGTTCCAGAGCTACCTGCAAGATAAGAATTGAGAATATTAAATTTAACCTGATAATTTAATGGGAAGCCAGCCATGAAGGAAAGCCAAGTTGTTACAGCTCTTGGTGCTAAGGAGGTCTTTGTGCCTGCACTTGCAGAAATACTTTTTCCTTTCCTTCTCTAGGAAAATTGCCCAAGAGGAGTGGTTTTCTATTTGCTGCTGGCAAAATTTTAGGCATACAACTTAAAAATAATTCCTTGCCAGTCTGACATTTGAGGTTTGGTAGACATTTTATCATTAATATCCAGTAGTTCACTAAAGTCTCCTTTCTGTTGGCTGTATTAATCTTCATAGTATTTTCCAGAGCATATTCTTTCAAAACACAAGTGACTTCACTTAAATAACAAAGAAACATTGCATGCAGAAATAACCTATGCAAAAGAATACTAATTAAAACTGCTGAAGGCTTTACTGGATAAAAAGGAACTGTCTGTAATGGAGAACCATCTCTATTAGCCATTTGTCTTCAGAACCAAACAGCAGTCATCAGTTTCAACCTATCCTGAGAGAAAGACAATCTTGGCATTATCCAGCTTTCCCCGTGCTTCCTTAGGAGTTTTGCATCCATTAAGTGTTTGTTGATTTTTATCCTCCTCTGCCCCATCTCGCGTATCTTTGTTACCCAGTCACTGAGGACGAGGCACACAATGAGCATTTGTATTTTCTGTATCGGTGCATTTGTGCATGCAAACACACATCTTACTCTATTCTGAAATTTTCTGTTGGAAAAAGATACAAAGAAATACAAAACTTTGCAGTTCAGGGGTCTTAGTTAATGTTTTCATGGAATTAAGTTACAGTCAACAGCAATTCAAGCTTTCCCTTTCTCTCAAGGGTTTCTAAGCTTACCTACCCTGTCTACTTCTTTTAACATCTCATTTAGTCAGACAGGAATTTCTGGATGCTACTCAGTGATGTAAATGTACACACTGACAGCAAAGATTTGAGTCCTAGGAAAAAGTAGATGGCTTTTGTTGTATTATTTAAAAATTTTTAGAAATACATTACTGTGAATTATAGATTTTTATGGAATATTAATACTGGTCTAGATTTTACAGGCTTTAAAAACTGATCCCAGGATTCAATTCAAAATTAAGTGCGTTAATAATTCAGCTTGGGAATCTTTTGACTTTGTTAAAGGTTAACATCTAACCTGGGAGAATCACATGTATAATGCCTGAAAATAAGTTTAACTGGTCCAGTATACAAAGGACCATGGCACATACTTCATGTTCACTCCGGAGTCAAACACCTGAAGTATATTACCTCCTTTCTGCAAAGGATGGGTAATACTTGTGGTGTGGGATATCTTCTGTCTTCTAGCAAGCGTAACACTACCAGAAAAGCTGTCCCCACACCACACCAGGTGTTTAAATACCAGTGTCTATCATGGAAAATCTTTCTTCTCCGTACTGTTTTTAAGTGAAAGATGCTCACAGGCAGGCAGAGAGCACATGTGTGCTTTCCATGCCCAAAAGCAAACCTGGAGGTTTTGCTTTCACTCAGACCCTCTTGGCTTGTAGAAGATCCAGTAATTAATTCCCTTCCGTGTCGAAAAACCTCACTACCTTTCTCAAGTGGTGGAATCTGATTAAAACACCTCATTTTCCCTTCCAGACCAAAGCAGGAGAGAGCAAAGGACCTCAGTAAAACGGTCACAGACAAACCATGAGGGTTTACTCACATAATTCAGAGGAAACTCCTGATGAGCAGTTGGTTTTGTCCCTTTCCTTGGAGGCATTTGAGTGAGCTTTGAAGGGCAGGACATAGTTATGTTTAAACGTTGAATGAGCCTTAGCTTGTCCTTGTTTGGCATTTAACTGTACCACTCTCGTTGTGCTCTGACAGCTCAGTCTTTGGCTGGTGGCCACAGTGGCTTCACTGTCACAGCATCTGCTGAGTGCCTATATTGTGGTGGGTCCATCAGCTCCTGCTATCTCTGGGTATCTCAACACCCTGACAAGAGAGGGGTGGATAGCAGAACACTCTGCAGCCCACGTGTGGCAGGGTGGGGAAGCGAAGGAAAAATGAAACAACCCGGATGCTGAAAAATCCTGACATCTCCCTCCAAGCTCCTCAAATTCACATTGAAGTTTTGGCGGGGGGGGGGGGGGGGGGGGGGGGGGGGGGGGAGGTTGTCAATATGTATATTTATAAAGAGGAGGGGGAAGAAAAGAATTGAACGTGAACATCTTCTGGCAGGCTGGAGCTATCTGCTGCTGCATTAGCATAGCCCTGATGGATTGGAGAGATGCCTGGAAGAAGCAGGCAGCTGCCTGGGGATCCTCCTGCAGCCTCCAGGCTGGGCAGGGGCCGTGCCTGGAGCAGAACTCCAGCTGCTGCAGCAAGCGTTGCCTCACTTTTGGCATTGCAAGGCAGCAGCTGAAGCAGAATTCATGTTTAAAAGGTATTTTTCTGTTGAATGATATTGCATTTAAATAAGACAAAGTCTAGCTGATCTTTTCTTGTTAGTCTGGGAATGGCAGATTGCAAGGCTTTGAGGGCTGTTCCACATAGTGGAGCTCAGCTCAGGATAAAGAATGTGAAACCTGGCTCTTTTCCTGCAGTTTTGCATCATCTTATCCTTTGTTGTGCCTGTATCACTTCAGAGATTTAGTGTCCCATCAATGTACGGTTTGCTGTAGAAAGGGAAAGCACATGCCTACTTAATTTTCATCAACTGAATTTCTAGAACTACCACTCCATAGACATTTTTGGCAAGACAAAACAGTGATTTAAAACATAAAGCAGCATTTATGGCCTATTTTCCACTACTTATAAAGTTTAGTAAACATACATGCATGATGAATCATGATAGTGTCTTCTGCAGTCAAAGCTCACTGGGATAAATGTTTGATGCATAGCCAAGCAGAGTTATGTTTATGCAAAGGAGAAAATACAGATACAAGTCTTTCTCTGTCTTAAATGGCAATCCTCATTTAGAGACATCTTGTTTGTTTGTTTATGGAAGAAGGGAGATAAGAGTTGTAATTTTTAAGGAGCAAACCCACACAGGCTTTTGTTTATGTTCAGTAATAACACTGATTATATATTTTGGGGTTGGGAAAAGTGCTTAAAAAGCTTGTCTTACAAAATCAGGCTGAATAAATGTTGCAGGCGAAGCTGTAATAACACCTGAAATAACACTTGATGTTACTCCACCAGACTGGCTTGAAGGGTACATGCTCCATTGATTTTCAGAGCTTATTGCTTGTAATATTTCTGCCAGCACACTCATTACAACTCCTTGCTATTATCAGGCTCAGAGGAGGCAGCTGAGAGCTGACAATAACATCTGACACGTTGCATACCTCGGGTTGATAGAGATTTTTCCCTTTTCAAAGTCATTATGCAGATCCCAGCAGCACCTTTCCCGCTTCGAATTCTCTTGCAGTGCTCTCGTATAGTGTTTACACAGAATCTTATTGCTCATCTGAAAGACTGCTGGTTCTACTCATAAAAATTCATGTGAGGAAAGAACTAAGAAGAGGGAAATAATATAATTAGTACTGTCAAGAATATTTTCAGTATAGACTGAAACCTAAACCAGTTATCTGCATGTTTATTTATGCTGCAGCCAGCTAAATACTGGTGGTGGTTTTATTCCTTCTGTACTAGTGATTGACTTCTCTACAGCAAAAGGATCTGGACTCTGATCCACTCAGCACTTGAGTTGAACCTCTTCTTTTCTATAAAAAAAAATATTTCTATGAAAATACAGCTGCTACCTCAGTTCACTCCTGCAGTTTGTAACAGATTTCTTGTAACCCAATTAAAAATGAAATTTAGGTTAAGATAGGCATAATTCCATAAAGGAAAAACAGGGTTTGGGCCTTAGAAATCAGTACTGGGCAGTACTGTGGGTTTGTCTAGTCTGAAGGAGAACAGGTACATGAAATATATAAAATAACATTTCTGAAGCATGGCTGCAACTCCTGTTTGGACCAATCAAGGCTCAGTTTGTGTGACTCAGCTTAGACAACTAAACCAGGTTGATTTAAACTGTCTTGTATCAAATTGTATATATTCCAAGAGTGAAAAGTAAAAGTATAAAAAGGTAGTCTCAAATTTTTTCTGGTGCTTTTTTCCTACTATTTTTTCCATAATTTTCATTTTCCATAAAACAGAAACAGTCAGTAATAAATTACTACTTAGATTCAGAATGCCAGAGAACATATCTGATGCAAATACCAGGAACGTAAACTGTGTCCACAACAGGGAAAACTATAATGAAGTGGAAACTTTCTTCTTCAGGGCTGTCATAAGCATTCTCAATCCTGAACACACAAACATAGACACTGCCAGAATTATTCCTTAGAGTCTGGTAAAGCACGTTGCATCTTCAGGCTGAGAGGCTTGTGTTGGATAACATCCCAAAACTGCCAGTCTCAGGCTATGTTATTTGCTTGGAAGGAAAAGGATTTTTAGCCCTGGACAGAAATCTCTGATATCTTCTCCCACAAAAAAGAAAGTTTTTCTTGCTCACCATGCCTTGGAGTGATGTGTGGAGGGAGAGGCAGCAGTAATTCATCAGGGCGAGGCAGCTGCCTGCAGGACACAACATCAAGTTGTCATTGTTTTTCCCAGATCTTAATAACATGCTGGGGAAAAAAAAAAAGAAAGTGTGGTGAAGATTGATGCGAGTTGCCAAATCAAGGTGATGTAAGAGCAGGTATCTTGCCTAATAGTCTCATGATGTTCAGTTACTGAATTTTGCTTTCCCAGTCTTGAATTTGCCTTATTGTAGTCAGGTAGTACTTTGATACTGCCAGCTCATACCCATGCTGGACTGACCTCTGCTTTGCATGCCCTAGTGACACAATCCTGCTTTCTCATCTAATTTATAATTTTTTTTGGGGGCAATGATTGTAAAGTGGTGCTAAGAAATACCTGGGGGGATGCAGGCCACAAGCTATTATGTTAATACATTGTTGCTAAGATTTTAATAAACCTCTCTTGGGGCAGGAGTTCCTGTCTGCAGCCATCAGGAGGCTCAGCCATCAAAGAAGACCCGCTTCACCCTGGTCAGTAAAGGGTAGTTACCAAGTAGGTAGTGCTGCATCTATAATGATTTAACAAGCCCCCGTGGATGCTCCAAAACTGGTCTACCAAACCTTTTTCTCTAAGTTTTTTTGGAGGGAATTTTGGAGGTTTACCCCATACTGACATCACTGTGCCAGCAAAATCTGTTCTTTTTGAGGAGTGTTTTTTATAGCTTAGCTGGTGTTACTGTGAGAGCTGGTGTGACTACACCAGAGGCAAGATGTGCTGTGTTTACCAGAGAGGGCCTGAAAGTAGATGCACCAGTAGAAGGGACCCTTCTCTGTGCTGCAAAGATGCCCCGTGGGTGTTTCCACCTGCCTCCACCTCTGCTTTGTGCTTTCTTTTCTTCCCCTGAAGGGATGTGTGGACCTTTAACTGCTGTAGAGGAAGATCATACTTTCAAACCAGATTTGGGAATCTGCAAGTGTATACTTAAAAAAAAAAAAAAGATTAAGAAATTAATGTCAGATGCCTAAGAAAGCCTTTGTGCTAGGAGAACTTTTACACATATCTGTGCCTATTTGTACGTGGACTATCCTTGTACACATCCAAAAGATAAAGGGGTTGTTTGCACCCTCACAAATATACACCCATCTGTGTTCATAAATGTGCAAATCTATAACATGCACAGCATAGCGTTCGGATCATACATACCTATACTGGAAACATTTTCCTATTAAACTTCATATGTTTTCTTTATGGGAGGAGGGAATCAACACGTGAACAATATGGATACCAAATGTAACTACCTCTCAGAACACACAGTTGTGCCTCTGGTTTGTAATAGCACAGAAAAGCTGTATATCAGACTGAAGAACTGCAAAATATTGCAATAATTTAAGTAAATAAGCTTGCTTTAGCATTATAGAAAGTTTCCTCACTGAGCTAGATGTACTGATAATTTGTTTTTTCATGAATATAAATGTCTACTACTGATGGAAACAGTCAGCTGTCACTACAGTACAAATGCAAATTGCAAACTAATGGTTGAACAATTAAGATCTAGTGCACGGAGCTTATTGCCACTGGAGGACTGTAATTGAATTCCTATTGCTGTCAGACAGGTTGAAAATTACTGTAATGAAGAGCATCATTTTTCTATTCTACATCTCATTGTTTCCCAGCCAAGGAGCATTACTGTTAAAGAGTTTCCCACAAATAGATCAAACAGCATTGGAAAAAGAGAAAAACGACTGACAGAGGAATGCTACCTGTCATTAAAGGGGAAAGTAATTAACACTATTTAGTGTGATTCCCACATGCCCATGAAATCCAGGAATCTAAAATCATGACTCTTCCCTCAACAATTCTGGTTGCTACTATGTATGTGGGGTGAAATTGGTGATCAGACAGCAGGGTACTCAAACACCAGGCAATACAGTAAATAATTTGATATAGTCCCAACAGCCTTTCATAATGTAAGAGACACCTCTACCATCTACTCCAATATGTTTTTCATTAATATTTCATTATACAGGCGAAGGTAGATCTTTCTTTTACTACTACCTTTTTTTAACATATATAGGGTGTGTTAACATATATACATATGCATAGCATCTTAGTTACATGAACCCTGTCTGAATAATCTCTAGAATGAGCGAATTTATAGGAGATATATTGAAGGATACAAAGAAGGAACGGTTAAATCATTACTTAGAAAATACACTAATTGGTGTCATCTCCTGCTTTTTATATAGATATTGCTGCTTCTGATATTTCAGGCATAGGTATAAAGGAGTTGTCTAAGATTTGTTTCTTTCAGTTTCTTGTTTGGGGAGGTTGTAGCCCATAATAAGAGTAACTCCATGTTCCTGGTCACTCTTCAGGGAAAACTTCCCTGTCTCAAATCTGGGAAAACAGATTTGCAGTCGCTGAAGATGACAGGGGTGTCCCAGCACCGTTCCCTTAACGGTGTCTGTGAGTGCAATGTTGGCATTAGCTGGGCTGGGTCCCTCCATTGGGAACTGTAAAGAGTTGATCTTCTAAATCACCTCCAGAAACTCTGCAGGACAGAGGAACTTGCTGCTCCCAGCTTCGGCACATATATTAGCGATCTTAATTGGACTGTGGTAGTACTCGGTTCAATATTTGGAGATGCCACTGTCTGATAACAATTCTTGCACTCAGAAATGCCTAAGAGGTCTTATACCCTGCAAGAATAAGGGAGATTTCATCTGACAGTGTCACTCACACCACTTCTTGAGGTGTGCCAGCCTTCCTCCTTCTTGACCTAATGCCTGAATAGATGCACGTGTGAACTGATCTGCTGCTGTTCTATAAATCCAGAGAACAATTTGCTGTGGAGAGGCCAGCTTTCCCATCAAAAGAGCAGTTATAAATTTTCTCAGCATCTAAGATGCATTGGAGAGTCTATCGAGGGGATAAGGCTATTGATGGAGCATTTTGATATGAAACCTGTTTGGCCAGACCTTCTCCCTGATGTTGCAGCCGGCTTGAGTTGTGCCTCAGACAATACAGATGCAGATCCAGCACTACAGAAAGAAAGCACCTGCTTCATCTAAACAACTACAAAATGTTTTGTTAGAATAGGTCTAACAAATGCCATATGTTATGAAACTTATTTGAATTTAAAATATTGCTGTCATGAGTAATTCTGGCTGTTTAATTTTCAATTACCCTGCTCAGCGTGGTTGTGCATACATTTCAGTGTATTAAATGTGAAAAGAGAAGGAACTTTCTGGAATATGAACAAGCAACATGCTGTAATTGTCTCAATAGTCTAGTCACTTTACAATTTAAAATAGTGCAGCAGAAAAATAAAACTGAGGGTTCTGAACAGCTTTTGTGCTTATTTTCTAATCCTTGGAGGTCCTGTCTGCATTCAGTGCATTCAATATATCCCACCATAAAAAATGAAGACTAAATGGCAATTTTCCTACTTGCTCTATAAGCTACTTAACTCAGGTGATGACAAAGGAAAAGGATTCCTTTATCCAGTGGAATTCCTGAGTATCAGTTACAGTCACTCTCTTGTAGTACAAACTCCTGGCTCTTGTGATTGTCAGTAAGTGCCCAGAGCTCGTTAGTGACCAGCTTTGGAGCTGAATCCATTTGCTCTGGACCAGCAGTGAATTCTCAAGAGAAAATTTCCTGATTAACTTTAACAACTTCCACATTGGAAGTGTAAATCTGTCTGGATGCTGCACAGCAGTTCTATTGTCATATTGAATATTTAGTACTCTTTAACAGAATTCGACACAGTGTGTGTTATTTCTGTAGTTATTAGCAGTTGATAGGACTGTCCAGCTCTCATTGCTTCAAGAACTATTAGATAAAAGCAGGAGGGAAGCCGTTCAAAACGGATGTAGTTTTCTTTAAAGCACTCCACTGCTATAAACTTTGTGCTAATGCAGAGGTGGTAATGACAAACAGCTTCCTTTTGGCAAAAGCAAACCAATTACAATCTAATAACTGTGCTACACCCCAGCAGCTAAATAATTCATGCTATTGGCAGAAGGTCTCTGTTCTATAGGTCTTTTCAGTCCAATATAAAGAGATGTTAATATATTAGAGGAGAGAGAGATCTCCCTCTTTATTAAGAGGTTATTGTACCTTAATAAAAAACCACCCCCGGATACAGGGTTTTCAAGTGCATTGTATGACATGCTTGAAAAGCAAAAGCCATGTAATCAAGTGGCTCAAATTAAGATGCTCTTACTTTTATAGGATGGTTTCATCCTTGATGAATATTAAAAGCTGAAATTTTGCTTCAAGTAACAAAGATAGTTTCTGTATGATGACAAACAATGTACTCAAACTGGGTCACTTAACAACAAGTTATACAAAGGCTGGACACTTAACCAGGCTAATGGTTTTATAACTAGTAATCACCTGATTTTGGCACCTGACATCTCTCATTAGAAAGATTATTCCTCATGATGAAAGAATACCAGGATGTCTGGAAAGATCAGCTCTTCCTGGGATCCTGGCAGCTGTGCAATATATTCCAGGCTGGTGACTTCCACCTTGGTGGGAATGGTTGGGGAATTTATGGTATGTGCCTCTCTTGGTAGGACTCAGCCACTTTGATAAAGGCAAGTGTCTTATTTTCCTTAACTTGAAAAAGCAGTATTCTATACCAAAATTATAATAGGCTACAAATAGTAGGAAAGGGATATAAAGTGAGAAGTCCACTTATCCCAAAAACATTCATTCTTTCTTATAGTGGTGATTTGCTAGGTAAAAATCAGAGCAGACAACTTGTGATTGCTTTCTTGCTGTGTATCTGTGCACACCTATAACCTTCTGCTACCTCGGATGCTTTCGTGTTATCTAGTGTTTTCACCTTTTCCTAGTTCTTGAAGTCTAGAATTATGCACCCAACTCCACCACAACCTCTGTGTCCACACAGGAGAAATAATCAATAACACTGGAGGGCAGGTTTGGTATGGAACATATTTAAAATAGCTAACAGTCATGTTCTTCATTCTACTTCCAGCACTAAAAGCTATTCTAGTGCCTGCCAAACCTTCATGCTTTATCTTCCTGCATTGCTTATTTGCTAGGGAACACCAGAAAACCAAAATGGTAGCAACTGGGGGCTAATTGGTGCAACCTGAAGACTGTCCAGATCCCACTGGGTGGCCTGATCTCTATGAATAAGAATAGGAAATAATCCCTCCCGTGAAAGGATTTCTTATAACTTCCAGCTCATTGGATTAGTTCCGCATTGAAAAGACACTTCATGTGGCCAATTTACATTAGCACTAAGCCAAGCTTGACTGCACACTGCCTTACCAGAAAACATCTTCTGTGCAATATGAGGTGTGTTTATCAGATGCAATGCTGGCTGCTCTCTGAGGGGAAAAAAACTGGCACTAGAAGAAATTAGAGGCCTTATTCCCCAATGTGATGTTTCAAATGCCAAAACCTTATGTTTTAATTCAGTTTTCTTTGTTCTATTAATTACAGAAAATACACCAATTTTATTTTCTTATAATAATTCATAAAAAGGCCTCAGTTCTGACAATTTGTTTTCCTTCTCTTGAAGCTATTTATACCTCTAAATTTCTTTCTGGGGGGTGTGTGGAAACCTCTTTTCTTAACATCTCTTTGCAAAGAGGAAGATAGTGTTTTGTGGATTATCCTTACTTCTTCTAGGAAAAAAAAAGCCATTAGTACTTCTCAGATGCTCTTTTCTTGGCCAGATAATTTTTATGTAAAGGATCTTCATTACTGTTTTAAACAAAAACAATGGTAGTTTTTCAACTGCCAAGGATGCAATTCTTCTATAAACTTAAAGAATTGCAATTAATGAGGTGCTCTTAGAGTCTACAGTAAAAACCACATTTACAAGATAAAAATGCCAGATCAAACACACAGATTCAGTTATCAGTTCTAGATGAACTCAAATGCTTAACATAAGTTGTTATTGACCCCAACAGAACAACTAATTAAATGGTCTCAGTAGTGAGTGTTGAAAAATATTATCTGCGAAGGGTTTGTCTTTGTTCTGTGTTTGGTCTAATCAGCACAAGGAACAGCAAAGTAAATATTGTTAACTTCACCACCTCTGTCTCAATTTAAAAATGTGTGAAAAGCTCTGCTCCAGTTTCTTCCATCGTTGATTTTCCCGAGGAAGGTTTTTAAAATTGATATGTAGAGCCAAACTCGCTTCTGTGCAAAACCACTGACACCGTCGCTAACAGCGACACGAAGGAACAAGTGAGAGAGTTCCTGCTTTTAGTGGATTTGTCCATAGCTTTTGTGAGCACGAAAACAAACATTCAGCTAGTTTAATTTTTATCTTGTGACTTCATCCTGTGCATAAATACATAAAACTGCACGTGTTGCCCACTTACATGGCATAAAATTTTGCCTATTCTTAAGACATTGCAGAACTGTGACTTTAACAAAAAAAAAATCACATCAGTATTAAATCACTTCCTACTGCAATAAATGCTTTCCAAGTTAAGGTAATGCTTTCCAGAAACGTGGAAGCTGAAGCCTAGAAGTTTTAAGCTGCTTTGCTGTTCACAGATAATTAACAATTTCAAGTCTCTAATATCTTCCTTACAAAAAAGAAGGGTTGGTAGATGCTGGGGAGAGACTTTTCTGTTCTCAGAGACCAGAAGTAGTTGCTTCCTAGAGGTTTCCATGTAGTAGATACCACACTTTCTGCAGCTTATTAGTGCTTTGTTAATTTTATCACTTGCAAACGAAAGCTAATTCATTTAATTCAGTTCCAAGATTTTTATTTTATTTTCCTTCTCATTAACGTTAGTTACTTGAATTTTCAAAGTTGTTTTTTTAGGGTTTTTTCTTTCCCCTTCTCTGAACATCACCATCTTTGTTTGAGTTTCCTTAAGGCCATGTATTTTCATATTTAAAAGCTTTATGAATAATGTGGGGATTTTTTCTTTGTGTGTTTTAAAGCGGAAAGGAATTTGTTTCCCTTCTAGGAGAACCTGCTGTAATTTGAGGTAAGAGTCAATATCAAACAAGCTGCTGTTTACCAGCTGCTTTTGAAATACAGAGGAAGCAGCAAAGTGTAACTTTTTTACTGATGAAGCCCGTTACAGGTTGGATTTATGAACATTGTTCCTTAAAATGATAGTGTGTCCTTGTTAGCTAGTTCTATGCCAATATAGGCCACTACGTGGTGGTAATATTTTCAGGAACAGTCATCATTTCCCTCTTGGTAAAGAAAATTGTAGTCTCTAGTATAAAGGTCATACCAGAGAGATCCAGCACAGATTTACAGTGGTCAGAAATAAAAACATGTCAAGACCTGAATTTCAAGCAGTAACTCCAGTATCATTACGTGCAGTGCGAAAATGAGTGATGGAATTGTAGGGATTCTCAGAAACGCAATAAATTCCATGATAAATGGAAGAGGTGTTTCACTTTCATGTCACATAGGCTTCTACTTTATTAATAAATAGTTCAGGATACTTGAAAATGTGCTAAAATAATAACCAAAATATTTCAGTTGTGTATTATGTATCTTAAGCCTGGATTTCTTTCTCCTTTAATACATTCCAATTTCCTTTTTCCCAGTCTATCCCTGAGCAAATGCAAAACCGGTTAACTCCCACAATGAATTAATTCCACAATAATCCTGAAGCTTTCCAAATACTCAGTGACAAGTTTTGTCTAGATGTGGACTGACTGGCATAGTCTCAGCTGGCGCCAATAGCTAAAAGAAAATGTTGTATGAAGGTAATACCTCTTATAGAGGTATGAAGTGTGGTATCATCCCATGGAACTTTTTCCCTTGAATAGTCAAAAATACCCTCCAGGCAGGCTCTGAATGTCTTGGAAATCAGCTCGGCCAGTGGAGCTCTTTAGGGTGATGGAGGCACCGGGCATGATGGTGATTGAGCCCTGCCTGGGAATATGAAGAGATATGACAATGCTTCTGTCACTGGCAATTAGCTCTGTAAGTCAGAGGCTGCCTTTAAAGGCAGTTACTCAGCCTGGCAACGAGCTGTCCAAGTGTTTCGGAGGCAACGAAGTACTTGTGTAAGACATCCTTGCAAGGATCCTGTGTCCGTGTCCTTCCCCAGAGGGGAGCAGGAGTACATGCAGTGTGTAGGCTTCTGCACTCTGAGGGAGACAGTAATGTATCACACACCAAAAGCATCGTTACCCTTCGGGGTAGGGGGTGGGGGAATAATGGAGTGGGATGTGTTTTTCAGCCACTAATCTTTTCCTGTCCTGCCAGTCTCTGTTAGTCACTGCGTGTGCCAGTGGGCAGTCCCACTTCTTTGCCCCAGCACTAACTGTAAAATTAACTTTCAGATATTCAAAACAGCTTGCAGGGATTTAGCCACATAATTTCTTCTGACATTAGGGGGAGATACGTGATTAAAACTGAGCTCTGTGGCCTGAAATTGTCCCTGCTGGTGGTGTGTTTTCACCTTCTACTGGCAGCAGTGATGCCCCAGTGTAGCCGGGGCTGTCAGAGGCAGATGGGCTCGAAGTCAGGGAGGTGACCTGCTACTTCTGCTTGTCGGAGAGATTTCTCATCCTGCTCACTGCTGGACATGCTGAGCAGGAGCATCTCCTGTGCAGAATGATGATGAAGGGCGCAGGAGGTGGTGCAGGAAGGAAGATGGATGGATGAAGGGGAAGGACTGGCAGAACAGGGGTTGCAATTCCTCGATGCTGTTCTGTCCCAAACGAATCCCGTCTTCTCTAGTGCAAATTTCCAATGGATTGCAACACACACTTGTGTGCCCACCTCCCTAAATAGCCAGAGAAAAGCTTGGCAATTTCTAAGGCTTTAGCTTTTCATCTATATTCTTCGTAAAAATAAATATAGATTGAACAGTCAAAAGGGAATTCAGAAGCACCCGGACAAACTCTTAGAAGAAAGTGTCCCATAATATAGCCCCCTCATGAAAAATGCAAGTATATTTCTTTTGGAGGAAATAGGCTTATTTCAGATACCACCTATTCCTGTGGTGGTATATGTGCTACTGTAGCCCCAGGGGTTGTCCACAGCAGTTTCCAGTCATTAAAATAATAGACAACAAAACTCTGAGGAAAACTCAGAAAGGGTATATGATCTTTGCTCTCTGACTAGAAAAAATGCAGGACTTGAAAATACCTCATTCCCAAGAATCATTCTGATTTAAAATTTGCCCTTTCAGTGTAATTTAAATTTCAGCAAGCCAAAAGAATATTGGAGAAAAAACCTCCAAGTAATTTCTTTTTCTTCACTCAGTAATAAAAATTCATGTTATCCTTGTTTCTCATTTTGAAGCAGAATTATAAATATATAGTTATATGAATGCTGCAAGCACTGTATACATTATTAATTGTCTGTAATAGGCACAGTCTATTTCATATTTTTATAACACAATCCCTACTCTCCCATCACATCATCATAGTAAAAGTAATTTCAGAGTTAATATCTGTAACTCTAGGAGAATGAGAAACGGGAGGTCTTTCCTTATGGTTTTTAACCCTGCAATTCATCTTCCTGAAGAAAAGGCACTTAGTGCTTGGAGCAGCTCAGGAGGGGTTAGCTAAGATGACTTCAAGAATTATGTCTGGTTTTTTCCCATCCTGGAGAGCATTCAGCTGCTCCCTGCCTTGAAGGATCTCTGTGTTAGCTGCCTGCAGCCCAGAGACATATGTGACAAATACCCATATGTCCTGAGGACATAAAAATGCCCTGGCCATGCTTGTCCTCCCCACCTGTACTGCAGTGGAGGCTGTCACCTCCAGCTCCCTCCTGCCAGCTTTCAGGGCTGTCACATTCTTATCTGTTCTAGCCTGGTTCCTTTTGACATCTCAGCTAAAGCTGGAGGAAGAGAAGGGTGCAGTTTGCAATGCGAGGTGAGGCACTCGCTTTTAGAATAATGCTTCAGAGTAATTTTAGTGGATTAGCTGTTCTATTCTTCCTCTACAAAATCATTCAATATAACCATGTTGATTTATCAGAGAACCAATGAAAAGTGGTAAAAATGCATGTTTAAAAAAGCGAGAACATGCAATGAACTGAATAATAAGAATTATTTAAGGACACAATAGATTTCATCAGTTACAGATAAATTTTTTGTCGGAATATCTTGCTGGGTTTTTTTCCTTAATATAATAGAATATTTGTGCTTAATTATCTGTGGTGATAAGTGAGATCTGTGAAAGCTATTATAGAGACATTATTAAATTTTACATCTATCTAGTAAAGAGATAATGATACCAATTATATGTATGAGTTCCAGTTTTGTAAACGTTTCTCCCTAGAACATTATCTAGCAGGACTTCAGAATCTTTCTTTTTTTTGAGGCTTTTTGATGGCTTTCTGCCATCAACCGTAACATGCTAACCAAGCAAGCACTTACAGCAATCACAAATTATACAGCATAAGCAACTGTAGCAGAACAAAGTGTTCTAGCTGGTAAAACAAAGGACAGGTTAAAATGTTGGAGTGGAAGAATATGATATAAAATGTATTCAAAGCATTGTAACTCTCATGGATTTTTAACTGTTCGTGATTACTTCCTAATAGTGAAG